>OY723385.1:60749641-60775676 GCA_963210295.1 Ophion ellenae
ACGATTTTTATTTACCCGGTACACACTTTGAAAGATGGTCATTTTTTGGTTTTTTTTTGGAAGGTGAAATTTTAGTGCAGGACTCGTGAAAAAAAAATTTTAACGTTTTCCCCATGAAAAACTCAAAGCAGGAAGTACAAGCTTCAAATTCGTTTTTTAAAAAGTTTCGTACGATTTTTTTTGCAAAAATATTCAACGTTTTGCAAAAAACAACCATATTTATAAAATGTAGCTTATCTCTGAAACTACTGGGTTTTCGTAAAACTAGTAAGAGGGTAAAAAGTTACATACAATCATTTTGAATTCACCGAAAAAATTTGAGAATAAAAAAAAATTCAAAAAAAAAAAAATTCAAAATGTTTTCTTAAGTCAACGAAATATTTCTTCATCTTCAAAAATCGCGTCTCTTACCTCATCTACACGGCTTTTTCATCGATCGAGCTGCGATCACAGCTTTCACAAGTAGTGGCATCCGCTCGATCAATTTGTCGATTTGACCCCGCTCCAGACTGTCCCGAGCTTCTTGCAACTTTTTCCACAAACCCCCGGGAGATGTGGGACAAGTTGTGCTTATTTTTTCAACCTTTTGAAAATAATTTGTTTTTCAAATTTTTTAATTTTTTAATTCTCCATTTTTTGGTAAATCCAAAATGTTTGTGTGTAACTTGTTACCCTCTTAGTAAGGGGGCGTCCATTAATTACGTGTGGCGGTTGGGGGGGGGGAGGGGGTCCAGCGAAATCTCACCCAATCTCACGTGGGGGAGAGGGGGTTCGGCAAATATCACGTAATTTTAGTAATTTTAGTAATTTTAGTAATTTTAGTAATCACGTAATTTTTATCACGTAGGGAGAGTCTCCCTACTACTTTACATGGTGGAGTAAATGGTACTACAACCGCAGTTACTTCTACTACAATTTATTTTCCGTAAACGTATGCATTTTGAAAAATCTCCCGTGAGATTAGGGGCGGGGGAGGGGGTCGAGCAAAATCTCACGACATGTCACCAGGGGGAGAGGGGGGGGTTGTAAAATCGCCAAAATCACCTCACGTAACTAATGGATGCCCCCTAATAGTTTTACGAAAACCCAGTAGTTTTAGAGTTAGGTTACATTTTATAAATATGGTCGTTTTTTGCAAAAAGTTGAATATTTAGGCGAAAAAAATCGTAAGAAACTTAAAAAAAAAACGAAATTGAAGCTTGTACTCCCCGTTTTAAGTTTTTCATGGGCAAAATGGTTAAAATGTTTGTTCACGAGTCGTGCGCTAAAATTTCAACCCCCGAAAATAAGCCAAAAAACGAACATCTTCCAAGGTGTGTACCGGGTTAAAAGAAAATCGTAATTTTTTTTTGAAAAATGCTAGATGAAGCTAAATATGTCCCTTTTCAAACGCCGCTTGATAAATTAAGATATCGTTATTTTCAAAAGAGCGATAAAACTTCTTGTGTGGGTCGGAACCAGGGCGAGTGTTTCCAATCTTTTAGCCGGTAGTGTGTGTGTATATATATATATATATATATATATATATATATATATATATATATATATATATATATATATGAAAATTCAGCTTAGAAGATGTCCCACGGTTTTCGAGATGATGGGCTTTATGTTGCTTTTAAAAAAAAATCATCTGCTTTTGGTTTTTCGCATGCTATTTCTACAAATGATATAAATTGACAATAACTAAAAGGAGATGACCTTTATCTCGAAAACCCTGGGACTTTTCCTAAACTGGAATTCCAGCATTTACAAGTATGAAAGGCGGATTCCAGACAACAGATGGTGCACCAATGCAGTTTGTGCCATAAAGATTTAACACTGCGCCATTTTGTTGTGTCATCAACAAGTGTCAGACGCGCACGAGTGATAAATTGGAAAAGTGTGTGCATAGTGTTCGGTTGTTGTGTTTAATATGTCGAAATTAATACCGAACAAAGAGCATTTGCGACAGCATTAATTTTTTGTTTTCATTTGAAGAAAACTGCTTCTGAATCATATCGATTACTTCGAGAAGCTTATGGTGAATATGCTCCATCGCAAGATACGTGTGAACGATGGTTTCGGCGTTTTAAAAGTGGTGACTTCGATCTCTGTGTTTGGTGAGACGATGCTCTGTGTTTGGTGGGACCAGAGGGGCGTGGTCTATTATAAGCTGTTAAGGGGCTAAACGAGTGTGACACATTCAAAGAAACAATTTTTTTTGTTGCCTTTTTCGACAGTTTATACTTTTAAGAATATCATTATCATTTATACAGTTTATATCAATACCATTTTATCTTGCAAAAATCGGTAGTTATGTCTTTAAACGCGTTTTTCTCGAAATTACATTTTTCAAATTTGGTGTCAATGTAACTCAAGGAGCAATTATCCGATTGACTCGAAATTTGAACTGAGTACTCTTGAATATATTTACTCTACAATGACGTAGGATATTATTAATTGGATGAAAATTGACGATTTGTTCTTATATTGATTAGAGAGTCCGAAAGGGAGAGCAAAACCCTGAAAGTATTTCTTCAATACTTAACATTTCAATTTTTAGTCAATTTTTAGTTGTATTATTGAGAGGTAACATTAATTTCTAGTACTACACTCAGCATTTTTTATCATTAAGGACAAAGAAGTTTGTCTCCCGGCGAATAAGTTTTCTTATTCGTATGTCGGCCTACTACGATTTTATTAACAGCTAAGACTTTTTTTTATTAAAGTTTATGTTTAAGTATTACTAAGAATTTTTCTTAACATCCAATAGGATATATAAGTTAGAAGAAATAGGTGTTTTATATCCGACAAATAGAATTTTTCTTAAGGGAGACTTTGTCCTTGAAATCGGCGGGAGATGTTAGCGGCTCAACATGAGCAGCTCGAAGAAGAGGAGGGATGCCTCTATGGACCAGGCATTGCCGATTAGCGGTAATTATATACACATTTGTGTAAACACATTACAAAACTTTAAACGCGTTTTTCTCGAAAACACGTTTTTAAAAATGGCTGACATTCTCCTGACCGCTGTAATTAACATATCGACCTGAAATTTGGAGAGCATACTCAGAAAATATGTCTTCACGGAATGACGGATCGTTTCTTTCGATAGATACATCTTTGCATTTATTATTTATCTTTTTATGCGAAAAAAAACGCGAAAATTCGATTTTAAGTGCCGCCATTTTCCGAAATTTGTACTGAACGAAAAACCCATCCGTCATTCCATGACCAAAGGGTCACAGATTGATAATATGCTTTGAATTTTTGTGTTTCAGATCAACAAAGAGGGGGCAGTGATGTCAGCCGTTTACCTCCCGCGATTTGAGGACCTGTTTTCGCGGAGCTGAAACGACCGCCATTTTGGTTTTTTTTTTCAAAAAAATTTTTTTTACCGTTCTGTATATCATGAATAAAAGCAAGAAAAAACCGCACTCAAAAAGCTTTACTTGTTTCCTTTAAAAAAAATAAAATGAAAACACCTGAAATATTGCACTCCAAGGACAAAGTCTACGTTAACATCTAATATGATTCTTCGTAATCCACCAGCTGGTTGTTTTCGACAAACTGTGTCATTTCGTCCGTCATTATTGTCTCACTTGAACGTTTTTTTCTCACTTTATATTCTTACTTACACTTAAATCATTTCTCACTTTCGAGTTGCTCACTTTTGAAACGCAACACTGACACTTGTGCCAAAAGCATTGGCATAAGAAGAAGCTACATGGGAAGCGTATGCGTTAGCTTCATCTGACGAGCGGACTGCTGTCGGGCCCGTCGCGTTGAAGGGCAAAGTGAACATGCGCGCATTAGTATCATAGTCGCGAAATAAGAGGTTTTCGTTATTGGATAGTAGTATTTATTTGATTTGAGGAAATATTTATTCAAATGTTCTATGTTAAATATGGCTTTCAATGGATGTGAATAATCGGCACGTAAAAAAACATGTTTAGTGACGCCGTAGTTACAATAAATGCTGTGGTTACAATCACATAAAAACAGTCTCCATACGAGTAAACATTTGTTAGTTTCTAATAAATTATGTTCTAATGTGCCAATTTATTAGACCATAATTAATCTTTTTTCTGAGTGTAAGGGATTGGTTCATGGTTCAAACGGGGTTATTTAACAAGTGGACCTATACGAGTTCGTGAGTAGTTCGAAAAATGGTACGCAGGATCTCATGAGGCTATATATATATTAATTTATTTTCATATTCATTTTAATTTGTACTTTTAATTAAACATATATATATATATATATATATATATATATATATATATATATGTTTAATTAAAAGTACAAATTAAAATGAATATGAAAATAAATTAATATATATATAGCCTCATGAGGTCCTGCGTACCATTTTTCGAACTACTCACGAACTCGTATAGGTCCACTTGTTAAATAACCCCGTTATATATATATATATATATATATATATATATATATATATATATATGGTCGTGTGGTTGTTGCAGGTCGGAGGCCTGGCCGAGGGTAGCCGACGGAGGTTTCCATTGCACCAGTGGGGTGCAACCTTTGCGCTCGCACGACGAGCGAATCGTCCTCGTACAGTTCACGGAGGCACCAACATCCAGCCATCCGGTTGTCCTCCAGAGTCTCCCCTTAGCCAAGATGGCGTCGTGTTTACTTCGTTAAGCAGTTAATTACTCCCGGAGTCCCGGGTCCTACCACCCTGCTTGCCGCTGTCCCCTTTCCTTTTCACTTCTTCTTGAGCAAAGTGGGCGAGCGACAGAAACGGCAATAATAAAAGAGATCGAGAGAGAGAGAGAGAGAGAGAGAGAGGGAGAGAGAGAGAGAGAGAGAGAGAGAAAGGGCAGGAGAGTGAAGAAGAGGGAGTTTTCGCAGTTTTCGTTCACCTTCCTCTTTTGCCTCTCGTTCATCTGCGTCCGCGCGAACTCTCAAGCGTTTTCCCTCCTCGCGCTACGGTCGAGGGGCTCGTGTGCGGACCACTCAATGCAGCAGGGCCATGTAGCACCATAGAGAGGTGGAGAACCCGGGTAGTGAACCTCGCGGGGTAGTATGACGAAAAGTGAGAGGGGGTGGAGCGAGAGGGAGCAAAGAAGAGAAGCTCGGGGGATTTTTGACGCAGCTGGAAGGAGAAAGAGAGGGGGGGGGGGAGGGAGAGCAAGGTTAAAGGGCGAGGAAAGAAGGGGACTTCCTTAAATCGCGGAAATAAATCCCAACTATAGAGAACTTGTGGATTTGTAAGGTGTGTATACATGGGTAAATCTATATTGGTGATTCTCACGAAATGATCAATTTGCAGGACAACGAAATTTATAAACGAAAGTATTTAATTTTTCCATTCAAAAATTGCGATCGACTTCAGTTCTGACCGATATAATATAATTGAGTAGGTGTCTAAAAGTTCCACTCGAACAGGTACAGAGTGACTTATTTTATTGAAAAATGATACAATTAAGAATGACGAGAGGAATGACTCCCTCGCCAGTGACACCACCTCATGACACACAAGGTCTGTAGGATAAAACCGTAAACTACAAAAAATGACTCAATCAGCCTCTTCGGAAAAGTAAATGTAGAAGACAAGCATGATGACCTGGCGTCACCCATCACACAATATATGATCTGGTTTACAGCTCTCCGGAGGAATGATTGAGAAAAACGATTACCAAATTTCGTTAGCTATTGTGAGATATCTGATGCTACTTTTCTTAGGGAGAAATTAAATAAATGTCCAATGGCTTCCAGGAATGTTTTTCTTTCTGATGTTTTCGAATTTTTAGTACCTCTTCATCTTGCTAGTGTACATGAAGTCTGAATAGTTACACTCCAGAGGAATAATTTCCGTACTCAAAATATAGAAAAAACGATAACGACAATTTTTCTGTCAAATCGGTTTTGTAGGAAGATTTCAAAATATTTTAAACTGTTGTATTCCAAAAAAAACCTACACAGTAATCGAATAGAATCTATTAGAAAGTCAGATTACATGCAAAATGATGATTTCGGGAGAATTACCCATATATGCATTTATATTATATATAAATGCATATATGCAAATGCAAATGTTGTAATCCCCGAAAAAACTCCACGAGAACTATCCGCAAAAAATGCTGTGCGCTTCTGGGCCGGGATTCGAACCCGGGACCTTTCGTTTGCCGGTCGACTGGTCTGACCACTGAGCTACGCTAACCCGCTTATATTACCGCACCTTTCTCGGATAGTCTCGATATTCGTAACGCAACGTTACAATATATATATATATATATATATATATATATAAAATAGGTAGTCTAAAAATGTAGATAGTAGTGGCCATTTGTTATTATTTCAGAAGAGTTTGTGGTATTTTGACTTCTTCGTCGCAGAGTTTTGTAACTCCACTGATTTGTCGGTTACAATGTATATACACTACGAGCGAAAAGTTTCCGGACAAAAGTTTAAAAGAGTGCCGGAACGGTTTTCTATGCCATTTCGCCTCTAGTTGACCTAGGCCAATTTAATAATGGGCAATTTGAAGAGGCGGAATTCACCTTCATTTTGGCTGTTTTCAAAAACATTTCACGATTTTTTTTACCATTAGCACTCGGTTTTGAAAACGACTATTTTTCGTCGTTTTTTTCTTCGTTTGCGAGTGGACCCCGTTTGCAGTAAAAAAAATTTGACGCAATTCTTCGACCAAAATCATAAAGGGGGAAGCCTAAGCTTTAATTTCGTTTAAGAAAAAAATTTATGTGCATATGAGGACAGCATTTTTTAACCCATTACTTCTATGTGATGATTGCTACCAGTAAATTAGTCCTGTTTGGGTTTGTTTAAGGGATCATCACAGTGTATCGGCCCGAAAAATAGTCAATTTTCGAGATTTTTGTTTCGATGATTAAAATACGCTAATCAGTCTGATTTTTTCATGTCAAATCAAAGCACTCATGAAGAACAGAGAATACATTTTTAAACGTTTGTTTTTATTTTGTTCAGATTTTTTAACGATTGAAAATGTTTTCGAAAAAAGGTGCCCTTACGGTGTACACGGTTGTGGCCGTAAATATTATCTGAAACAAAATTCGTAAAACGATTATTAATCAGTATGAAGACCGCTAGCTTGCTATGGAGGTTTTAAAAAATAAAGATTGACAAAATGGCGACGGTTTAATAAATAGTATCGAATATAGCCTTTTTTCGACAGTTTTTCGTCAACAAAATATGAAGATTAAAAAAAGCTTCCATAGCAAGATTAATAATGACGTGAAGAATGTTGTGCCCAAATTCAAGTTGTGTCAAAAACCGTTTTGAAAAACGACATTTCGAGAAAAACGTGTCCGTCCGCGCCAGGTCTTATGCAGCTGGTCGAATCCCTTTTTCTGAGAAAGGCTCTAGCAACCGGAATTAAGTACTCGAATTTCGCCCCAAAAATTGAAAAGCATGTTCATATAACCGTCTATACTATCGGATAAGGCAAAAAAATCGATTTTTTGAAAATGTTGCACTGCACTGATCCCTTAAAGGGCTAAACCAGAGTGACAATTTCGAAAAATCTATTTTTTTTTGCCTTTATCGACAGTTTATACTTTCAAGAATATCATCAGCGTTTATATAATTGATATCATTTCTATAAATATAATTTTATCTTGCAAAAATCGATAGTTAAATCTTTAAACGCGTTTTTCTCGAAATGAGATTTTTCAAATTTGCTGACATTGTACCTCAAAGAGCAATTATCCGATTGACTTGAAATTTGAACTGGGTACTCTTGAATATATTTACTCCACAATGACGTAGGATATTTTTGATGGATGAAAATTGACGATTTGGCATTGAAAAAAACGACCATTTTATAGGCAAGAAAACAGACTTTTTTCATAACTACGCCATTTTGTTAGATTTTGATATTTTTCGAAAATCCTACGTCATTGTACAGGAAATACCTTCCAGTTTAACGACATTTTTTCCTTTTTCGGTTTTAGCTACTCAATCGGCCGGAATCATCGATTTTCAGGCAACAACCTTTATGTCCAATAACTTGTCCATAAATACGCTTACATCTACCTGGAGGGGATAACGAAAGCATTTAGCGTTACGTAACGTTGAGTATGGGGACGACCGTGAGGACGATCCTCGAAGTCGTCTGTCTTCGAAATCACCTTGCCCCTCAATATACACACTTACATACATATATATAGACAAAAATAATATAAGGTTTGTAGGGAAGCAGCGACGGAGCCGTAGCGGAGAGTCCGCGGAACGGAACAGATAAAACATAGCTCGCTGCACCTATTCCGCGAGAATAAGAGAAATAAGAGGAAGATGCAGCCGGGGTACACGTCATACCGCAAAATCCGATCGAGCCCTGCTCCAACCCTCGTCCGGCAATCCATTTATCTATTTATCTCGAGAAGTAGCGCCGTCATAGTCGGCAAGAGATAGGGATGCCCCGCGAGACTCGTCGAGGGCCTCGGGTAATACGCTAATATTAAAATAAGTCTGTTGGCAAACCGCGACGATGACGAGAAAGCCAGAGAGAGAGAGAGAGACAGAGAGACAGAGATAAAAAGAGAGGGAGAAAGATATTCGCGATGCGATTAAGTCTCTGATGCGACACGCTACCGTTAGATTTATGCAGTTGGTATATATATATATATATATATATATATATATATATATATATATATATATATATATATATATATATATATATATATATATATATATATATATATATATATATATATAAATTCTCGATTAAAAAGTAAAGTGATGATCAGGCAGAGCTTGACTCGAATTTAACTCACCATCACTTCGTGCTTATTACTCTGATCAATGAAGACCTAAAGGTTACCTTTATCGGGCTTCTCGATCAACTATTTGTAGAACAATTTCGCGGGGATTGGTTTGAACGCTCGATATTGAAATAAACACAATTTTAGGTACAAGGAGAAACAGGATGAGATATAATCATGCGTTTATCATAATACTCATTACATATATACATATGCACTTATACTTTGTTTATATTGTGGTTGCGATATATATATATATATATATATATATATATATATATATATATATATATATATATATATATATATATATAATCACGTGGCAAACATTTATATTTTTGCCACGTGATTTTAAACGTGAGTTAAGGCAGGATATATGATCAACAAATCATTTTTTCCCCCTTTAAACGATAAAACTATACATGTAGAATATTTTTCCAAAGTTTCAAAGCGAAATTCGAGAAACTGCAAACGTTACAGCCCGTTAACGCTGTACCTCACCGTTCGGATTCAGAGCGGGCGTGAACTTCAAACGCGTTTTTCTCAAAACTGCATTATCGAAATTGGCGTGCAGGATTACTCAAAAACTATTAAGCCGATTGAGTTAAAACTTGGTAGAAATATTGCTAATATTAGTACCTTCTACTTGGCGATGATTGTTTTTGAAAAATTGCAAAAAAAAACTACTTTTTTAATCCACATTTTACAGAAATGTTGCGTGAAATGTTGATTTTTATGTAAATGTGTGCCATTTTCTTAAATTTGCATTTTATTCATCTTAATTATCGTTACATTGAAACTATACATGCTGTAAAACTCTGCCACAGCTCCGTCATTTTGATGATGAATGAATTTAAAAAAATTGTTTTGTATACTTAAATATACTATTAAAGTATACCTAAAGTTTGATAATTGTAGAATAATTATTTCCTAGTAAAAAAATCGCTCAATATTGATTGTTTTTTCCTGTCTAAATGTACATCCCGCCTTGCAATTTATATTTTATATGGAACAACTTATCGTGCATGCACCATCAACAAACAATATATATACATATATATTTCACCCACACAAAGAGAAAGGCGACTTTTAAGCCTTCGACTGCACACTGGGTCGTTTTGACCCCATGATCTTTTCCGTACAAGTACGTCATTTTCAACCTACCTCCCACTTCGAATGAATGTTCGGGCCCTTAATTTTTGTTTTTCTTAAACAATAAGTTGTGGGCCATAAATTAAGGATCACTGACCACAAAAAGGGTCTGTACAAAAAACAAATAAAATAATGCATATTTACCTAAATACAAGGACCTGAAAACCGTCTGGGGTCCGATCGACCCCACATGCGGTCAGAGGTTCGTGGCGGAAGTGTGCAGTCGAAGGGTTAACAAATTTGACTTCGAGGACACATCTCATGTTGGTGCAAGGTCCCCTACTCAACATTTCGTTCCCCTTTGTTCCAACGTACACCTTTTTCTTGAACCCTTTTCTGTCACGCCTTCCGCTGCCTAGTTGATGCGCCAGCCACGGCACGGCTAAGCGGTCACCGCTCTGAGTACCGGCCATGCACATTGCTGCTTGACTCGAGGTACCGCCGGGGCCGAGCGCCGACCGCCCAGGCATTAGTGCCGGAAGTCAACTTTATATAAGCCCAATGTGGTGAAATTCAACTATCGATAACTGTAAGTATATTCACGTAAAGGGCATTTCGAGAACTGTCATGTTCCTGAAAATAACGATTTGCTCAAACAACATTTGAAGATCGTCCTCAAAATGGCCAGATGTGATGAATAAAGTAGTTGACGGTAAAGTAATAAAGTGGGTGAGCGACGGAAACGGTAGTAATGAAAGAGATCGAAAGAGGGAGAGAGAGAGAACGAAATGGTAGAAGAGCGAAGAAGATAGCGTAATAACGGGTTAAAATTTTCTTTTCCATATATAGGGTGTCTCAAAATGACCTTACATATTGATAAATAAATAAATATTAATTAATAAATTAATAAATATAATATAAATATATTAATAAATATTATTATAATATAAATATATTAATATATATAAATATCAAAATTAATTAATAAATTAATAAATATTTATTAATAAAACGTATTATTTATTTGAAAAGACCGAACATTTTTATTTTAATATAACGTACAAACATGGAGGTTATGTTTGGGACAGAACATCCGATAAATGGCCGTCTCGTCCCTGTTTGCAAACGTTCACTCTTTTGACGAAATTTTCAATAACATTTTGGCATAATTGCGGTCTAATTTAATCAATGGTGCGTGCAATTGCTTCCTTGACCTCCGGAATGGTCTGTGGCTCATTGGCATACCCTTTTCCCTTCAAAAAACCCCAAAGAAAGAAGCCCAATGGCGTCGAATATAACACGACCATGAAACTTCGTCTGCAATAACTATGCAGTACCAATGCATCAAATAACAATTTCCATGCGTTGCTCGATCGTGTGATTCTCCATGACCAAACCTCAATGCTTTCTGATGCTATTTGTCAAAGATGTACTCTATGTTCGCCACAAAAAAAAATGGCGAACAATAAAAAATGTCACGTCATCTTGAGACACCCTTTATATGTATATATGTAACATTTTTTCTTCTTTTTTGACGATCACCGTCATTGGTAGATAAATAGCAACGAGGAAATAAAAAATAAACATACGCACGCTATGTAAGAGTGAAAATAGAGTCTTGCCAATTTTTTTCCTAGGCACGATGCTGGCGCGAAAATTCAGGGATATAGCCACAGCAAATGAGAGAGAGCAGGGTTTTTCAGTATAGCAAATTCGCCCTGAGCACTAGGCACTTCTAGTTTCCATCATCAAAGTAATTAATTTTTAATGTACTTTACCTGCTTATTTCTTTCGTATCGCGCTGCCTCTCGTTTCCCTCCCTTCTTCCTTCCGCAACGTTTTTCGTTCCTGCTTTTTTTGTTTGGTTACCGGTTTTTTTTTCTCGCAATTTTCCTCTTCCCTTGCTTGCACCCTCGTACTCTCTCGCTCGTACCCTTCGGCTGGGTCCATCGCGACGGCACATCGCACCCTTTCCTCGCGCCGACGGGTAACACCCGACGGGGAAGGGGTGAGTTTTGCGCGGGCGAAGAGCGGCGGCACGGTTATGAATTTCTAATGAGATTCCGTGGAAGATCTGCGAGAGATTAGCGTAAGACGGTGCGGGAAAGGAAAAAAAACGTGAGCGCGACAAGAGATGAGCTGTGAGGGAGAGCGAGAGAGAATGAGAAAGGATATAAGAGAGTCGCTCTCTTCGGTGGCCTCTCTCTCTCTCTCTCTCTCTCTCTTCATATCCCTTGGTTTTTCTCCTATGTGTACCTTGCATGACCGCGAAACACTGCGAACTTGCGACAAAAAATCGCTTTGTAGGGGTATGGTGATTACGATACGAGAGAGCGAGGGAGAGAGAGAGACAGAGAGAGAGAGGGTGTTAGAGAGGGCGTGAAAAAGAGACTCCGTTTCGTATTACAAGAGTATAGTATACAAAGAAAAAAACATGAAGTAAAGATAGTCACATGGAAGGTGGGCTGCGAAGGGCAAGGAGGGGGGGGGGGGGGGTAGAAGAATATTCGCGATAGTAGCAAGATAACTGCCTTCTTGCAAAACCTTCTACCTTTATAAACCCTCTGTGTTCCTTAAATGCCTCTCTCTCTCTCTCCCTCTCTCTCTCTCTCTCTCTCTCTCTCTCTCTCTCTCTCTCTCTCTCTCTCTCTCTCTCTCTGTCTTGCCCTTCTTATCTGCCTCTCTTCCCTTCCTCACTCAGGGTCCAAAATTTCCATCGAGGTACGAGAAACGTGTCATGTTTTCTTGCACTATATATATATATATATATATATATATATATATATGTTCGATGGAAAACTACCCCCCCATTGCCATACATACATTTGGCAAACTCCCACAAAACTAACCATGCTGCCTCAAAAATAGACAAACATTTATTGACAAGTGCGTGACAAGTGATCGACAAGTTAGGAACAGTCATTTGTTTATTATTTGTCCGCGGTACGCTCGATCCGGTCTTTTAGCAATTCTCATTTGCGTGCGTCATTCGTTACAAGATGACGCACTGAAAAATAAAAAGCCGGAAATACAAGGTGAGGGTCATAAATGGGACAGGTAGGTTTGGGATGTTCTTGGGGTGCCTCGAGAATTTGCTAAATTTCATAGCATCCGGGGTTGGAACGACGATCGATGTGACGCATCGCACGTACTCGTTGTGCACGAATAATACTGGCCATTATTATCGTCTAGGCTGTCAGTGGGCGTCAGATATTCAAGAATTATTGTGCTGACGATTAATCGACGAAAAGAAAAATGTTGAGGAATTGATGAGGTGATTTAGGAGTTTTTCAATCGTATGTAGATGAATATTCCAATGGAAAGACAATTTTGAATGCGTGAGCTCGAATATAATTATATGTCCTAATTTAAGGAAAATTAATCCAATTACCTCAGTGATATCATTACTTGTTTATTATTTGAATAATTTGCTTTCAACCTACTAAAGTTTGTAATTTATTTCCTGATTAATTTGTTTCGGGGAAACGAGGAGATCAATCGCTAAAAAAGATTATTGATGTATTTTTTGACAAATAGTTTGTCGGCTGGAATATTCGGTAATTCTTTAGATAAGTGACTTTACCGAAAGAGGAGTCTAGTATTTTTGTTGTTGCTATCTTCTCATTTATTGGGTTATCAATGATGATATTCAGTCGGGGGAAGCTGAAATTCACCCCCCGATGAAAAGTTATGGGGTTTTGAAATTCGCGGAAACACGTGATGAAACAGGACATTTTTTTAATTTCACCGCCTATATTGAGGTTGTTTGGGTTTTTGAAAAATTCGAAATTATTTTTAACGATTTTTTTAGAGTGAAAAAATTGTTAATGCAAAATTTCAGCTTCCCCCGTCTGAATATCATCATTTATAACCCAATAAATGAGAAAATGGCAAACAATTTTTTTTCGGAAAAGTTACTTATGTAAAGAATTACCGGATATTCAATGAAACATGTTGTTTTCTTCCACCTTGAGTTCTTTTTCGTAGGCTTTTTGCCGTTTTTGTCGTAATTATATTTTGCAAAGAATTTTACATTAATATACAGTGTACCGTGGAATTATTTACTTTTTGAACAATTTATGCCTCTTTGATCAAGTTACCAAAGCTAAGATTTTCATTCGAGTAATTTGTACCTTCGAAACGCAAATAATCGTAAACAAAGATTAATGGAATATTCGCAAGGGCGCCTGAAGCTTATGCACCCGTCTCAAGGGTGCATAAGCTTGGAATGTCAAAATATGATTTTTTGTTGCATAGTTTTATAGCCTAGGATCTTAACTTTAATTTGCTATGAAGATTTAGTACAATTTACCCCATTTCAAATTTACCCCGATCGGGTTAATTTTGAGGGATTAATATTTACTTTATTCCTAATTATACTAATTTTAAAGATTGAGGACTTACTTCATTCCCAATACTACTAATTTTGAAGATTACAAATTTAATTTACTTCGGATAATACTATTTTAAAAGATTTAAAATTTACCCTTTTTTCTTTTGCGTTTTTCTCAAAACTATCTTTTATTATTAAATGATTCATTACGAAAATATGTAAGTTGTATTTTTAAATCTATTCGTTCGATTCACTTTAAATTCGGACAGAGCATAGTTCATAACATTTTTTACCATATGACTCGATAATTTTTTAATCTTCATCCATTTGTTAATAACAAATTATTAAAGTCATTTTTGTTAGTCTAGAATGTATCTTTTCTTCTACAGTTTGTTATTTTCGTCTTCTACAACGTTTCCGAAAAATATCCGACCATAAAAAAGTTTTCATTATTACACTAAGGGGACATTATTTTATTTTTCATTCCAGATCACGCCGATTGTCAGAACCACCTGCACCGATGAGCCACGTATCAACGTCGGCACTTTCTTTAAATAATAATACATTGATCGATTATCAATATTTAAAAAAAATCCAAGCTTGGCAAGACTATGTATTGATCATGCGTAAAATCGTGACCTCGTCATCCCGATACTCTCGTCACAAAAAAATGGTAATTCTTTAGATACATGACTTTTCCGAAAAATGAGCCTAAAATAATTTTTTTCCTATTTTCTCATTTATTGGGTTATACATGATGATGTTCAGTCGGGGAGAGCTAAAAATCCCCCCCCCCCCCCCCCTCATAAAACGTTATGGGGTTTAAAAGTTCACGGAAACACGTGATAAAATAGGGGAACCGAGTTAAAACTCCGAACTTTGAATGATCAGAACGCTCAAAACTCCGAAAGAATACCACCCCGAAAGATCAAAACTCCGAAAGAATTTTACACGAAAGACCAAATCTCCGAAAATCTGAAGACCGTCAAAATAATTCGGCTATGGAAGTTTTAAAAGTTTCAAAATTTTCAATAATTCTACGAATTATTTGAAGATTTTTTTTTTATTAAGAAGTCATTTTACGTCAATTTTGAATTTAATTTTTATTTCAAAAAATTTTCAATAAGTCGACGAATTATTTCAAGATTTTTTTTTATTGAGAAGTGATTTTACGTCAATTTTGAAATTAATTTTTATTCCAAAAAAGTTTCAAAATTTTCAATAAATCGGCAAATTTTGTCAAGAATTTTTTTTATTAAGAAGTGCTTTTACGTCAATTTTGAAAATTGTCTAGATAATGTTGTACGTTCTGCATCATTTACAGCCAACTGTGTAGACTTTCGCTGGCATGATCTTGCCGAGCCTTGTCATTCCGGAACATTAAAATTAGGAATTTTGCACCGTCGGCGCATTCAAAGTTCGGAATTTCAACTTGGCCCCCATGTCAATATCATGCCAGCGAAAGTGTACACAGTTGACTGTAAATGATTCAGGACGTATAACATTGTCTAGACAAATTTCAAAAGTGACGTAAAATCACTTCTCAATAAAAAAAAAATTCTTGAAATAATTCGTCGATTTATTGAAAATTTTGAAACTTAAAACTTCCATAGCCGAATTATTTTGACAGTGTTCAGATTTTCGGAGTTTTGGTCTTTCGTGTGAAATTCTTTCGGAGTTTTGAGGGTTCTGATCATTCAAAGTTCAGAATTTCAAACCAGCCCAACTTAAATTTCGGAATATTAAAATTCGGTATTTTAAACCGTCCGAGCATTCAGAGTTCGAAATTTCAACTCGGTCCCAAAATAGAGCATTTTTCAACATTTCGACGTCCATATTGGGGATGGAGGGTGGGGGGATTTATAAAAGAAGCCTTCCTGAATACAGACAAATCCCAACCCCCTTCGGCGTGAGGGCTTCAATACAGAAGTTTTTGAAGAATTCAAAATTATTTTTACCGATTTTTTGCTCGTAAAAATTTATCAATGAAAAATGTCAGCTTCCCCCACCGAATATCATCATTTATAACTCAAAAATGAGAAAATAGCAAAAAAATAATTTGAGGCTCATTTTTCGGAAAAATCACTGATCTAAAGAATTACCAAAAAATTGAAAACGAGCTGTTTCCCGGACCACAAACTTCACCAGACCCGCTAAACGAATTGGATCCCTTACTTATTGAATCTCCAAAAGAATAACTCCCATCCGATTCCATACCATGGATAATTAAACAATTCTGATATAACTGAATACACCTACAATGGCAATTGTGCGATAAGATCGAATATATTTACAAATCGATAAGTTGAGCCAACTGAAATAAAGGATTTTTTTTTGTACGGGAGAAATGGTCAGCGAGGGATAGACAGGTGTCCATGCGAGTATGCGAGTGTGCTTGTGTGTGCAGATGCATGCACGGTGGAGAGTAAAGACCGTATAAGACTAACTGAAACCCTGCTGTGAGAGCTTCACTCGACCTTTCGCCTCTCGGTAATACGCACTTGGTCGAACACGCGCACTCTTCGCGTTTTCCTCTACCTCGATTTGTCTCTTTTTCTCTCTTCTTCTCTCGCTCTCTCTCTTGTACGCTCCTTCGATCTGTCTCTATCTTTCGCATACACACACACATACACACGCTCTTCAGGATTTCACTCGCAATTGCTAGGCGATTTTCTTTGGCTCTTTACCTGTTTGCGTCTCTCGAAGTTCAGCTCTCTATCCCCTACCGTTGTACGTCTCTCCCTTCTCCATTGTTACCGTCACTCGAACATCGTGTTAACCGTTACGATGTTTCCTGCATTAGAACCACTAATTTTATAATCTTACCTCGAGGGTCACTGTTCGGTGCATACATGGCCCTTCCTCTCTCTCTCTCTCTCTCTCTCTCTCTCTCTCTCTCTCTCTCTCTCTCTCTCTCTCTCTCTCACTCCGTCCTTTGGTTTGATTCAGGGGCAGCTCACTTTTTAAATACTACTTTTCTTTTCTTTATTGTTAGTTTTAGTTTCTTCA
Organism: Ophion ellenae; assembly: GCA_963210295.1. Classification (NCBI taxonomy): domain Eukaryota; kingdom Metazoa; phylum Arthropoda; class Insecta; order Hymenoptera; family Ichneumonidae; genus Ophion; species Ophion ellenae. The sequence continues at coordinate 60,766,829 of OY723385.1, forward strand.
TTTTTAATTTATCCATTTTTATTTTGGATTTGTCTATTTTTCATTATATATTTTTCATTTTTAGTCTCTTATTTCTCTATTTCTAATTTGATATTTCTTCGTTTTCAATTTTTATTTTTTATTTCCATTTTTTATTATTACTTCTACGTATTATTTTATTCCTGCGGTCATTATTATACTTATTTTAAATTAGTTGTACATGTATATATTACACCGCGGTTTATATCGCTGTTACTTTATTATTATCTTCACTCGTATTTTTATTTATATTTTAAATTCTATTATGTAAATTAATGTAAGTGGTCTCTTCACCACCTCTTATAAGATTGCCCCAGAACATACTAGGGTATAAATAAATTTCATTTAATTTCGCTTAATTTCTCGCTTTCTCTCTCTCTCTCTCTCCCTTCCTCTATGGACTCGAGTGTTACACGTGTGCCTGTATGCACTTCTTTCGTCGCGCAAGGAAAACGTCTGAAATGGTTCGTGTAACGACACTTTAGAAAACATGGCTTCCTGCATTAACATATTCTACTTCGCGCCCCAATTTTCACTGCATTTTCCTTGCTGCGTCTTCGTATTAGCCTCGTAAATGGAAAGTAATGGAGAAAACTAAAATTATCAAGTTATCAAACCTTCACTGCCTCTGCCAGGTCATTGTTTCTGTTCATTTTTTGTCATTTTGAAAATAGAGAGTTGCAAAAAATCTTCGCGCTTTTCACTTCGCTGAAATAACTCTTCGAAAAGGTGTTTGCTGATTATTTTAGTCTGAAGATTTCGCTTGCATAATTCTGCACGTTAATATTAATATAGTTTATTATAGAGAACAAAGCGAGGTGGGCGAGTTGCAAAGTTTTTCCAAAAGCGGTATGTCCAGTAATGACGTTTTCAGAGTTCCTTTGGATGCGTTTGAGGGCTTTACGAGCCTATCCCTTCCACCTTCATCTGACGTTTGTCACTTCACTGTTTTCAGTGTGTTGGAGATGCCTCCAGAGTGTTGCCCATATTCGTTTCCCAACGCACCACTGCATCGCACTCGCACGAGGGCATCAATAAACTGTTGAAAACCTTTTTCGATACAGGCAGCTGTATCTATTCACTCTGACTTTCAGTTGAGTTTCCATTGGAAACTCGTCGAATTGGCTCCCACATGCAAATCGTCGCGCAGGCCAATGCACCTGCTCAACGATCACCCATTCAAGTATGGTGGTCGAAGTTATCAGTCACATACTGATCGCACTGCCACTTCCGTCGGTCGAGACGATCCTGCATATTCGTGACATTTTCGTGGAGTATGTCGCATTCCCATTGGATGAGATGATTGATGATTGATTGTATACTGAATCAGCAAATGAAGGCGACGAATAAAAATTTCAGAATATTTTGCAACGAATGATGGAACGGAAGAATGTGCTCGCAGTCAATGGTCCAATGGAAGAAACATTCTATCGTCAGAGGCTCAATAGCTAAAACAGATTCGTATTCACTGGCTCTGGACAATACCTTGCATATTCCATCAAGCCTCCAAATTCTTCATGATCAGTCCCATCTTCCTTGGCAAGTCCGCTCAACCCATTAACCTCATTTCTGGCAAATTTGCAAAGAAAAATCACACAATTTACATCGATCAGTTGTGACGAGGAAAATGCATCGACGCCAAGGACTTGATGCTCTAAACATAAGCGCGGTCGGTTGCTCGAAAACGATGAAGGACTCGCGCATGCAGCTGATTGAGGATAAGGATAGCGTTGAGGGAACGAGTGAAGACGGATAGGCGGAATGAAAAGTATAAATCAAGTATACGTTTTTCTACATTTCAACTCATATTGTCCTCTTTCCTATTCTGGCAGCCAATGATCCAATGGAAGGATGTTCCATGATCAGAGACTCAGTAGCAAAAATAGATTTACATCCATTGGCGCTAGACAACACCTTGCATATTCCATCAAGCCTCCAAATTCTTTACGATCATTCCCATCTTCCTTGGCAAGTCTGCTCAATCAATCTACCACATTTCTGGCAGATTTGCAAAATAGAATCACACACTCCACATCGATCAGTTGTGACGATGAAAATGCATCGAGGCCAAGGACTTGATGCTCTAAACATAAGCGCGGTCGGTCGCTCGAAAACGATGAAGGACTCGCGCATGCACCGGATTGAGGATAAGGATAGCGTTGAGGGAACGAGTGAAGACGGATAGGCAGAATGAAAAGTGTAAGTCAAGTATACGTTTTTCCACGTTTCAATTCATATTCTCCGGTTTCCCTTACACTCTATGTGCTTCTAAGATTCTCATACCTTTTTCGCGGTTTGGCCTTGCCCCCGCCCTGATATTCCGTGAGTTCGTTCTTCTTCGGAGAACACGTAAACTCTCCCCTGCAATACACCACACCACTCTTTCACTCGCCGTTGGGGTCCCCTCGAGCGCATTATGTGTTTATCCCTCTGTTCCCTGGGTCCACCTTACGCTCATCGTCTTACTCTTAGGTGGTGCATTTCTCTCTCCCTTGCTCCTTCTCACACACTTGTTCTTGTCCCTCCCCTGCAATCATCGACGCACCGAAGCTTATATAGAATTCACGTGCTGCATCTCCCCCTTTTCTCTCCCTCTCGCTCCATCTCAATTTCAGTCATGCATCGGGTTTAACGCGAAAACGGTCCGTTGCTGATGCTTACGTCCCACATACATGCCACGAGAAGATTGAGACGCAGGGAGAATAAGGCACTCGGCGGGAGAGGGAGCTGGGTGAAAAAAAAAATGGGTACGGAGGGCTAATAATTATGAGACATTAAGTGACGAGAGTGAGAGATGGAAGAACATTTCAGGAAAAGACTCCACGAGAGTTGTACGCTATTTCGTTTCAACATCCAAGTCATCCTCATCGCTGTCTCCTTTTCCATCGTTTCTTTCTTACCTTTAGTGAGAATGGCAGAGAGAGAAAGAGAGAGAGAGGGAGAGAGAGAGGGTTAGAGAAGTGCAGTGATTCTGGGAAGAGAACCGAGTGCCAAGACAATGTTTCTGCCGGTTCGCTTTCTTCTCTGGTCTGAGAACTCGTCTCCACGTGTTTTCCATCTCTCTCTTTCTCCCTTGAATCTCCGTTCCCCGCTCTCGCGCCCTATTAGCCCATCAGGACTTTTGTCCTTGTTCCTCCTGCTCCCTCCTCCTTCGCTGCAGTATCGCGGTGTACTTTTTATCACTTTACCCTTGGCCACAAAACTTTTGCCCTTCGGACTTTACCGAGAGTTTCTTCAGTCATCGCGTTTCTTCTTTCCTTCTTTTTTGCCCTGCCGGTGCTGCGTTTCCTTCTCCTCTCTCCTTGCGCCGCGAGCTTCCGCGAAGACTCAATGGAACAAGGATATATGGAGTTAATTCAGCGGAGAGTTCGGACTGGAAACGCGTAGCTTTTCGAGACCGGGGCTATGAGAAAGAAGGAATGTAATTGTTTCGCGCACCCACTGACCATGTCTTTTCGCGGCTTGGAAGTTCGTCGGGCGAGCAAACAAGTGGGTTATAGGTTAGGTCTCGTTCGTCATCGGGATTCCATTTGTCACTGGCACCGAATAGCTTCTTTTTTCTGCTAATGTGACCGCATTTTGCGAGCCCTCGGTGCGGCAAAGTGAAATCTTTTTTTGCGTCCCCCTTTCGAAGAGGCAACGTGGAGGAATGATTGAAAAATGAGGTTGGTGGAGGCTTGGGTCAGCACTTGGATGGGTGACCGCCTAGTCGCGCATTGGGTAATGAACGGGAGGCGAAATAAACGCCTGTATCGGCACGGGTTTTCCACAGTTTCCCTGTGCCCTCGTAGGAATTGCTGAGGGCAACATTCTCGAAGGTCTCTGAGGTACCGGAAATTGGAAAGTGTTTATGGCCTCGGGCCACTCTAGAGGCCAAAAAAATACGCTTTTTGGGGATTTATTTTCTGAAAAACTACAAAATAAATCGAAATTACAAGAAGGGTGTTTATTTTACATATCAGTCACTGTATAGAATAATTTTTTTGAAGCGATTAATTTCAAAATGGCGACTGTGCAGCGTCTATCTCAAAACTGCATTTTTCAAGGTGGCCGGGAACTTAACTCAGACAATTTCCAACCGATTCACTTGAAATGTTGAATATATCTTGAAAAATACATTGTCTATGGAAGTAAGTAGGATTTTTTTTTAAATTGCGTGGTTGTTTCGTTATTAACAATTATCTGACGATTTTTTAGGCGAATCGGTTGAAAATTGTCTGAGTTATGTTTCCGGCCAACTTAAAAAATGCAGTTTTGAGATAAACGCTGCACAGCCGCCATTTTGAAATTGATCGCTTCAAAAAAATTATTGTACACAGTCACTGATATGTATGATAAACACCCTTTTTTGTAATCTCGATTTATTTTGTACTTTTTCTGAAAAAAAAAAATCCCCAAAAGCCTATTTCTCGGCCTCTGGAGTGGCCTAACCCCTTAAGGAATCATCACAGTGTACAATTTTCACAATATCGATTTTTTTGCATTATCCGCTAGTATACATGGTTATAAACGTTCTGTCCAATTTTTAGATCGAAATTCGAATTATTTCGGTTGCTGCAGCCTTTCTTAGAAAAAGTGATTGGAACCTGCGATCCCGCGATCCGAACTTTAAATGCGTTTTTTTCGGAATGGCGTTTTTCAAAATGGTGGCCACTCGCAAAGGAAGAGTTTTCACGCTATCCGTTTGAAATTTTAACAAAACATTCTTTATGTCATTCCTATTTTTTCTTCTATTCCTTCCTATTTTTTTTACGAAAAATTGTCGGAAAAAGGCTAAATATGATACTTTTTGTTTAAACCGCCGCCATTTTTTCAAATTTCACTAAAAAAACCTCCATAGGAACATAGCGGCTTTCTTACAGATTAATAATCATTTTGAAATTTTTCTTTCAGATAAAATTTGCGGCCGCAATCCTGGCCACCATGGGACACCATTTTTTTCCACACAATTTTCCGCAAATAAAAACAATGTTAAACAATAAACAAAGAAGTTTTAAAAAAAATCATTTTGTAGTCTTTATCGGTGCTTCAGTTTGTAAAAAAAAAATTATACCGATTAGCTTATATTATCGACCTTAGAAAAAATCGCGAAAATCGGCTATTTTCGGGCGATGACACTGTGGTGATCCCTCAATGTGGAGTAAAACCGAAAGGGATGAAATCCTGAAAATCCGCAATGGAGGACAGAGGAACACCAGAATTAAAGACGAAATTCAATGAATAATCATTTGAAATAAATGAAAAATAATTGAAATAATTGGTAACCGAAAGTTTCTCCATTCTTCAACCCTCCTGCGAACAAACGACGAGAATTGTATATGGAGACAAGTGTCTGGGGTGGACATAGTCACAAGTGTCGCTACACGTCACAAAAACAAGAGAGACAGGGAGAGAAAGACGAGGGCAGAATATGGACGAGAACAATAATATTTTCACCGAGGATTTATTTGTCCCTTCGGCACAGGGTCAAGAATTTTCTCGTATACCGAACACTTGAACGTACGTACATACACCCTCTATGGCTCATATCTCTTAATCCATTTTGAGAACTACCGTCACGACGTCTATACGTCACGTTCTCTCGTACGGAGGGTCCCTCCTCCGTAAGGTGCTTAAGGGCTGTTCGATCGTTTCCTTCCCGTCATCTCTCTCGCTCTCGCCCTTTTACTCCCTCGTGTTAGGTTGGCCACCGACACGCGCAGGTAACATTGTAAAACCGTCTCGGTCTGCCTCTACCTCCCTTTTTTCTGCGTACGTGTCCTTACGTGTGCAAAATATGCAGCTCGCACTTGGACATTTCTTGGAAGATTTTACGATGAACGATAAATTGAACCTGTACTCAGCTAAGCCCACGGTAAAATCTCCACGTGCACAGGTATTTGTACATATGCCTGTTTTATGATATTTGTGGGTGTCTGTGTGCGGGTGAGTGTACAGCTACATGTGTCATTGCTTGTGATCATGTCGCAAAGCTTCTCACGACCAGGCATACATCGCGAATGATTACGCTGGATGTTTTTTTTTTTTCCTTTCATACAATTGTTTGTTTATTTTTGGGAACTAATGTTTTTCTTTTTTTTTACGATGACACGTGACAATAGTGGTACAATTCTTAAACATGGCTTAGGCGACAAAGTACCAATGAACAAATATCATCACTCATGCTTGTTCGCGGTAAGAATAAAGTAATTTTGCGATAAGAATAATAAATTTTGAGAGCAGAATAAAATAAATTGTGATGAGAATAATTTATTGTACGATAAGAATAAAATAATTTGTGATAAGAATAATATCACTTGTCATAAAAAGAATGTAATTTGTGATAAGAATAATATATTGTGCGATAAAAATAAAATAATTTGTGAAAAGAATGACATTATTTGTGATAAAAATACTATAATTTGCGATAAGGATAATATCATTCGTAATAAGAATAATATAATTAGTGATAAGATTAATATATTGTGCGATACAAATAAAATAATTGGTGATAAGAATGATATTTTTTTGTGATGAAAATAATATAACTTGCGGCGAGAACAATATAATTTGCGATAAGAATAGTATCATTTGTCATAACAATAATATAATTAATGATAAAAATAATATATTGTGCGATAAAAATAAAATAATTTGTGTTAATAATGTCATTTGTGATACAAATAATATAATTTGCGCCAAGAACAATATAATTTGCGATAAGAATAATATATTGTGTGATAAAAATAACATCATTTGTGATAAAAATAATGTAATTTGCGGCTAGAACAATATCACTTGCGATAAGAATAATATATTGTGCGATAAAAATACAATAATTTGTGATAAGAAAAATGTCATTTCTGATAAAAATAATATAATTAGAGGCAAGAACAATATAATTTGCGATAAGAATAATATCATTTGCGATAACAATAATATAATTAGCGATCAAAATAATATAATTTGCGATAAGAATAATATAATTCACGATAAGAATAATATAGCACTCGGACAACTACTTGCGTCACCATAGATACACGATAATTCAAAGTTTCATAAGATGACAATCAACCAATAATTATTCCAAACGGATTAATTACGACGAAAGCGGCTAGTCGAATAAAATTTCACGCTTGTCAATTGTTGAGTCGATAATTTTGATAATTTCCTGATTGAAAAATTGGTTTATAATTTTGTACAATTGGAGTGCCAAAAAAATAATGATGATTCCCAATTATTCATAATTACTCGAGTGGCTCATATTCCCGCGATCTCGAGAAGTGGAAGCCTGCGAAAGAGCGAGTTAACCGCGAGGCATTTCTTATTCAGGGGCGCAGATGTTAATTGTATGTGTGGCTAATTAAATATTTGAATTACGATATTGTATGAAGGCGACTCGGCTGGCTGTCTCGTCGCGAAATTCAATTTTCACATTTGTTCCGTTCCCTGTCTATGAATGGAAGTTGTCTCTCGTTTTGTCGATCGACGATGTCTTTTGTGCCTTGTTCATTGTCAATTACTTTCCGTCAATGAGTGAACGTGAGACTACAATACTAAACCATATATATGATATGTATTTGCGTTCCTCAAAATATCGAAACGACAAATGAAAAACGATTATCGTTGCGTGTGAAGAAATTCAAATAGTTCGAGGCACTTGCACATTCAATCAATTTGATCCATAGAAATGAAAACTTCGAAAATTTCATTATTATAATATTTAAAAATAAATTTACTTTTCCGAAAATGTAATCATTTTAATACGGACGGTGCTTTGAAAATGTGTTACTTTTGAAATGCATGACAGTTAAATGATTTTGAAGTCTGAACATTAATGAGAAAAAAATCCATTCTTTTTTACAGAAATGTTTCGATCGTTGAATAAAAAATAATGATTATTACGTGCGCAAAGAAGCAAATAGTTCGAGCCACGTTTCAATTCAATCAATTTGATCCATCGCAACGAATATTTCGAAAATTTGTTTATTTTAATATTTAAAAAAATGCACTTTTCCGAAAATTCGACCATTTCAATTCGAATAGTTCTTCGAAAATTTGATAATTTTGAACTGCCAAATACAGTTCAATGAGTTTTAACTGTCCGAAAATTCGTGAGAAGAAAATTCCATAAAAAATGTCCGGAACGTTGAATACAAAATAATGATTGTTACTTCCAAAGAAATGCAAATAGTTCCATCTGCTTGAAAATTCAATTAATTTGATCCATCGCAACGCACACTCCGAGAATTTCTATATTTTAATATTTAGATAAAAATGTACTTTTCCAAAAATTCCATCATTTCAATTCGAGCGGTACTTGGAAAATTTGACAAAATTGAAGTGTCAAATACAGTTCGATAATTGACGAGTCTCCGGAAATTGGTGAGAAAAAAAAATCTATTAATTTTCACAGAAATGTTCAGAATATCAATAAAAAGCAATCACTCTTACTCATGGAGAAATCTGAATAGTTCGAGGTACTTGAAAATTCAATTAATTTGATTAATCACATCGAACCCGTCGAAAATTTATTTATTTTTATACATAAAAACAATTTCTTTTCCAAACTTTGATTATCAAAATTTGATCCTTTCAATTCGAGCGGTACTTCGAAAATTTGCCAATTTTAAATTACCAAAGACATTCGAACGAGTTTCAACTTGAAAATTCGTTTGGTGCCATTCGAAGTTATTTCTATCCCCGTTACAATTCGCAAGTAAGATTTATAAAGTCGTTCGATGTGCAAGCTCGAACAGCGTTATAAAACAAGATCTAGGCGGCTGTCATTCAAGCTGAGAAATGTTACAGTTTTCCGGCACGTAAAATAATACAATCGATCAGATAGGTC
>OY723385.1:60775876-60948376 GCA_963210295.1 Ophion ellenae
GAAAATCTGAGAAAATCTGAACACCGTCAAAAAAATTCGGCTATGAAAGTTGTAAAAGTTTCGAAATTTTCAATAAATCGACGAATAATTTCAAGAATTGTTGTTTTTTTTGTTGCTTTGAAATTTGACTAGACAATGTTATTCGTTCTGCATTATTTACAGTCAACTGTGTAGACTTTCGCTGGCATGATCTTGACGAACCTTGTAATTTCGGAACATTAAAATTAGGAATTGTAAACCGTCGGTGCATTCAAAGTTCGGAATTTCAAACCGGCCCCTGTGTCAATATCATACCAGCCAAAGTCTATACAGTTGACTGTAGATGATGTAGAACGTGTAACATTGTGTAGACAAATTTCAAAATCGACGCAAAATCACGTCTTAATAAAAAAAAAATTCTTGAAATAATTAATCGATTTATTCAAAATTTTCAAACTTTTAAAACTTCCATAGCCGAATTATTTTGACGGTGTTGAGATTTTCGAAGTTTTGGTCTTTCGTGTGAAATTCTTTCGGAGTTTTGATCTTTCGGGGTAGTATTTTTTCGGAGTTTTGAGCGTTCTGATAATTCAAAGTTCGGAATTTCAACCTGGTCCCATCTTGAGTTTTGGAATATTAATATTCGGAATTTTAAACCGTCGAAGCATTGGAAGTTTGGAATTTCAACCCGGCTCTGAGGTGCATCGGGAGTTCGACGAGAATATCTGCTGGATTATATTTGTCGATTATGCACCCGGAGGCTTTGTATTGTCTATATTTAATTCGTAATGTTATCAGCTCAATTACGATTGTTGGTCGAATTGGCCTCTCTCTCTCTCTCTCTCTCTCTCTCTCTCTCTCTCTCTCTCTCTCTCTCTCTCTCTCTCTCTCTCTCTCTCTCTCTCTCTCTCTCTCTCTCTCTCTCTCTCTCTCTCTCTCTCTCTCTCTCTCTCTCTCTCTCTCTCTCTCTCTCTCTCTCTCTTCCGATCTCATAGTTTGCTCTCTCTCTCTCGTGGGTGACACATCGAGTCGGATGCCTTGTAATTTCCGATTCTAATTGCGCAAGCTTGGCAAAGCCACACGAGGGAATTCGAACAATACACGTTGTCGTCTTGATGCTTTTGACGCCTCCTTCTCGCAGATAAATCCCGTGCACATGGTATCGCAGCCACTTTACGGGCTCGTAAAATTGACCGAGGAATAATTACATCCGCGGAGCCATAGTTCTCATTTTTCTACTTACAATGAAAAAGAAAATTCGTTCATCCATCCAAAATTCAGTTGGTTTGACAAAATGTACCTTTAAAAACGTTCAACTTGATTTTTGATTGGCATAACAAAACAGTATAGTTGGTGGTAAAATAGTACAGTGGTGTGAACTGTAGCTTATTTAGCATGTCTGAGCAACTGTTAAAACAACAAAATGCGTTTTGCACATTCAACGATCCTTTTTTCTCAGTGTACCAACTTTTTGTGTTTTCTTCTCGCACTCGAGTTTATTGCTCCATTCCTCTCACTAGTGCTCGCGATCCGATAAATCCGGATGATCGAGATTCGGATTATTTTACACTGAAGTCACTTGACGTTTGCTATCGAAGCTTTGAAATTGCCAACGCAAGACTGTGAGGAGCAGAGAGTACTTTGCGAGAAGGTGAACGCGTGTTTTTTGTTGGGTTTCGGAAAAGTACAAAATCATGTGCGAATTTAACCATTTTTTTTCGTATGAAAAAGTGATTCACTCATCAAATTAATCACACATTTATTTAGTATGAATATCAAGCTGTTGGAATGTTTTCTTCGATGGACAAAAGGCCTACTACTATTTTCTGTTGTTATCTTTTTTTTAGGCGCTCCGCGGCGTGACATTCGGCGTCCACAATTTTTTACATAGAACAAAAAACAAAAATTCTCGTCAGTCTACATTAGAATACCTAGAGAAGTACGTACGGAATTTAAAAAATATTGTTTTATTCTAAAGTTGTAGGTATTTGAATGAATTTTCAGTGAAAAATTTCGTATAAAACTGCCCATAAAATGAAAAGTTTTCGATTAATCCGAAATTCCGTACGTACTTCTCTGCGAAGTGCAATTAGGAACATAACTTTTAAATTTGAAGTAAAGCGAGTGAAAATTGTTGAAGTCGAGTGGGAAGTTTTTTGTCACACCAATTGGAAAAAGCTGTTTCGAGAAAAACGCGTTTGAAGTTTTAGGTACTCTATGGCCGTGCCAGAGGTGGGCTCACGTTATACGCTCAAACTCGGCGAATAAAATTTTTTCTTGCTATAAATCGGATAGTAACTTATTCTTATGATGATGAAGCACCGCCTTAACGAAAAAAAATCGATTTTTTGAAAATTATACTGTGGCCTTACCCCTTAATGCGAGATTATATTTACAACGATCAAAAAATCGATTTCTTTGTTTTTTCTTCAAACGATAGAATTATATATCTAGAATATTTTCCTACAGATTCAAAGCGAAATTCGAAAAACTTCAAACGTTACAGCCCGTCAACGATATGCCTCACCGCTCGGATTCGGAGCGGGCGTGATCTTCAAACGCGTTTTTCTCAAAACTGCATTATCGAAATTGGCGTGCAGGATTACTCAAAAACTATTGAGCCGATTGAGTTGAAACTTGGTAGAAATATTGATAATATTGGTACCTACTTGACGAGAATTGTTTTTGAAAGATTGGAAAAAAACTGCTTTTTTCATTCACATTTTACAGGAATGTTGCGTGAAATGTTGATTATTTTTTGTAAATACGTGCCATTTTCTTAAATTTGCATTTTCTTCATTTTAATTACCGTCACATAGAAAGTGTACATGTTGAAACTGAAAAAAATGTTTAAACTTTTTTGCAAATCAAAGTCTACGGGAAGCTAGACTGCACGCCGATTCACAACTCCCGCGGCAACCTTGCTGTGACACTCTGCCACAGCTCCGTCATTTTGATGATGAATTAATTTGAAAATAATGTTTTGTATATTTAAATATACTATTAAAGTATACCTAAAGTTTGATAATTGTAGAATAATTATTTGTTAGTTTTAAAAATCCCTCAATATTGCTTATTTTTCCCTGTCTAAATGTATATCTCATCTTAAAGCATTGCCCATCGGAACAGACAACCTTGGCATACACTGAAAAAAAAATTCGTTCATCCATCCAAAATTCAGTTGGTTCAATAAAATGTATCTTTAAATACGTTCAACTTGATTTTTGATTGGCATAACAAAACAGTATAGTTGGTGGTAAAATAGTGTCAACTGTAGCTTATTTAGCATGTCTGAGCAACTGTTAAAACAACAAAATTTCGAGACAACTAAATGCAATTTGCACATTCAACGATTCTTTTTTCTCAGTGTATCCTCGACCACAAATCGGATCCACGCAGTTATGATTGGGGCTGTTTGGAGGCAATCTAGTCATCTAGCCATTTTTCGACTCCTTCGTACGAGGCAAAGTACTGAGCCGTAAGCGCTAACTGCATCGACCGGAACAAATGTAATTGGAGGGAGCGCTGTCTGGGGAATATGGCAGCTGCGGTAGGATTACCCAGTTCGCTCCTTCCAAGTACTCCTTTAGGGGGTCATCCCATATGACAGCTATTTTTTCTTTTAAACTTTTTGGGATCTCTTTGAGGGGCTATACCAGTGTGAACGCTGAAAATTTGGGTGATTTTCAGAATTTTTTCGGAAGAACAGTACTCAGTTAAATGTTTTGGAAAATTAAGAATATGTTTGGCTATATTCGACCTATATTACATAATTTTTTCATAGAAAAATATTGAGATCCAAGCGACTTATGCGCTGCCTTCGGAGGCGCACAAAAAAGTTCCTCCACTGCTGACATGATTCCGGCCGATTGAGTTGCTGAAACCGAAAAAGGAAAAAATGTCGTTAAACTGGAAGGTATTTCCTGTACAATGACGTAGGATTTTCGAAAAATATCAAAATCTAACGAAATGGCGTAGTTATGAAAAAAGTCTCTTTTCTTGCCTATAAAATGGTCGTTTTTTTCAATGCCAAATCGTCAATTTTCATCCATTCAAAAATATCCTACTTCACTGTAGATTAAATACATTCAAGAGTACTCGGTTCAAATTTCAAGTCAATCGGATAATTGCTCGAGGAGTTACAATGTCAGCAAATTTAAAAAAATCTAATTTCGAGAAAAACACCTTTAAAGATTTAACTATTGATTTTTGCAAGATAAAATGATTAGGGATACGGCCTTAAAATGTTTACAGGATATTCTTGAAAGTATAAACTGTGGAAAAAGGCAAAAAGATCGATTTTTTGAAAGTGTCACACTGGTATAGCCCCTTAAATGAATCTTTAAAACACACTATCTTTCAATTTTTACAACACATTTATTAACCTTTCTACAGTGCCTCAGAATTTTATCAAACAAAAATAACGAGTTGAAACAACTTTACACCGTTAGGAAGACTCTCATGTGTAAAAAGAGTCAGTTGACGGCTGCCATGATTCCGGAGGTTGTGTTCATCTGAAATAAAAAAAATCAAACGGTATTTTAATTTGTAGATCTGAGGCTATCACCGGAACTGGTGTAAAGTAAAAAAATCGAAAGTTGAATTTTTGGCACGGTTTTAAACGTTAAGTTCCAAGTTTCGTAATTTCTGTCGACTCTTTCAGCTTGAAAAATAAACTATGGCGGATATCAGAAATATTCTAGTTCGGGTGAGAACTACAGATGTGCTGACTATACCATTTAAATTTGAGCGAAACCCATTTCATAGTTTTTGAGATATAATGGACACTTTAAAGAGTACAGTTTTGAGAAAAACGCGTTTAAAAGTTTAAGTACGATTTACACAAAGAAAATGTTGACTCACCATTAGTCTGCAATGCCGGGTACATATAACAAGCACACATTTTTTTCAATTGTTTGGACCTGTCACATGGGATGACCGCCTTCACCGGTTGAACAACACTGCCGTCATATGGAAGAAGGCGTCATCTGAGAAAAATTTAAAAAACTGCGTTTTCAGTACCGTTGGAATCAGTACAAAATTTCCTATCGTTCTATATAGTAAAACGCTTTTTCGATTTTTTGTAGATGCCGCCTTCTTCCACATGGCGGCAGAACATGCGGACTGACGTTGTCAACTAATCATGGCGATTCTCCCATTCCGGCCTCTTCTAGTGCAGAGCTTGCTTCAAACGCATCAGTTGCAGTCGATAACGATCCCCAGTGATGTCTCCCAATAGTTCCAGCAGCTCCTAATACGCGACACCCCCGCCTATCGGTGGTTTGTTGTCCATAGAGATCGGTCTTTGTTGTCCATAGAGAAGTCACCACTTTGGAAGCGCCGGACGCACTGTTGGCGCGTTTGTACTCGATACAGTATGTTCGCCACACACTTCCTCTCGCAAACGATGCATTTTCGCGGCCGATTTCTTCGCCAGGAAATAATTAACCATAACTTCCCGCAAATGCGACTCATGTGAAACAAATCGTGCCATTATAAACACAATTAAAATCGATGAACCCAAGCAAAATGAGTGAACGAGAACCAAGAATAAACTAGGCTTTCAGGTTCAAGTTAGGCAATCCGTTCAAAATCTGAACCAAGAATTCAAGAATAAATTCTTGAATTCTTGGTTTCTTTCTATTCCGAATCTAAATTCTTTCATTCTAAATCAACAATGAAAAGAACTCAAACAGACAAATGTCACCTACAGCGTTTTAGCGGGACTCTATGGACCTATCGTCATGTGGATTGCCAACTTTTAGTTCGAGAAAATAGTGTACCTGACGCCATCTATTGCCAATGGGCTGTTTCATATGCAACCACCTACATACAGGGTGTCCCTCTTATCTCTGCCACCCAAAATAATTCGATAATTATCGACGTCACAAAAAAACGTTCCAGAGAAAAGTTGTAGGGTGTGAAGGGGGCCATCAAATGCGACCAATTTTATTCATTTCGGTGGAGACGCTGACGCACAGTGAAGATCACCTCCACTTTTTTTAAATCGAATGGTACATTTTTTCAACCATCTTGTGGAGTACCTCAAACTGCATAAAAAACATTAGAGGGTCAAAGTCGTTCAAGGTCATTCAAGGTCAGTATCGATGATACAAATGTAGTAGGCGGTTGAAGTGACCTTGACCGATCTTGACCCCCAATGTTTTTCGTACGGCTTGAGGTGAGGTTGAAAAAAATGTACCATTCCATTGAAAAAAGTGGAGATGACCTTTACTGTGCGTCAGCGCCTCCGCCGGAATAAAAAAAATTGGTCGCATCTGATGGCCCCCTTGACACCGTAAAACTTTTGTCTGGAACTTTTTTTTGCGACGTCGATAATTACCGAGTTATTTCGGGTGGCAAAGATAAGAGGGACACCCTGTACATGCATTTGAGGAAAGGATATTACGAACCCGCTACATCTGTGTAACATTGGCTATCAGCATATATGGCTCTTTTGAGAACGATCCATGCCATGTCCTTTATACTACAGTCGTGCTGTCGCTAAAAAACCCCGTAATCGGAAAAAATTAGAAGAAGGCCAGTTTTTTGACCGGTGATCATGTAGGTGCCACGGGTGCTAAATCCAAGTTTGCCCAAAAATCGGGGTACAGGATTCTTTTTTAGCCGACTAAGGGGGGTGGCGGTGAACTGATGCCAAACTACAACTTCTACGAGGTCGGCGCCGTGAGACAAAATGTTCAGAAAAATCCGGGCTTTAGTTTTGGCCACAGCGCCGAAGTCGTGGTATTTCATTTTGGGGGTGAAAAAGTGGGATGAAATTTTGAAAAATCAGTTTTAATTCAATAACTTCTCAGGATAAATTCGTACAATTTTTGTTCAAATGGGAACGTTGTAGCCCTTTAAAAGACGCGTCGATCGAGTATTTGATCATTACTCTTCAATAATGTCTTCACCCCCAAAAAAATTGTTGAAATACCAAAAAAAAATTGTTTATTGAATAACTCAAAAACAATCAATTTTTCGGGTATGGTTGAAATGTACGAAATATAGAGAATAATTTTCTCTGTATTTTCGTTTGTATGGACCGCCCTTGAATTTTGCTTTTTCCGACCCCTCTGGAGGGCTGAAAATAAAAAATGAAATTCTGGGAAAACTATTGACCACACGAATTCGCCGCCTCGTGGAACAATTTTTAGCTTGAACCATCAGCTACATTTTTGTCCACAACGCCAAACTCGTATCTCTTTATTTTCGGTCAATAGTTTTCCCAGAATTTCATTTTGAATATTCAACCCCCGGGAGGGGGTGGAAAAAGCAAAATTCAAGGGTGGTCCATAGGACCGAAAATATAGAGAAAATGATTCGCTACATTTCGTACATTGAAACTATCCCCGAAAAATTGATTGTTTTTGAGTTATTCAATAAACAATTTTTTTATTTATATTTCAACAATTTGTTTGGGGGTGAAGATATTATCGGAGAGAGATGATCAAATACTCGATCGACGCGTCTTTTCAAGGGCTACGACGTTCCCATTTGAACAAAAATCGTATGAATTTTTCCTAAAGAGTTATCGAATTAAAATTGATTTTTCAAAATGACACCCCACTTTTTCACCCCCAAAATAAACTTTCACGATTTCGGGGCTGGAGACAAAAATAAAGCCCGGATTTTTCTGAACATTTTATCTCCTGGCGCCGACCTTGTAGGGGTTGTACTTTGGCATTAATCCCCCTTCAAACCCTTAAAAAACCCTACACCCAGAGTTTCAGGCCAACTTGGATTTAGCACCCGCGGCACCTACAAAATCACTTGTCAAAAAACTAGCCTTTTTCTATATTTTTCCGATTCCAATATACAGCACGACTGTACTATTATATAAATCTACTTATATGTATCTAAAGATGATTTTTGAAGACAATGGGGTTCACACAATGTCAAGTGGGGAGACAATGGGCCACTACCAGGACGATCCTGGAAGTCGAATATCTTAGAAATCACTTTTCACCATATATACGCACACACATATACCTTGTAGTTATATAATTCAAGAATTCGTCGCGCCGCACATACAGTGACTCACTCCCGGTCTCTACGAATTGAGACGCGAATTTCTATTCTCGTTTCATTCAATCAGTGATCTACTTTGGCTTTCCCACATACGTCTTGGCGCAAACACGTATCATGTGTCTCCAACGTCACAATCGTTTTCGTCCATTCGCAAGCTTTCATTCAAAAGACTACTTCTTCCACGCACCCTTTGAAACCTTCTCCCCCATTGATCATACCCATTCTTCTTATGGTTAAATTCAAACTCCATTCTCATAACTGACTCATGTTTATCAACCCACTCCAATTATGTCCATATACTCCAGATTATCGTCAGCATCCATTATGAACCGCCCCTTCGAAGTGGAGCTACATTTTATTATTATTTTGCCTCAATCGACAATGCTTTTTCGTAATAGCCCTGAGGGCTTTTTCGTAACAGACCTGGCGACTTCGATCCCCTGTGATTTGATCCCACATTGGCCACTGCTGAGTGATCATAAAACAGTCCCTCGTTTTATAATTCATCATCGTATCGCATACGCACGAGGGCACCGGGCAACTGCGGAAAACCAGCTGAGCGGTCACCCATCCAAGTGCTGGCCCCGGCCCAGGCTGCTTAAGGCCTTGGGCCACAGTAACTGGTATAAAATCATGTGCGAATTTAACAATTTTTTTCGTATGAAAAAGTGATTCACTCATAAAATCAATTACACATCCATTTAGTATGAATATCAAGCTGTTAGAAAAAATATATATATATATTTTATGTACAAAATGGCCGACTACTCGAAACTTCTCGAAACAGCTTTTGTCCAATTGGCGTGACAACTAACTTCAACAATTTTCACTCGATTTACTTTAAATTTAAAAGTTATGTTCCTAATTGCATTTCGCAGAGAAGTACGTACGGAATTTCTGATTAATCGAAAACTTTTCATTTCATGAGCAGTTTATGAGCAGTTATAACGAAATTTTTCACTGGATATTTATTTCTTAAGTTCAGATACGTACAACTTTTGAATAAAACAATATTTTTTTCAATTCCGTACGTACTTCTCTAGGTATTCTAATGTAGATTGACGAAAATTTTTGTTTTTTTTTCTAAGTAAAAATACAGAGAAAAATACGGCCTCAAATTCTAACACTGGTTGCCAGAATTCTAAGATTCGGTGCTAGAAAAGTATAGCAGTTTACTGCCAGTTCGAAATTCTAAGACTTGTTGTTACAGAAGTGTAAAAATGATTCTCACACCGTATAGTAAAAATGATGCGTGCATATTACATTTGAAACTATTCTCGCATAGACGCGAGTCCTATATGCTGTATAGGACTTTTTGTAAAATACCAACCTTTATTACACGCTATATTTTCATATGGATTTTACTATACGTATAGCATGAATCTTCGTGTATGTATATATTTCACTATACGCATAGCATAAATCTTCGGCGTATAGCGAAAGATATTGCGAAGTTATTAGTAAAATGTGACTCTTTATACCGTATTTTTAGTAGAATAATGGAAACTAATTGTTCCAATCACGTGGGCAAAATATTTTTTGAATACTACAAAAAATCACAATATGCCGAATAAAATGTATTATTTGTATCAGTTTACGTGCCATATCGTAGGTTAAAATTTAAATTTCTTCATTATTACTATACCATAATTACAATTTTTATCTTCCATTCAATACTTTTTGATATTTTTTTTTAGAAGCATGGTATTAATTCTAATCTTCGAGGCCCCTGTTTTCTCCGTGTAAAAAGAAGATAACAAAATAAAATATTAGTAGTCGGCCATTTTGAACATCGAAAAAAATATATATATATATATTTTCTGACAGCTTGGTATCCATACTGAATAGATGTGTAATTCATTTCATGAGTCAATCACTTTTTCATACGAAAAGAAATTGTTGAATTCGTACATGATTTTATACCCGTTACTGTGGCCTAAGGCCTTAACAAGGAAAATAACCGAAATTGCCCACCCAGAACGCGCCTACACTGCTGTCGGTTTTCTTCATCCCTTACTTTCGCGTCGCTTGTCAAAACGCCATTGGTAACGACCAAGGCGCACTTTCCTATTTATAAATATTGTTCGGTAATCGAGAATTAAAAACAAATGCCCTCGGAGGACAAGCTTCACCGGTTACCCACTCGTCGTTCATCAAAACGTCATTGGGGAAAATGAAGACGCTCCTAGATTCATAAATAATTCGGTATTGGAGCACAATTGGATTGATCGCTCGCTGGAACAGTAAACATTCATTACATTACAATATTCCGATTCTCGAATGCATAATCTTCCATATATCTATATACATATTCATCAAGAGTTTCGTTAAGTAGTCGGCTGTCGGCCCGATAATACCGCTGCGACACTTCAAATTGGCTTTTAATGCCTTCGGTCTTCTAGACATGAGTACAAATTCGATTTCCCCGAGCGTCGTTTCTCACCATATTCCAACGCCTGTCGCGATACAAGTTTATTGTTGGAACCGGGGAAATTTGCGATGCCAGTCCATCCACCGATAATGTATAACACATACATATACATACGTATATACATAATGAAAACAATATTTGGTCGATTAGGTAGGAGTGTGGCCAATAGTACCGACCATAAGATGATCGGGAGAACCGCAGATTTTGACATTTCGTACAGGAGTAGAAAATAGACAACGGATGATCGCTACAAGACTTCTCAAATAAGGTACGTGCGGGAAATAAGGCTAGCTAAGGGATATTTGAAATAAAATCAAAAATACCCAACTTGATCAGCATATTTTAATTATAATCATTATTTAAGTTCAGTTTCTATAAAATATGAGCGAAAAATGGTAACTTGTACCATAAACAAAAACAAAATTAAACATTTTTGAAAACCTTGATAGTCGGCCTTATTTTACTATGGTAGGATAATAAGGCCTACGGCCTTACTTAAATACTTAAATACTTAAATAATCGAACTATACGTAATATATTTGGTATTTGAGATCAATAATCCTCTGCAGCTTGTAGCAAAAACTTCGGTACGACAGCATCTATAATTAACGGTGTTTAGTCGAATTCTTTAACGGGTTATGCTTAGGGGTCGTCCATATATTATGTCATCGTTTTTTGCTGATTTTATACAGACCCCCCCCCTGGAATGATCCTATCGTCATAATCCAATAGACCCTCCTCTCAGAAAATGACGTAACTTCCTACAGAATTTATGGAGTGGAAAAAAGCCTATTTGACATAAAGCGCCACCGCCCGTGCCGCGTATCAAACACCTACCCTCTCCCTCGACGATTTATAAACTCAAATGTATCAATTATAAATAATGATTATGATTTGAGGTGATTTAAGATTTGGGAGTGATGACATCATTTTCGATGAGAGCGTCATGTTACCATCATTCAACAACCAGGACTCCCCGCCCCCCGGACTTTAAAATGTCGTTATTTATGGACGGCCTCCGAGCTGTAACAGTCGAAAGCAGGTCATTTTTGAGATTTTTAAAAGAAAGTCGTGATCATATAATAAACTTCTATAAAAATTCGGTTTTTGAAGAGGTGTCATCTGAAGAACACTCGGTACTTTTTTTGTGTAAAAATATTTAATTATTATCGAGTTACAGCCGATGTCCGGGAAGCACTTCTCGAAAACATCTTTTGCAGTGAGCAATGCCCGTCTGAACCATGTTATTTAATATTAAAAAAATCAAACAGATTTTGTTAGTATATTACTTCATCCTATGATTAATTAAATGAATTTCCAAAATATCAAATTAAAAAAATGGCGCCTTTTCAAAGGGTCTTGATTTTCGCCAAAAAATTAGCATTTTTCGTTCACCAAATCGAAAGTATACGTAGGAAAAAAATCCTCCGATTGCATTCTATATCTTTGTATCCAGAAAACGCTCTAACGATTTCTGAAAGTTCGACGCAGTAGTTTTTCAGATATTTTGCTACCGACTTTGAAAACGTACTTTCGACAAAAAAGCGTTCAAAGTTTCGAACGACGCTCCGAGCGTTCCGACCGGCGTCAACATCACAACCTATAAATCTATCAATTTTGATCCGACCACCTTAAAATTTTCAGGAAACATCGACTATCCAATCGATTCCGACGAAAATTTCAGGAAACATGATATTCTGTCAAAATATATTGGTTTTGAAAAATGTGATTTTCGACCTTCACAATGAGTCGTAACCCCTCAAACAACGACCTTTCCAGCACGGAGATAAGTGAACGAAAGTGTGGGGTAAAAGCTACGAGAGCACAGTAACATTGGAATAAAGTAATAAAAACAGTACTTGTTCCAAATCCGGATCCCGTTCTTCAGGTCATTCCACGGAGACGGAAGTTCGACTATGCAGCCTCTCGCATCCCTTCACCCATTCGAATAATCTTGACGCTCCGCAGCAAAGATGAAAAGATCGTGGATCATATCCAGCTTGATATTCAGTGACAGGTTGGTCAGTTTTGCCTGAAATGTCTAATGTGTGAGCGGGTGTGTGTGTAGGAACGAGATCCAGGAGTATATTCGTGTGGCGTGTGTATGTTTATGATGGCCTGTCCGCTCGATCGAGCTGCCTGTCTCTGGCTTGAGGCGAAGCAGAGAACAGAGCACGGGGAGAACGGTGTATCGAGTCAGCGATACGCGAGTTGTCGAGGGAATTTATCGTCGAAGATGCTGTGCCCGCGTAGTCCAGGGTAGTTTCGTCGTTACTCGAGAGGCTGGCCGAGCAAGGTGCGAGGGGGAGGGGTTGTTGGAAATGCAAGGGTGAGAAAGCGAGAGAGAGAGTTACGTCAAGGCTGTGATCGGTTCCATAGACGCAAGGAGAAGATTGTACGACCGGACGAACCCCGGATGTGCAGGGGTAAGCTGTGTCCAAAGAGGATGCTCGAGGGAAGCTGGAGGGCGAGAAAGAGAGAGAAGAGGATCTCCACCACCCTGGAGACTCGGTACACTTGAGCCTCAATGCACGCCAAACACAATGATCCGCGGATCAAAATCATTCCAGAAAACAACCGATGGGAAACAATTTTGAAACTCTTATCCAATCGGTTCGGTTCGTTTGGGTTGAAAACCGTTGGCGGTAGAGAAATTACAATGGGCTGCGTATGGTTTCCAATCATAAGAACGAAGCCGTTCCTTTCTCGACTACCATCGACGAAAATTCTTTGCCTCCAAGGCGAATTCCATTCGGATAGATCGAACCTCTCAGCTGAAAAATCATTTTCCATGATTTCTTTTGACATCGGCCCCGGGTTGCCCAACCCCGACGTCGATATATATTGAGAGCCTGGTATTCACGCCATTCTGTTGCATAGACGCGCGGATACGGATATTTACAGGCTACATAGTAAGGGGTCGAGAGGAAGAAGGAGAGATAGGTGGAGGATCGGAGGTAAGGAACGCGTGTGGGTATTGACTAGCCGGCTACCAGCAGGAAGGGTTGCGGCCAAGACCGAGAGGAGGAAGAAGAGGCTTGCGAGCTGGAGGGGTAGAGCACAGAGTTGGACTCTGGAGAATCTGAGAAGACTACCAAGAGAGAGAGAGAGAGAGGGGGGGGGGCGAGAGTAAAAGGAAGAGATGAAGACAGAGAGACGGAGAAGCAACGATCATATAGGCAAATGGCCAGAGCGAAGAGAAAGGGGTTGTCAGGAGCGAAGAAGGGAAGTTCGAGGCCTGGAAGGGACGTCCGAGAACAGAGAGACCATTGCTGAGGTAGTATAGTATAGTATAGTTCCAGCTATACATCACTATATAGATTCGCCCAAAGACGAGAGGACTCTTGGTCCTCGAGAAAGAGAGAGGGAGCCAGAGTGAGTGCGAAGGGAGGTTGGATGTTCCCCGCTGGACTACTACCTAAGACTGATATGGATTGTAGATTATTCCGGACCTCGGGTGGGGTGAGGTGGTTTTGCCTCGCTTGGCCAAGGGTTAGTATCTGGAAACCTTCGCGAGCCTTAGCCCTCGGGGCTTTCTCTCTCTCTCTCTCCTTTGCTCTCTCATCCTTCCTTACGTGTTTCTAACCCCCGGTTCCTGTTCGTAGTCTATCTCTTAGACATTGCACAACCCTACCATCACCAACATGGTATCCAGGCTATCCTCTATCTCTCTTTCTCTCACTGTCTTTGCGCCCCTCTCCTTCGTCTTGCTTTCTCCATCGTACATTCTCATTCTCTTCTTCCTTCGCTCCGGCATATCGTGTTATTTCTCATCCATCCATCGCTCCATCTCATCCTAACTTGTCCATCTCCACCTATTGCTCTGGCGAACATCGCTTCTTCGTCGCACCCGCAACCGATCAAGGAAACCTTCCGAAACCTCCTCCTTCTAGCCCACCCCTTACCCTTTCGCGG
Source organism: Ophion ellenae (assembly GCA_963210295.1). Lineage (NCBI taxonomy): Eukaryota > Metazoa > Arthropoda > Insecta > Hymenoptera > Ichneumonidae > Ophion > Ophion ellenae. Next base: position 60,790,236 of record OY723385.1, read on the forward strand.
CTCGGATTCGTAGATCCGAACCCAACGAAACGAATTTCGAATGCTAGAAAACAAAACGGCGTAACCGTGACAATTTAACACGCGACGGGATTCAGCTTACGCCATTTTGTTGTTTCTTGGACTTATATAGGTACGATACATCTAGGGAACCTGAGTTCCCTTGGCCAAATCCTTCCTCCATTCTCCTCAAAGCGGTTAACCCCCTTCTGTCTGTCTTGCTCTCCTTTCGTCTCTCTCCCTCTACCTCTTTCGCTGTCCACGTCCAGCTGAACTCCTTCGCATGCCTTCCACGATAATTCCACGTTGTACGAATTTCGCATTTCGATGCAATATCTTACGGCTACGTATAGATGGTTCGCATGTATATTCCTTGGTCCATGGAGGCCCTTGAGTCTTCCTTGCGCGAATTCTCAAACCCCGCACCAAACAAGACCTCTTGATTCTCATTCCTCTTAAACGCACCAACATCACCAGCGCTCGTCCAACCAAATCTCGTTCAGAGAAATGGAGAGGGGGGGGGGGGTAGAGTGAGAGAGAGAGAGAGCAAAAGGAGAATGAAGGATGAACAACATGCCCGGATTTTACACAAGGCGTAAGCGCGAGCTTTCAATATTTCGATAAACCAGAGATGCTGGACGCTCCTACAATCTTATAGGGATACCCCCACATACACGCAGTTAGGATTCTCCGGTATTCGAGTTAGTTCGTCTATACACTTCAACTATTGACGATGCCCGAATGATCGCTGAAGGAACATTTTTGCGGCCCTCTTTCGTAGACGTACATCACCATATTAGAGAATTTGTTCAGTCCGGATTTGAAGATTCGCTGTTGTTCTTACAATCTCATCTTCATACATTGCCAAGGTGATCAAGTATCAAATGATTTTTAGTAGATTCTTTGAATTTTATTTCTTGCAGAGCTCATTCCACTTCCTCGTAGTAGAAAAACTGGAACATGGTGACAGCTGAAGCAATTGGCAAATCAATCAACTTATCCACTTGAGTTCGTTTCGGTTTATTTGGATTCTCATGTATTTCCATACATGTGTTTTCCAAATTCCATCCATTCATTCACGTTTATCCTATATTCTTTGTGTTCTATTTCTTACGAAGCTCATTCTACTTCCTCGTATGAGAAAAACTGCAATATGGCAACAGCTAAAGCAGTTGGCAAAGTAATCAACTGATCTGCTTCGGTTTGTTTGAACTCTAATATATTTTCGAAATGTATTTCCAAAATGTAAATTCTAACATCCATTAACGATTATCGTAGATTCCCTGACTTTTATTTCCTACAGAGCTCATTCTACTAGCTCGTATAAAGAAAAACTGGAACATGGTAACAACTGAAGCAATTAGCATAGTTATCAATTGATATGCTTGGGTTTGTTTCGGTTTATGTGGATTCAAATGTACTTACACGCATGTATTTTTCAAATGTATTCCCATCGATTCATTTACGTTTATCCTATATTCCCTGAATGCTATTTCTTACAGAGCTCATTTCACTTCCTCTTATTATAAAAACTGGAATATGGTAACAGCTGAAGCAATTGGCAAAGTAATTAGCTGATGTACTTGTAACATTAGCAACGAGATTTTATTTTTTCAAAACGATAACTTTACTGCGCTTGCATTCCAACATGCGACCTTTCGGATATTGGAATCAAAGACTGGAATGAGTCATGTACGAAAGTCACTTTGCAGGTCAATCCTTTTTCCGATGATACAATTGCTCCTTTAGTACCAGAAATCGGTTTTCTTTCCCTCAAGAGTTCTCCCTCGGATTCGAATTCTCGCGAAGCAAAATTGAGAAAGCTGCTTGCGTTCGCGGAATGAAATTGATAAATAGACAAAAAATGAGGAAGCAACGTGCGAGTATATTTTTTTTGCTCTTTATTAGCTCGAGGAGATATCACAAAGTCGTCGGATTCCGCAGCACTCGTGACAACTTTTTGCCTCTCAACTTTTTTTTTTCCTCGTACCAGTTCTTCCCGTGCACTACTTTGTCCTCGTCACTGGCAAGTCCAGCACTAGAGTGGTATTTGCAGAGCGGAGTAGCCATGCGTTAATAACGACTGTTAATGACAGGTGTTGTGGTAGAGTCTCCCGTGTGTCTTCGCGTTCCTTTTTTTTTTATATTCCTCCTCGTCGAGAATCTCGCGACCATTGTTCACGCGAGCATTGTGTTTTCTCTTATATGCGTCGCTACTGTGGCACTATCCGGAGGCCTCTCTACACGTGCAATCCGTGCCCACATTGTGCTCGCCTAATGTTCACAACGAAATTGCGCCACAGTAGAGACTCACAGTAAGTGAGTTGAGGATGCGTGTGGACGTAATGATTTTTCCAGAAGTATGAACGTTCACGACATCCGTCTACTTGTCTCATTGGATCTCGAGCAGCCTTATGCCAAGACTTCTCAGACTGATCGAAACGAATCAATCTATTCCTCTTGAGCCTGGATGGTTTTGACGATCCAATGGGCTTCCAATGAGCTTTTTTTATGATAAAAAACATCGCGCGGAAAAAGGAGCAACAGTCTCGGCGAATTGGCTTGCAAATGGAAGACATTGATGCTGACTACTCCATCAGATTCTAATCCTCATTTGAATTTTGGATTCGCACTATATAATACACCGCCACGTTGTTCAGTCAATATGCATGAGCCACCGCCCAGCAGCGATTGCATTAGTTACGAGCTACCGTTTTCTGTTCGAACTACTACCAATCCTGCTCTAGCATTGTCAAAAAGGAGATAAACAGGTCGTCACGGTTTTGCCAGGAAAATGTAGGCGAATGACAAGAGCGGACATTTCAAAATCTGGCCCAAACCTCCTTACTCCTGGAGAGGTGACGAAGACAAAAAAGGAAGAGGAAGAGGGGGGGGGAGAGAGAGAGAGAGAGAGAGAGAGAGAGAGAGAGAGAGAGGCAAAGACAAAAAGAAGGTAGAGAAATTGGCAAGAAAATCGCCGAGGAAATTGTTAGCGGCGAGTTAGAAAGAGGGAAGAAGCAAAGAGACGAGAATAGGGAGCACTTGGTTGGGAAGCAACAAGCTGTTTATGGCCGTTCTCCTCTCACTTTCTCTACTGCGAGGGAGCCCACGGAGGGATAGTCGCGTGCTTCGCTGCTGCTCAGCACACTTTCAGCAGCGTGCTGCACAGAGCCCCGAGATTCTATGCATTAACGAACGATCAACATGATCGCATTCCGACCCGTCTTGCCTTCCCTCCCATCCTCGTTGACTTTTCATCCCGCTGCACCTTCCGCCCGCAGTTTTTTCCGAATTTCCGCGCGTCTCAACCGACCGACTTTTCGTCGTGACCGGCTCGGTACAAAAATGAAGTACATCATCCAGTCTGCAACTGAAGACGTAGCTTCGTTCAAGCACTGAGGGGATGAGGAGGGCAAGGGTTGCGAGTGGCAGCGACGGCGATGTTGAAGCGAAGTCAACGAATATCTCCATATCTCGCTGGCGAAAGATGCTGGTAGCACACGAAGAACCACCGCCTATATAAACGTGGTGGAGCACGGCCAGAGGCCAAGACGACGGGGCAGAGAAGACGCGAAGCGTACAAGGAGTCTTGTGAGAGCGACCGGAAGAACAGAGAGAGAGAGAGAGAGAGAGAGAGAGAGAGAGAGAGAGAGGGGGGGGGGTGAGTGCGGAAGGGAGGAGAGAAAGGACCGAAGGAGAAACAGGCTACCCTCTCGGTATACAGGATGGAAAGGATAGGGAGTTTTGGTTCAAAGACGGGATGTGGAAACTGCAGGAGGAAGAGAACTTGCCAGTGGACTCTCTCACACCCCGCATATATATATACCTACATATTTACACGTCAATACGTACACGTAAAGGCAACGTACATACATGTATACCGATGTATGTAGCCGTTGTGGGCACACGAGAATCCAGGGGGAAAAGGGAGCCCGGGAGGGCAGGGGGGGCGCCGTTAATTCCCCGATACAATGCTCATATCACCTTCCACCACCCCTGACCAGAACGCGGAGTGAGAAAGGACGTGGTAGAGGAAGACGCGACACGGTCCAAGGAGTCTCCTTGTATGCATCGAGGCAACGCCGAGAAAGAGGGACCAAACGAGAGAGAAAGAGAGAGAGAGAGAGAGAGAGAGAGAGAGAGAGAGAGAGAGAGAGAGCGAGGGAGGGAGAAAAAGCAACTCCCTCCCCAAAAGCAAGCACCTTCGAGAAACCTACTATGTGTATACGCGTATATACTCCAAGCTTGTGGACGGTCCTTGTCTTACTGGCAAACTTAATCGATATTTCACAGTTTCTTACCCCCACCATCAAACGCGAGTACCCGGACCTACGTGGATGGTAAGAAGAGAGAGAGAGAGAGAGAGAGAGAGAGAGAGTGGGATGGAGAAGAGCTCTCTCGCTCTCGTGTCCGGTCCATTCGAGTGTCGGAGAGAGAGAAAGAGAGAGAGAGAGAGAGGCATCTCCCGGAACATCATCCCTCTTGGTCCTCGCTGTACTCCCCAACTCCGAGGATCTCCTAGTTGCCACCCTCCTACCCTTGTGTTGCTGCTTCATTCTCTCTTCCGCACCCAACAGCATCGCGGATGACTCTAGCCACCCACGTCCACCTTCAACGGTGAAGACTCTCTCTCTCTCTCTCTCTCTCTCTCTCTCTCTCTCTCTCTCTCTCTCCATGTCTCCCTTTCTCGACACACACTCTTTTACTCCTCGCTCCATTCACCTCCCCAATCGTGAAACACACCACCTTCGCACTATGTACGGCTCGTTGTCTACTCTTTTGCTCTAGCTGTGTAAACGTTACGTGTGTGTGGGTGTGGAAGATGCAAATATCTATCTGCATATTGTATTACACGTCACGATAATGTAGACCGCCATACTTGGGTTCTTTTGCGCTTCATCTTATTTTTCTTCTTATTCTTCTCAAGCTACCCCTCCACTTTTTCTTCTCGTCTTTATCTTCCTCATTCCAGTGGATACCTCGTTACCTCCTCCACCCTACTCCCTTCTCTCTGTATCCAACAATATTTCCACCATATCCGCGCTTTTGGTTCGCGGTTTTATGTATGTGTATACAGATATGAATGACTGTATATATATATATACACAAGGGTTGCATCCCTTGCTTCGTTTCATTTTTCATCGACGCCTGAGCCATCCGAGCTACCTCGCTCAAACATACCCCACAGATTCTCTCTCTCTCTCTCTCTCTCTCTCTCTCTCTCTCTCTCTCTCACACTGGATATATATATGTGGAATTCTCTTCCCTTATCCTCGTTCCCGGCTCCTCTCTTTCTCTGTTCGATACAAGAGGATGCTCACGTTAACGAGGACCCCCATCTCATTATTGTAATTGGACAATGTACTTTTGCCTTGGTTTATTTATGGGAAGGCTTGCTTGGATGCTTCACTGCCGCGAGAAAAGGAGAGGCGCCGAAAGCGCGCGCGAGCCGGCCTTCGTTAAGGGATTATTTTGCTCGTTTTATATCAGCGGCAGAAGTACCGCACCGGAGATAAACTCGAGCGTCGATTCTCCCCGATGAGAGCGAGAAAAACGAAATGTGAACGGGACACTCGTGTATGCGCGCAAGAGAGAAATCCAAAGTTCGATACGAAATTCTTATTACGGAGAAGAGAGAGAGAGAGAGAGAGAGAGGATAAAGCATTTTTATGAGGAATAAGAAAGACATAAAGTGGGAAGGGTGGAGAGGAAAGTATGCAGAGAGAAATTATTCTTCGAGTTCGATGAAGTTGTTTTCCGTGCATCCCGATCACCCTCGTGAGTTTCGTAATCTTCATAATTGTCTACCTGCGCCGCACCCTTATCCCGCCCCCTTTCCCTCTCTTTCTCGATGTACGGAAAATAATACAATTGCAAGAATAATGGGCAAAAAATAAGAAACTTGCCGCGTGTATTCGTCTCTTCGGCTATCGGAAGCTGTATATACTCCTTAATTAGTCTTCCTGAAGTGGCCGGCGAGTCGGAGAACAATTTCGAATTTCAGATACACAGAAGCTGCGTGATGAGTTACGAATTGAAAAAAAACCAGCCGTCGAACATTTTTCAAGTGTTCAACTGATTCGAATTAATTATCAGAATATTTCGACGTCTCTGCTTGAAGGGTGGATAAATTTGTGTTAATTAGCGGGCAACGCTGACGAGTGTTTTTCCTCGGTAGCTCATCTCCTAGACCAATCGTTCAATCAACCCTGCGCAAAGCAGGCTTGTTCGGGTTTGTTTCGCTGGAGCTGTGTTTTGCAATCCAGTTTCCAATTTTTTGGGAGCCCGTGCCAAGCGATCTCTGGGACAGGAATGTAGAAAGAGAGAGATAGAGAGAGAGCATTATTGGGAGTGCCGAATGTTACCTCCCTCCTGGCAGAGACCGGAGCGAAAAGAGAGCAAGCTAAGAAGGAAGCGAGAGATGGAGAGAAGATAAGGCATGCAGACCATCGAGCAGTGCATCGATGCGAAGTGCTGCAGTCCAACAGCAGGAGGATATCTCTTGCACACCCCGAATGTGTACGTGTGTAAATGCCTCGAGGGGGGGGGGTGGAGGGTGCAGTAGGATACAGGAGGGTGGAGGCTTCTGAGCATGAGAGGGCTCAGTGCGGGCACGTGAATCAATAGCATTAAACCATTCCAGAAGCAAGAAGAGCCCATCAAAAGAGGGAGGAAATGGCGGGTGGCGGAGAGGGGCAGGGAAAGGAGTCTATAGTGGTAGTGTGTGTCCCGTTCGCTGGACCGGACGAAGGCATTAGAGAAACAGAGAGAGAGAAAGAGAGATGAAGGAGGTTGCTTACGAGCCGCAAGGCGCACAAGGAAGGAAACGGGTATAGAGAGGCAATCCAGGCCTGTTCCTCTCACTCGCTCTCACTTAACCACGGGGCTGGCAAAGAAGAGGACGGTGGCTCCTTGAGGGTGCAAAGGGGGTGGCAATAGTAACAATCCTGAGGTATTTAGCCGCTCGCTCAGCCACCCTCCGACTCTGAATCCCTTTCTCTCGCTCTTGCTTCCTCTTCCTTTGGCTCTGTCTCTCTCTCCCTCTCTCCCTTGCGCTCTCTCTCTCTATGGCCGTCTTGTATACGAGCTACACATACTAGGCAATAGGACTAAGAGCAGCAGCGTCGATGCGACGGGAGCGCCAAGATACCGTTAAGACCGTCCGCGGACTCCTTCGTGCATCCACCCTACCGCAGAACCACCCTCTACGACCACCGTGCACCCAATCCTCTGTTTCAACTCCTAAACGTATCCCAGTATTTCCTGTAGCTTTCTCTCTCTTCTTCCACTCTGTTCCTCACGCCTCTCTCTCTCTCTCTCTCTCTCTCTCTCTCTCTCTCTCTCTCTCTCTCTCTCTCGGTCTCTATATCCTACATATATCCATGTACATATACGTATAGAGATGATGGATAGCTTTATGTATCGCATCTTACGTACGAATCTCCACGTCCATGTACATAACATCGAAGATCTAACGGGTGATCATCCTGAATCTCCAATGTCCGAGAGCACAGTCTGACCAACCCGAGTCACCCCGAGTCGAAATTTCCAGCCTATTTAAAAGACCTTTGATCCCATGTCAGCCTCACTTGAGTCTGTTTACTGCTGGAAGTCCTACTATGGGCCGCCACATGCTCTTCTTTTGCTGCTTACCTCCTGCATAGGCCCTCATACTCCTAACATAACCTAGCTGAAGTCGTTGCAGCTCCTCTTTTGATTACGTTTGGACCTATCGCGCATTTGGCTGTTTCGACGAAACGAGGGTGGGGATGGTCGCATTCGAAAGCGTGGGTCTGATAGTTTTCAGTAACCGTCATGCGTTGGACTAGGTAGGACCGCGCGTTCGCCGTAGAGGCCTACTTTTCCAACGGCCTTTCCATTATCTCCACCCAGCGAACCTTTCGCATTAGCTTCAAACTTGCCCTGCAGCTCCAGCAACTCTCCAAAGTGGAAGAAATGGATCTTGGGCAAACAGTTCCAATATTTTTGATAGGAATTGCCCTCACGTATGCCTGTATACGCGGATCCCTATAGCAGGCACGCATGCATACGTATAGGTACTAGTATACGTGTGTTGGTGTATGCTTAGGCATGTATGTGTGCGGGTATATACGTGTGTCTACGCATGCGCGTACCGTAGTGTATGCGTGTGCGTGTACACGTGTGCCAATCGACGTCCTTCTTAGCGCCTGCAAGTGGAGAAAAGGTAAATTTGTTCCTGTTATAGGCGTTAAGTAGGAGCTCATTTTATATTGAATACGAAGCTACTTCACTGCCTTCATCTCCTACCACTGTGAGGATCTGGAGGGGCAAAATAGACTGATAATTTCGACTCGGCACCATCCGCGAGTTGGACGTTAATAGAGCCAAGCTTCAACCGTCGCAACTTGCTTCTCCCTCCGAACGTCATTGATCGAAACCCACCTGGATATCGTTTCTCTAGTTTTTAGCACACAAGTTATCCAATCCTTCTAGCTCACGAGCGCTTACCATGAACCGCATCACGGCGCGAAATGTTGGGAGGTTTTCAATTACGTGGAAACGTTTGATACTTGATTGCGAACAACCATCAAGCTTCGCGATGAATCCTATAGTCAGTGGGTTGGATATGGAGACCAAGCGCGAAAACTGGAAAATTGCATTGAACGAGAGTGATACAGTCGACACTAAACGATCGCTTTGGCGATTTGCTGAGAAAGACCACCCAGTCCGACTGGAAGAAAAACGGAGACATCCGGGCACAAGCAGGAGGGCGGAAGGTCATCGGTCGAGTTTTTCTTTGGAAAGTGATACATAGATATACCGAGAAAAGATTCTTTGATACCGTTATGCTAGGTCATGTTGGCCATCAGCACATGTGGCTTTTGGAGACAGTCCATACAAGTTTTTCGTACGTGTCGTCGATGTTAGGGGCAGGGAGGTCCTTTGAATGATCCTGATACAAATGTGCCTACATTTATCTAAAGAGGTTTCTGAAGACATTGAGGTTTACGTTTTGTGAAGTAGGGGGACGTAGGTTACTATGAGGGCAGGTTTGGTAAGGGAATGTCCTCAAAATAACTCCTTTTCGTCGATATACATACATAAGGAACATGCGGCTAATAAGGCCTAAATAACGAAAATCGCATTTAAAATATCCACTCACGCTCAAGGCCACACTTACCGACGCCTATTGCACGAAGCTGTCTCTACAAGTTTGCGGAGGCACAACACCCCGCTCCCCGCCGTCAGTGTTGCATCATCTATCATAAGACGCCGCCGCGCATCACCAATAACAAAAATCGGTCCGAATGAATGGTAAGTATTTTTTGTAATATTACACTTATCTATCTAAAATCACAGTCTTTATCTTTATTAATTCAAGCTTCGATGATTATAAATATTTGAACAACGTATCGTGGTTTAAATATTTTTTATTTTGTTTTTCTTACATACGTGGTCAACGGTTATTAAGGCCTACTAAATTTAACCATAGGCCTTATTATCCTCCTACTTCTTGTAGCAAAGTTTGTTTGTTTTATAATGTATTTCACATTACTTTTAAGATGTTGCGAATGTAAATAAGTAGTACGCATATTTATTACTAATTAATTGATCGTTATATTTAGTGCCTCGATCCCGATGCCTCCAAAACGAGTGTTCTGGTCAGAAAACGACCTGGTGTCTGCTGTCCGAGCAGTGCAAAGAGGAACTTTGAGTTCATGCAAATAGAAAAATAAGGCCTACTATCAAGGTTTTTAAAAATGTTCGATTTTGTTTTTGTTTATGGTACAAGTTGCCATTTTTCGTTTATATTTTTTCGAAACTCGACTTGAATGATGATTATAATGAAAATATGTCGATTAAATTGAATACTTTTTCATTTTATTTCAAATATCCCTTAGCTAGCCTTGTTACCCGCAGGTACCTTATATAGTAGATACATAGCAGGTAGACATATCTAGCACGTAGACACATTCTTGTGTCACTTGTGCACAAGGTGAGTGAACTAGAGATAGAGAGAAGATACGAGGAGATATCCTTGTACTCCTCGCACACAAATGACGTTCGCGGAACTCTGTATACGCAAAATCAATGCCCGGCTTAGCCACTGATTGTACTGTAATGTCGAGGGCGGTAGAGAGAAGATCCGATCCTTCCCATGCACGACCATACGACTCCGCGCTCTATTTACTACCCTCCTCATCGCTGGTGAAGGCTTTCGCCCTCCGCCTTCAACCCTCGCCTTCGCGTTCCCAACCCAACGCGCACCGTCTTGGCTTTGTCGGACTGTACACACGTAGGAACTCAGAACCGCGCGCGCTCGCTTCACCTCCAAAGACGAAGCAGCGCAAGCCGCTATACGGAAGAGCCACGATGTGGTCGTTCTCCTCATAGCCGGGCGCGTTCTCCTTCTCATCCTGCTGGATACTATGTGCGGTACCGTACACAGAAGAGAACGAACTCGGCGATCCTAAAACCGGACGATATCCACCAACATCCTACAGAATTCTACCCCCCAACCCCCGGGGGGTTTAGTATGCAAAGGGGGTGGGGCTGGGATGGTATTCTATCGCTCACACCATTGTTTCGTTGCTTCACGAACACCCGCTCGCTCTCATTCTCTTCTTGTTCATCCTCATCCCTCACGCTTTACTTTCTTCTAGCTGCTATTCATTTGGGATTTTTTTCGAATTACTTTATACTTACTTTTACCCCGGCCTTGATAGCGTGCATTTCGAAAATGTTGTCCGTGTGGACGTCTGGAATGGATTTTAGGGTGATGTATTAAGGGGTTATGCCTGGTTGTAAAAGTCGAAAAATCTGTATATTTTGACAGTATGTCATCTTAAAAATGTTCCCTGAAAATTTCAAGGCGATCGGATGGAAATTGACGGGTTTACAGGCTGTTATGTTGACGGCCGTCGGAACGCTCGAAGCGTCGTACTTCAGATGATACTTTTTCGAACACCCAATTTTTGTGGAAATTTGTCATCGCGATTTTTTTAATACCAAAAATTCGCTGTTTTTGACTGTTACAACTAAGCATAACCCTTAGAAAGTTTTCTGTCAAGGTTATTCTGAAATACACGTTTTTCATATATTTTGGGGGTCTGCTTAGGCTTGAAATGTCAAAAGTACTATGATCTGTTGGTGCATTCTTTTTATAATCTAGGGTCCTAATTTCAATTCGCAACAAAGACTTTGTAAAGATTCCAAAAAATTGAGCGAGTTATAACGATTTTTGTGCAGACCCAGATCGCACACTGCGCTATGGCGAACCGCCCCGCTGCGATTTACCCTTCTTTCTTCTGCGTTTTTCTCGTAACTATCTATTGATGTAAGTCGTAGCTCAAAATATATTTGGTTGATTCAATTCGAATTCTGATAGAGCATGGTCTACAACATTTTCGATCGTTTAACAAGATGATATTTTGATATGTTTATTCATTTATTAAAGACGAATGATTAAAATGGCTTTATTAAATCCAAAATCGAACCTCTTTTCCACAGCTTGCTATATTGGTAATTTTCAAATTTTAATTACAGTATCCGAACATACGAAATGTTTATAATTATACTGAAAGTAATTTTTCATTTCAGAGTGCTCTACCTGCCGGAACCAATGCCAATCGGCTATGCGGCAACAGCTGCACTCTGCTTAAATAACAATTGCTTCATTCTTTATCAATATCGATTCTAAAAAATCACTCTTGGCAGGACTGTGTATTGACTGTGTGTAAAATCCCGATCTCATCATCCCAATTCTCACATCATAAATTTTCACATAATAAAAGATTGGAAATCGACTTGTTTTGTGGACTCTAATCCTATGCAGACCGTTCAAAAGACCGCGGCTCTTGTATAGTTTTAAAAAACTGTTTTACGTATCGATGACGACATGTTCATAATCACAACACCAGAAGAAAAATAACGAATAATCAGTCAGTTAATTATCATAGCTTTATATTTTCCTTACAAATACTGTTTTCTGTATCAATGAAGACATGCTCATAATCACAACGCCAGCCCATAATCACAACACCAGAAGAAAAATAACGAACAACGAATCAGGTAATTATCAAACCTTTATATTTTCCTTACAAATACTGTTTTCTGTATCGACGAAGACATGCTCATAATCACAACACCAAATGAAAAATATCGAATAATGAGTCAGGTAATTATCAAAGCTTTATATTTTCCTCACAAATACCGTTTTCTATATCGATGAAGACATGCTCATAATCACAACATCAGCTCACAATCACAACACCAGAAGAAAAATGACGAATAATGAGTCGGGTAATTATCAAAGCTTTATATTTTCCTTAAATATACCGTGATGCCACTGAACTGTCAAAAGGAAAACCACATTTCCCCAGGTTCCATTCGACGGATCCTGATAAAACAAAGTGAAGGAAAATTCCAGAAGTGTTTCTTTACACATACCAATGACGCAGTACTGGAAAAAGCTTCATTAGATTTCCCACCAGCTTGGCTCAAATAGTCAGACAGGCAGTCTACCTACGAACTGATATAGATATCGATGTAGATCTCGTAATGCGAGCGACCACCATCTTCGTGAATTAATCTCATTGACATTGAATTACGAAAGCATCAGAAACGTGAATGCATTGCTTAACCGGCCTTATTTTATATGTATTTAATTTTATTCCACATTATTTTGCATTATTGTCTTATTTTATCCGATGTTATTTTGCACTATCAAATTATTTCTATTTTCTCAGTCCCATTGTTCTCATTTTTATAATCAGGTGTCTATTCAACTCTATTTTCGTTGGCCGCTCGTTTATTTTGCTGATCGCTCCTCCGGAGTCACGAGCAAAGAGGGCATTCCCGATCTCATCGTAGAGAGGAACATTGAAAATAGCATAATGCAATTTGATAATCGAGATAGGCGGATGATTCGATAAGTTTGGATGACAGAAGACGGTTGCGTTAAAAGAGGTAGCATCGAGGGTTAATTCTCATAGAAGTCCCATGAGAACATTGAGGTGTGTTGTATGGCAACGACAAGCCGCTATTCCAACCAAAGATAGCAATGTTGAGCAGCGTTGGTTTGGACCAGTACTTGGATGGGTGACCGCTCATCGGCGCACTGGGCGCTCAGTACTATGAAGGAGTCCGTGTTACCATGTTGCCATTGGTGACACAACTGAAACTCAGTCAAACGTAGTCCCCCTTACCAACACACGTTTTTATCAGTTTCCCTGTGCCCTCGTGCCGCAGGGTAAACCCAAAAATGGTTACATTCCTAAGGCATACGAAGGAATATTGGAAATGAGAAGAACACTAAACTAGTATTCCGATCATCAAAATTAGTAACGTTCTTATGGAACGTGGTGGCTGAAAATTGTCCATGCTCGTGGGCAGGAAAGAGCTAATTCCCGGATTAAAATATTTCTGACACGCAATACGCTAGTGGGAGGTTGCGTGTGTACATAAGAGACTAAAGGTATCACTTCCCCTTGGCTTACGTAAACTCAAATCGGGCGTGTATAGCGAGAAATCTCGTTGCTGACGTAGTAGCATCCCTCTCGTCTCGCGTGTCGATGACATCTGCCTCCCCCTCCCCCCCGAAATGCCCCCTTCCCGCGAATACCGTTATTCTTGTGGCACGTCGACTACGTTGTCTCCCAATGAGTAACTACTCTGACGTAGCGAGGGAATCTGTCTCGGACTGTACTGCCTCCAATTAGCGAGGAATAAAATTTTGTATCTCAGTCATTCCATGACATTGCCCTCTTATATTTGTATATTTCTCGGGTCCAATGGAGGCAGTTGATTTCGGCCGATCCATTGTCGATAGTATGAGACAACGCAGCATGGTCTTATTCAAGCGAGATTAAATCCCATGCCCAATTGCTTTCGAAAACAAACCTTCCATTTTCGTAAATGAACAATAATGAGTGTACCTGAAAGACCGAAAGGTCATCGTAGGACGCGCCTGAAACCCTTCGATATCCTTTCGGTCTTTCAGGTACACTCGTTTATATATTTACAAAAATGGAAGTTTGTTCTTGACAGCAATAGGGCATCGGATTTAATCTCACTTGAATAAGACCATGCCGCGTTGTCTCAGACTATCGACAATGGATCGGCCGAAATCAACTGTCTGAATTGGACCCGAGAAATATACAAATATAAGATGTCGCAAATCCACTGTGCATGCAAATATCTATATCTTGCTGGTATTTCTGAAGAACTAAAAGAGAGAAGTATTTCTGAATACTAACTCAAAATTATCATGATTGAGAATGTGAAATGAATCCTAGATGACTTTATGATATTGTTGGTCGATTAGTAGTTGGCGAAATCAGTCGGGTAACCTTCTTGAATAAGTTTTTCCAAAGTCACAACCGACCCCAATCACTTCCTAGCCACCGAAACTGCAGACTACTGTATTTCCGATGACAGCCCGTTTTCAACTCACTTACAAGAGTACCGAAATATTGTATCGTTGCATATGAAACCGCCGGCTGGCAATAGATGGCGTTGGGTACATTATTTTCTCAGCTCGAAATTAGGCAATACCTACGATGGTGGGTCCATATAGTCCCGCTAAAACGCTATAGGTGCCATTTGATTGTTTGGGTCAACATCATCTATTACAATTGTGTTTACAGTAGCAGGATTTGATCCAAATAAGTCACATTTGCCAGAAGTTATGGTCCATTATTTCCTGGCCAAGAAATCGGCGGCGGAAATGGATCGTTTGCTTGGAAGAAGCATATGGTGAACATGCTGTATCAAGTACAACATGCTAACAGTGCTTCCACCGCTTCCAAAGTGGTGATTTCTCTATAGACAACAAAGACCGCGGAAAACTACCCAAAAGAAGGGTCTCGGGCATTACGAGCTACGGAAATCGTCGGAAACTATCACTGGGGGTTGTCGACTGCAACTGATGCGTTTGAAGCGAGCTCTGCACGAGAAGAGGGCGAAATGGAAGAATCGCCATGACACTTTGATTTCGCACCATGACGACGGTAGGCTGCGTACTGCCCAACCGCTTAAGAAGCACTTAGAAGGAGCGATACTGGGTAATCCTACCTCACCCACCATATTCCCCAGACATCGCTCCCTCCGATTACCATTTCCGGTTGACTCAATCAGCGCTTACGGCTCGGTACTTCACCTCACACAAAGAAGTCAAAAAATGACTGGATGACTGGATTACCTCTAAAGAACCCGAATTATTCCTGCTTGGAATCCGATTATTGGCCAAAAGAAGGGCCGAGGTTTTCTGTTATATTGTCACCATCTTGTCTTTCGCAACAAATAGGCAGTTTCATATGCAGCCAACCTAATATAAAGCGCAAATATGGAAATCTCGCTCGTTTGACAGTATATAGAGGTTGAGTTCATGGCTGTTCCTAATTTGTTTTGTGTTGACAAACGTGCCCAAGTAAATTTAAAGCAGTAAAATTAACATTTCATCAGCTATAATATCTCATTAGTTCATTGTAATTCACCATTGTTGATACACCCATTATCAATTATATTGCACGTGTAACCTTTTTTCTGTACAATTAGTAGCTACATAATTATATGAAAAGAAGATGCATATAGGACATTCCGCGCCATTTCACCTAGCCCGTGACCATGACCATTTTTGGTTTTCCTGATTTTCTTTGTAAAATTGTTTTCCATAAATGGAATATCCATACCAATTTTTAGATTTTTATCTCTTCTCTTTTAAGAGTTATAATTTTCCAAAAAATGTCGATTTCGGAAGTTTTGGAAACGTTTAAACGCTGATAACTCCTGAACTAATTGAGATATCGACAAATGACACATAATTTTTTTTTTCATTTTGAAGCATACTTTCGTTTAAAAAAAATGATCAAATTATCAACATCAATTTCGAATAGATTTTTTATTTAAAATATTTTTTTTTCGTAAAATTCAACACAAATAAAAAATAAACCGTTTCGGGCCTGGCGAAGACGAATTTCAAATCACAAAATCATTAATGGCATTATAGTAG
Organism: Ophion ellenae; assembly: GCA_963210295.1. Lineage (NCBI taxonomy): Eukaryota > Metazoa > Arthropoda > Insecta > Hymenoptera > Ichneumonidae > Ophion > Ophion ellenae. Next base: position 60,806,227 of record OY723385.1, read on the forward strand.
ATTAAAATGATAAAAATCTTCTCAAATAATATGATTAATTCGAAAAAAATAGAAGGAAATATGGGCCCACAATGAAACTAGTCTTAAAAATCATAGAATGGGTCACTCTATAATGAAGAATTTTTTTTTTAATGAAAAAGTCAATCATCTTTAAAAAAAGGGACTTTAGAAGCAAAAAAAAACGTTGACATTTATAATTGAAAATTATTTCAAATTTTTTAACGAAAGTATGCTTCAAAGTGAAAAAAAAGTTACATGGTGACTTTTGTCGATATCTCAATTAGTTCAGGAGTTATCAGCGTTTAAACGTTTCCAAAACTTCTGAAATCGATTTTTTTGGAAAATTATAACTCCTGAAAGAGAAAAGATCGAAATCTTAAAATTGGCGTAGATACTCTGCTCATGGGGTACAATTTTACAAAAAAAAATCACGAAAGTAAAAAATGGTCGGGGCCACGGGCTAGGTGAAATGGCGTGGAATATTCCATATGTAGATGGATTGTTACCAAATTTACCATAATAGTTAACAGCACATCGACCTAGGAATTATTCCGGTAAAGCATTTCTTCTGTAACAATGATATAATAAACCAAACCTTTTCACCTAAAACTTACCGTTGCCTTGCCTAAACGGACTTTGTTACCGAAAGTAAAATAAAAACAATATTTCCCTTCTTTTCATGTGAATCAGTGGGCTGTTCGGTCCGTCGATCACATTTCGTGTGTATCACAATAACGATGACCGCCCAAAATAAAAAAATCGTGACGAGGCAGGCATACAACGCGATCATGTGCCGAGAAAAAGACGTCCCGGAATATTTCGTGCGTGACTCTTAAATGCCAGATCGAGAAAAAAAAACGAGTATATAATACGTAGAAGCAGATGAGAAGGAAAAGGGCCAAAGTTCCATCACTCAACGTGCCGAATGACGTGGGGTTGCGCTCTTCCGCGTATTTCAGGAACACTAGACGTAAGCCGGAATATACCTCGCGTGATTTCTCCACCCTCACGTGTAGGCACACGACTCACCCCTTGGCACAGCGCCAAAACCTTTCCTTCCTTTGCCTTCTCCTCGGCGTCTCCATTGTTCACCCCCTCGTTACATACTCGACGTACGTGTACAATATTAGACTCAACGTCCGCCCGATTACGCCTTCTTTTTTTTTCTTCTCTTTTCGCTTTGCGTATGCAGGGGCTGATAGAACGAGCTTTGCGAAGATGCCAGAAAAAGAAGAAGTGTATTGGAGGCAATTTTTGTATGAAAACATCCATCAGGACTGGCACTTCTTTGGCGTCATTGTTTGCTGTTCTCGCGAAATGAGTAATTAGAAAACAAAACTAATGGCAATAATGCGGATACATTTAAAGGATTGCCAATCTCGTAATTTCCTTTAAAAGCCGAATCATATATTGTCGAAAATGAAAGACTCCCAATGAGGATTCCTTTCTGGAATCCTAATAGCCTGGATGAATTGGACTTTATTATAAATGTCAGGAGAAATCTTATCGAGCAACTGGCCCACAACATTAGCAATGCAGTCTTCGTTCGTTTATCACAATTTCGTCCATGTATTTTGATATTGCTTCTTATGCTCTTGGTGGCTTTTACGACCGATTCGCTTCTACCCTAACATTGTCACGTCCCCATTTCCAGTTTCTTAAAGACTCCCCAGAGGGTTGCCCACACCCTCCCGTTTCCTAATGCATGACTATAGCAGCCGCACGAGGGTACCGAAAAACTGTCAATAACCTGTGCCGATACAGACGGCTATATTATCAATAAGCTTCGATTGAATTATCTTTGGAAACGCGGTGGAACTCTTCGCTCGCTAGCCCGCGCAGGCCCCCAGCTTTGGTCACCGATCCGAGCATTCGAAATCCGAATCGGTGGTTATTTCTTTTATGATGATGTTCACTTTACCCTGGTGACCAACTTATCCATCGTCCGCTTGCTTTTGCCGCCCTTTGTCCTCCAAGTATCCCAGGTAAGCTTTTCCATCGCGCCTCCAGCCCCCAGTTCCAGAATCTTGTGCAACAGCAGCTATAATCATCATCGAACTACACTGGAACAGAAAAGGTAACTGCTCGATTTTTCAGCCGAAATAATTTGAAGTGATGTGGTAGTTGCAAAATATGACGAATGACATAACGGTGATTGAAGCAGTGGTTTGGACAATGGCTGGTGGGAGCAGAAGAAGGATGACATGGGATAAGGGAAACAAAGGACAACTGAATTCGTAGGTCGAATTACCAATCCATCTCAATGAACTTATGAATTATTTACAAAGCATTTATCGCACATTCCCTAGTATCCAAAATGGACCCTCCCTCCCTTCGCCTCTTCCTCCTCGTTTTTTCTGAGCGCCGACGATTTCCAGGATTTCTATTCTCCAGCATCGGCGTATACTTATGAGCACACCAGCTGGACGAGGTACAAGCGAACGAGTTATGATACAGCATCGAACCGGACGATGAATCCGGCGATGCGAAGCGTTGATGCATGACACAGACCGCAATCCGCATCCGGCATCGTCGGACGATTCTACGCTTCAAACCTCGGACCTTGTTCTAGATACATATCTATATGTATAGACGTACGGGTATATAAGCGTTAGTTCCCTAGCTCTTTTCGTTCTCACTCTCGCGGCTGTTTCGTTTTTTGTCTTACCGTCCTCCTCATATACTTCATCCTCAGCCTCGAGTCAATCGTTCCGGGAGCTTCGACTCGTTAGGCATACGAATGCTCCATCCACTAGTTTCAAAACATGGGAAATAAGTTGACTTCCCTTTGAAAAGCCGTTAAATACCTGGATATAAATCGACAAGTGACACAAGATCACCCGACTCGAATTTTTTTGCCTATTTTAAAGGCCTTTGATCCTATGTCAGCCTCACTTGAGTCTGTTTACTGCTAAAAGTCCTACTATGGGCCGCCACATGCTCTTCCTTTGCTGCTTACCTCCTGCATAGGCCCTTATACTCCTACCTAACCCAGCTGAAGTCGTTGCAGCTCCTCTTTTGATTGCATTTGGACCCATCGCGCATTTGGCTGTTTCGACGAAACGAAAGCGGGGATGGTCTCATTCGAAAGAGCGGGTCTGATAGTTTTCAGTAACCATCATGCGTTGGACTAGGTAGGACCGCGCGTTCGCCGTAGAGGCAAACTTTTCCAATGGCCTTTCCACTATCTCCACCCAGCGAACCTTTCGCTTTCGCTTCAAACTTGCCGCTGCAGCTCCAGCAACTCTCCAAAGTGGAAGAAATGGATCTTGGGCAAACAGTTACAATATTTTTGATAGGAATTGCCCTAACGTATGCATGTATACGCGGATCCCTATAGCAGGCACGCCTGCATACGTATACGTACTAGTATACGTGTGTTCATGTATGCTTAGGCATGTTTGTGTGCGGGTATATACGTGTGTCTACGCATACGCGTATTCAGGCACATGTATCTCTATATGCGTAATAGAGTGTATGCGTGTGCGTGTATGCGTGTGCCAATCGACGTCCTCCTTATCGCCTGCAAGTGGAGAAAAGGGTAATTTGTTCCCGCTCTAGGCGTTAAGTAGAAGCTCATTTTACATTAAATAAGAAGGTACTTTACTGCCTTTATCTCCTACCACTGTGAGGATCTGGAGGGGCAAAATAGGCTGAAAATTTCGACTCGGGCATGCCAGCTTCTTTCTCCTGAGGAAAACTGGAAGAAGGTCTGCCAATTTCTCTTCTTTCGAAGACAAATTCCCGACTAAAGATTCGATGCCCTTCACTTAGATGAAATTCATCGCATCATCATGGCAATTATTGTTGATCATTGCCAAAATGATACCCTGACATGGACGTTCATTGTCGAGATGATGCGTCTCTACAATGATTCCTTACGATTGTCACAACTCCCTCCATCATCTTCCCCATTGTCAAACGACAGCAAGCAAAGCCCTCTTCAGCTCTTAATCGGAACGCTCGGTTTCATGATTAAAGATTGTGTCGAAGTTAGGTGCACTTAACGTAAGGTCGCTTTTAAAAAAGTCCTTTCGTGGTCGGTCTCTCTTTTATCAGCCAATATTCTCAGTGTAACGACCAGGTTGAGCCCTGACTGCTTTTTATACAGTGATGAGGTTAGTAGTACAATCGGCAATATCGCTGGGTAAAACGCCGCGCAATATCACGGCCAATCGTTCGATCAGTGACCAGTACTCCATTTGCATCGCGTATAGAGAGAAGAAAAGGGAGTGGGCTGTTTTTCCAGATCCTCGAACTGGGAATTTGAAATTTGCGTGCGTTGGTCGTTGCTCGTGGAGATTTTCACCCAAGAGCAGGATCGGTGGACTGGGAGGGCTGGAGGAAAAGAGAAAGAGTATTCGGAGTAAGACGAAAGAAAGAGATCGCGGGTGGGGCAGTGAAAGGAAGGAATGAGAAGATGGGTGGATGGTGAAGCCGGCTAGGGGGTTGCTGAGGAGGCGCCAGCCAGCAGAAGCAGCAACTCCGAGAGGGTAGGCTCTCCTCATCCCTCTCTCTTTCTCTCTCTCTCTCTTCTCCATTCTCTGTCTTTCTTTCCACCGAGGGTGTTTGCTGGCATGAGGAACGTTCATCAGCCCCGAGGTTTTAAATACGAGGCGTGCGCGCTTTCTCTCTTTCTCTCTCTCTCTCACCATCCCTCGAGGTAGGGAACTAAGAAACCATTCCCGTTTCGCCTGTGGCCCGTCTCTCAGCTTCGTTCGAACCTCTTCCCTTCCCAACCCACCTCCAGCGAGCTGCTCTCTCGCCTACCATCACACACCCCTCAACTTCTTTACCGCTCTGCCTCCTTTTCACCCTCTCTGCAACCACCCTCCGCCCCCTCCCACCCCGTCGCCTCTTTCACCCTGAGAATAACCCTCACCACCTTTCTTCGTGAGTTCCAGTGACGGATTGATTAAAAATACAGGGGGCGAAAGTATCAGGCCGGGGCTCCTTCGTTACGATGTCATATGAATTCTAACATCTCGTCCGCTGGCCTTATACCCAGCGACGAAATTATTCTCGGAGAACTCGCCCCTCGTGACCCAATCGTTCCTTCCTCCCAATTCTCTCAGAACTTGGACCACAGCGGCTATTAGGAGATTTGGCGATTGTTTTCATTGGAACTTAACTCAGAACGGTCAATATCCCATGAACAATCCTCTTTACTCGAGTGGTCGATTCTTCACTGTAGTTCCAGGCCAAGATGCACTCGTGAGGTCGACCAACTTTGCTCTCGTCGCTTACTCCGGACATCCAACTCTGGTCTATCGCCGTTTCGTACGTGTACTTCGAGATGGCCATACAGAGTCACTTCGACAATTTTTATTACGCTGATCATCAATGACATCATTTAGCCTACCATTGTGAATCATGGACAAGCAACACAATCGAATAGTCCTAATGTTTTTTTTTAACCAAACAACTAGAATGGTATCACAAGATCGAATTTTGTTCCTTTAGGTTTGTCTTCCGGTAACTCCTGTCAACCCTCATTTTCGGGACTTTTCCTTGACGGAGTTCAGTCTCGGCTCCATTAATATACAAGTTGAGGTCGCTAACGGGATGCGAATAACGAGTCTAGTTACATCCTTCCAATCTTCTCCACTTCACGGAAAGTGTAACTACCCAACATAGATTGATGTCAACAATCTCATCATTACTGTTCAACCGTCAGCTTGTTGATCATTGCGGGTGCTTGATCACCAGTCACTGTAGCTCAATCCTGCCAAATTCTTCGTCCAATAAAAAGACGATAAACATTTCGATACAAAGCCATTTGCAGCCTCATCTCTCTCGCAGCTATCTCTCCCTCTCAACAAGATATTCAATTTCCAATCGTATTCCTCGCGCGGTCCCAACGACGAATGGTTGCCCGATAAGAGGAATCCCGAATTCGAAAGAATAGACGTACGGGATTTATATCAGATTCATATCAGATGTTTGGTTATAACGGTGCGCGAGGAGGGTTGGAAGAAGGCGGAGGGATGGGAAAAAGATACGAGCCACCAGCTCGCGAGACTCGTTAAGTCGGCCCTGGAAAGAGGTGGCTGGCGGTGCTGGGATCCCCGTCGTTGCTTTTCCTTCGACTCACGAAGCCCCGTTTCCCCAACTTGCAAGTGCATATATACGTGTATAGAAACACGCACGCAGACACATACATACCCGCGGACAAACATAAATATACACGAAGCCTCTCATCCGAAGAAAGACAGAGAGAAAAGTAGAAAGAGCGTGCGTAGTTTTAAATAGTCTGGAAGCGGGTTGAGCGTGTTTCCTCTCGTTCCACACCCTCGCTCGGTCTCATCTCGCCGCGCGCACATGCCGAGAGCAAGACTGGGTGCCGCGAGGGAGGCTGGATGAGGAGAAGGGTTTGCTGATTTCGGGCTAAGGTGGTGGTCGCCTTGGTCGTTCCCGTCACGAGATGGAAACGCGATGCTGCCATTGGCGGTCCATACATACGGACTCGGTATTACCACCGCTAGGATGGGTCACCATAGCGAACGGGATGGAAAAACAAGCGCACGAGGAGGATGAAGAAGAAATGCTTAAGAAATCGGGAAAGACGGGAGGAAGGAGTGTGAGGAGATGACTACGGGAAGAGGTCCAGCCTGGAACGAAAAAGAGGTTTTCGCGGCTGTATACGTGAAGAAAGGAAATGGAGGGATGCGAGTTGAGAGAAAAAGAGAGAGGGAGATAGCAACTGGGAGAGCATCAGAGATAAGACGCAAACGAAGCCACCACCATTGCCACCCTCAACCTCTTCGTACACTCTTTCCCATCTCTCACAACCCTCTATATACACAAGTATACCATATACACCAACTATAGTACCATCTACCAGCAGCATCTCGCCATCTCCTCCTCCTCCCGCTCATTCTCTCTCCGGCGGCCGCTGCCGCGTGTCTCGATCGATAGCTCCACGCGGAAAATTCGAAAGTAAGATGCAATTAAACAGCGAGAGAGAGAGAGAGAGAGAGAGAGAGAGAGACAGAGAGAGAGAGAGAGAGAAAGAGTGAGACCCTAGCGAGGGTAAGCAAGAAAAGGGGTGAGTTTTCCCGGCGAACGAGTCCTCCACCTCTCTTCTTCCACTACTTCTTCTTCTTCTTCTACTTCTTCTTCCATACACTGGCTCCTTCGCCTTTACGTATATCTTTCTCTCGCTTCAAGCCCCGCGAGCTTGCCCCCTCATTGCCGAGAGGGTTTTCTGCCAGCCCTCTCCGTAAAGCACGCAGATCTCTCGGTCCACCTCCGCCACGAATCTCACCCCCTACCACCCTTCCTGCCATCTTTCTCTCTCTTCTACCCTTCAGTCTCGGCTTTTCCTGCATCTGCCGCCCTTAACCAACCCCCCCACACCCCCCTCGCTATCTCCCTTTCTCTCCACGGCCTTGTCGACGCTAAGGGTAGCAACCCTTTTTCTCAAACCTCCGATCTCACCCCTTCCATCCGCACGAACTTTCCGTCTTTCTCCTCAGTATTTATATTGAGCGTCTTAAAGCATTTTCCCCTCTCGTATACTCTGACACACACACACGTACATGCATTTATGTACACAGGATACACACACGTATATATGCACATATATGTATTTACATATATACGGATGCGTATATATTTACATTCATATATATATATGTATATATACGTATGGGGTCCTTTATCTTAGCTTCACCATTCGCCTCTGTCTTTGAATATGTATGTGTACGTTCATCTCACTCTTTCTTCATCACTTCGAAGTGTATATACAGAGCACCCTCTTCCTTCTCTTTTTCCTTCGTTCTCGTTCATCAGCCCCCACGTCTCAGCCTCCTTAATTCCCTCCGCGCGCTCGGGCCTTTCGAGCCGTGACGTCACTTTAAATACTCTTTTGCCCGAGGGTGGGAGGTGGGGGCGGGGGAGGTGTCCCGAGAACGTGGTACCGGGAGAGGACGAGCCGCAGACGAGGATCGTCGATCTCTCTGGTAAGACTCGAATACGTGCACCCTACATTGTAGGGAGGGTTAGAAAAAAACACCCTCTTTTCATTTTTTACAAATGTTTTTCTCGTGCCAGCAATTGTTGATGGCACTTTGCCTTGCATCAACTGAATTGTTTGAACATGAGTTTTTATCGAAAACCGCGATTTTGCGAAGTTTTTTTTTACGATTTTTTGTTATCTCCATGGGTGCAAGGGTTGCCGGGAAAGAAAGCCGGAGAGATGAAAAGGGGTTTTTGAGAGAAGAGGCTTTGTATTGTGGATTCGAGATTTTTTATCCCGGCGTCCTCGATAACGGGCTACTTCCAGCTCATGGCCGGAAAAACGACGAATTTTCGTGATTTTTTTGGGAAAAACGTGTACAGGTCAAAAAAAAAATGTACATTAGAGAGCATCGTTTTTCAGTTTTAAAAATCATTTTTGTATTGTAAAATTGCTGCTCGGAAACAAATCATCGGGAATAAAAAAATCAAACGTATTCAGTTTTTGCATGAAATTCTCTAGTGCTTGGATAAAAGGTTTGAGAGGCTATACCAGTGTGACACTTTCAAAAAATCGATTTTTTTTGCCGTTTTCGACAGTTTATACTTTCAAGAATATCATTATCATTTATATCAATATCGCGTTTTAAACGCGTTTTTCTTGAAATTAGATTTTTCAAATTTGTTGACATTGTCACTCAAAGAGCAATTATCCGATTGACTTGAGATTTGAACTGAGTGCTCTTGAATATATTTACTCTATACTGACGTAGGGTATTTTTGATTGGATACGAATTGACGATTTGGCATTTAAAAAACCACCATTTTGTAGGCAAGAAAACAGACTTTTTTCATAACTACGCCATTTTGTTAGATTTTGATATTTAAAAAAAAATCCTACGTCATTGCACAGGGAATACCTTCCAGTTTAACGTCATTTTTTTCCTTTTTTGGTTTCAGCTACTCAATCGGCCGGAATCATGTCAGCAGTGGAGGAACTTTTTTTCGGCGCCTCCGAAGGCAGCGCATGAGTCGCTTGGATCTCAATATTTGTCTATAAAAAAATTATGTAATATAGGTCAAATATACCCAAATATATTCTTTATTTTCCGGAACATTCAATTGAGTACTTTTCTTCCAAAAAATTCCCGAAAATCACACAAATTTTCAGCGTTCATACTGGTATAGCCCCTTAATAAAACATTCATTTTTGAAAAAATCGCTGCAGTCCGAAGTGAAAGTATCGATTCTCGGTGAAAGGAAATGCTCTATTTTAGTTCATAAAATAAAAATGTACATAAAAAAAATTACTTCGTTCAAGCACTGCTTTTTTATATGTAAAAGAAGCTTGTCAAGTTTGAAGTTGATCGGTGGATTGATTTTTAGATATCGTGGTCACCTATTTTGAAAGCCTATCTATAAACGCCTATAACTCCCTCAAATGTAAACGGATCGAATCGACATTTTCCGAGAATATTAAAAAAATGTCATCCTTTGAGAATCTCTCGAAAACCAAAAGTCGATATTTTAAAAAATCCAATAACGTCAAAACCCTAAAAATGTCAACTAGGTCGAACACCAAAAATGAATATTAAAAAAATGTCAACTAGCCCTCAAGCCTCTGCGTTACCGGAACTCGTTATTTTTGTCCTCCCTGCTGATAAGGACGCCGTACGTGGACCATTCCCTGCGTCCCTATGTTTCATCCCTCAACCCTCCCTTTACGTTGCTTGTGCCTTTTTTGTACACTTGGCTCCGTGTGTATGTGTGTGTGCGTGTATAAAATAGTAGGAAAAGTATACACATTTCATGTGGCCGTGGATACACTATAAACGGGAGAAAGAACCTTATCTCGGTACGCAATGAGAATTAGTAAATATACTTGAGGTATCTCTGCCCTGTATCGTCGCTCTGGTATTCGATAAGACAACAAGACACAATGAGAGCCACTTTTGCCGAATATGCCTCCGTACAGCTGAGGGCCAGAAGGGCTTGGCCCAAATAAATACCAATGCGAAGATAGATCCCTTTGCCCTTTTGGCAGCTTCATACTACATATTCTTGCGAATCGTAAAATAACAATTGTTACTCTGGGAATGGGAAACTCATTTCACGTATTTTACTCGATTGTATAGAGAAGAGAGAGAGAGAGAGAGAGAGAGAGAGAGAGAGAGAGAGAGAGAGAGAAGAGAGAACAGCAACGATATAATATTGACTGCAGCATAAATAATGCAAAAACACAAGAGACTATCGGTGCCTTCTGAAACTCTATATGTACATATAATATATATGTACATAGACATATATACGATATGCACAAAACGTGAGCAATAAACGTCCCAACGATTGCCCCAATTCCACCCGGGGCGACGATCTATTTGGTCAAAGGGCACCGGAGTTCAAACCGGTGGAAAAAAAATAATCATCGATTCATAACGCAAAGTACGACTAGCTCCGCTCTTTCTATCGAGAGAAAACAACGAACTGCTCGAGAAATAACCGACTGCCCAATATCTTCTAACAATGAGTAGAGGATTATTGGTCAAATTAAGCAATTAAACCTTATCAATCTCTCGTAAATCGAGAAATGATCTCTTGTCTCATTTGTATACTTCGGTAAATTCGTTGTCTATTCGCGCCGAGTCATCCACTGTGATCATTGGCAAAGAAGGACACGTACATTTCGACCTGAAATTTTTATTTCCGGAAATAATTTGTACGTCTCTCGTGGCACGATCGATCGCCCAGTGTTGTGAATAAAAAATACGTAGAGCGAGGGAATTTTCGCTGATCGATAATTATGCTATAATTTTTATTATATATAATAATAATATTAATAAGGAATTATTATATTCATTAATAATTATGTATAATAATGATAATAATAGTAAGTAATTAATATATTTATTTATGATTATGTACAGTTATAATAAAACGATAATTATATATGGACCTGTATCATCGTACGTGCTTCTCTGTTTACGTGCCCACCTCATTTTATCAAATCGATAATTATAATATAATTGTAACTAAAATTATAATACTTATTCATGGTAATTATTTTTGTCGTGGATGCAACGATGCCGGGATTATCGACGTCTCTGAAATTCCAAAAATTGGGAATATTGTGGAACCGTTTTTTGCAGAATGACATACAGTGAGTATGGGAACAGGAGGGGAAGAAAGAGGAAAATATGCGACGTCGAGACTTCCTGAGCGCAAGTAAGGTAGCAAATCAAAGATATTGTGTATATGATTATAATATAATTATAATTATATATATATATATATATATATATATATATATATATATATATATATAATATTAATGATATATGACAATTTTGTTATTAATTGGTATATTATCAATAGATATATTAATTAATAATTAGATATAATAATAATAATAATAATAAGTCGAAAATTATATGTGTATTGATTCCATTGGACGGGTTGCTTCTCCTTTTTACATGCCCACCTCATTCCATTGAGTTCATAATTATGATGTCATTATAATAATATATTAATTCATAGTTATCTACAATAATAGTGATAATTCGATAATTATATGTGTGTCTGTTCTAGCGCACAGGCTGCTTCTCCTTTTTAAGTGCCCACCTCATTCCCATAAGTCGAAAATTATAATATAATTATATTCGTGGTCGATAGTTATCATATAATCATAATTTTAATTATATACAATGATAATTAGTTAATTAATATATTATTAATCATTATATTGATTAATAATTGTATAACAATAATGATAAGCCAATAAGTATAACTACAATTACAACTACAATTATAACTATAATTATAACTATAATGATAATATAATTATGACTATAATTATAATATAATTGTTACTATAATTATAATATAATTGTTACTATAATTATAATTATAATAATTATCCATGACAATTTTTGTATCCATTCCAGGAGCGTTGCCTCGCTGCTGGAATGGATATAAAATCGACGTCTCTGAAATCCCGAAAATTAGCGAATATTGTAAAACCGTTTTTGCAGAACGACCGACGATGAGTATGGAAACAGGAGGGAAAGAAGAAAGAGGGAAAAATGCGACATCGAGGCTCCCTGAGCGTGAGTAGGGTAGCAAGTCGAAAAAAAAAACGCAAATCTGCATTCGTGAATCCGCGTTTAATATATCCGCGGCCGTTTCTCTCACGGTGATCCAGAGAAGGTCCTCAGCTTAGATATATATTCCGTTAAAACACGACTCGCCGCTCCCACATCAATCGTGTTCGCTGCTTTTCGCCCGATGGAAAGGAATAACGCTCCCGAGAACGGTTGGAATCGCTTGTGCGAAGAGGAACCACCACGAGAGGAACGCGGGACAAGCTGGCAAAAAAGAGCAAAAAAAGAAGAAAAAAAACGAACAAGATGCGAAGAGGGACTAGAAGAGAAAAATTGGTGACTTCGGGGGAGGGAGGGTCGCAGTTGTGCAACGAGGAGTCAACGAGAGAGGTCCTGAGTTACGATACCAACTTATGCCATATTCACGAGCGATCATTCATCGAGAATATATATACATATATATATATATATATATATATATATATATAAACACGTGTATACAGGACGATACAGAATTTCGCCCCCGCAATTTGGAGCGACACTTTTTTAAATCGCGAAAATCGTTTTTTTTTATACGTCTAAAGATTTGTTCGTTTTTATTTTCACTTGTAATTGTGGTCTCAATTTGGCGTAATTTCGAAAATACCGGATCTGCAGCGTGTTGGTATACATATATATGTATATATATGTGGGAAATTCCACGCCATTTCACCTAGCCCGTGACCACAACCATTTTTGGGCATCCTGATTTTTTTTAAATTTTACTCCATGCAAGGAATATCCACACCAATTTTTAGATGTTTATCTCTTCTCTTTTAGGAGTTATAATTTTCCAAAAAATGTCGACTTCGGCAGTTTCGGAAACGTTTGAACGCTGATAATTCCTGAACTAATTGAGATATCGACAAATGTCACTACATAATTTTTTTCATTTTGAAGCAGACTTTCGTTTAAAAATATGAGAAAAATTATCAATTATCAATGTCAACGTTTTTGTTTAGCTTCTAAATTGAAAACAATTTTTTTTCAATGATTGCCATTGTTAATTTTTTTTCAAAAAATTCTCTAAAATAGAGTGACCCATTCTATGATTTTTAAGACTAGTCTCATCGTGGGCGCATTTTTCCTCCAATTTTTTTTTTAATTATAATTTTTTTAGAAGATTTTTTATCATTTTAATGTTTAATAATGGTATGAATGATTTCGTGATTTCCACTTGGCCTTCGACAGGCCTGAAACGGTTTATTTTTTATTTGTGCTGAATTTAACGAAAACAATTCTTTTGAATTAAAAAAAATCGTTAAATTCAGTACAAATTAAAAATAAACTGTTTTAGGCCTGTCGAAGCCAAATTGGAAATCACAAAATCATTAATAGCATTAATGGTCATTAAAATGATAAAAATCTTCTTATGAAAATACGATGAGTTCGAAAAAAATAGAAGGAAAAATGGGCCCACGTTGAGACTAGTCTTAAAAATCATAGAATGGGTCACTCTATTTTTTGAAGAGAATTTTTTGAAAACAATACAAAACGGCAAACATCTTTGAAAATAATAGTTTTCACTCTAGAAGCAAAAAAACGTTGACATACATAGTTGATAATATTTTCATATTTTTTAACGAAAGTATGCTTTAAAATGGAAACAAAATATATAGCGACATTTCTCGATATCTCGATAAGTTCAGGAGTTATCAGCGTTTGAACGGTTCCAAAACTTCCGAAATCGACATTTTTTGGAAAATCATAACTCCCAAAAGAGACAATTTAATTTCTATTCTTTTAAATAAAATAGATACATTTGGTGGATTCAAATAGATTGTTTGTTGAACAGATGAAACCGAACCACCCATTTATAACGAATAAATAAAATATTTAGTTGTTAGACGATATTAAATAAAGCTTCATTTAAATAAATAAATATATTAAAAATAAATAACTGCAATAATGGAATGCAATAGAAAAAAATGGATTTCACGAGAAATGTAGTTAATCCAAATGAAAAAAATTAAACAGACGCATCCATTTAATATCAATAGAATTTTTCTGTCAGTGTAGAAGAGGCGAAAATGTTTGCACGAATGCACTGACCCCGCAGCAGCTTTCGACACCACAACAGAAAAATAAAAATTAATTGAAGATCGAGAAAGAAATTTTTTTGGAGCGTGAAAGATGGTGAGGTAGGCTCGATTTGTTGTAAATCGAAGTGGTCGTTTTTTGAGAACGGGCCTGTACACACGAGCCGTAGCGCGCGGTGTTTTGTCTCGCGTAAGAAGCCATTTTTACTCGACTGATCAATTTGATGCAAATCACTCGTTGGCGATATGCACTCTCCCCCTAATGCAGCATCACGACATGGAGTGGCTTAGGCAAAGAGGGGGAGAGAGAGAGGGAGAGAGGGAGAGAGAGAGAGAGAGAGAGAGAGAGAGAGAGAGAGAGAGAGAGAGAGAGAGAGAGAGAGAGAGAGAAAGATAGATAGAGAGAGAGAGAGAGAGAGAGAGAGAGAGAGAGAGAGAGAGAGAGCGTTTTTCGGTCTTTTTCTCCATTCTCTCTTGGTCTCTCGACGTATGTCCCCTTGTCCCCCGTTTTCTCACTCTCTCTCTCTCTCTCTCTAGTTCTCTCACTCACCGCTTATTGTTGGCCGGCATTTGGAAATTAGCGATTCGGCCAATTATCTCGCGGAAAAAAAAAGTATTACAGCTCAGCCTATCGACGACGGATGACGAGAGTGCGCTTCGAGTTGGGCTTCAACTCCTTCGGGGTTACAGTACGACAGGGAAAAATTAATAATTTCATACCCTCCATGCTTCACTGTGGGAATTGCCGGGACAAAAAAAAAGAAGCAATCGATTAAAAAAGTCTCCCAAAGTTTGCGAAATCTGTAATGGTGGACTGAAGCGAGAGAGAGAGAGAAAAGGAGAGAGGGGGAGAGAGAGAGAGAGAGAGATATCAAGATAGACGTGTAAGATCGTAAGAGTTGGAGGGAACGCGGGAGAAAGTTCACGGGGCATCGGAGTTATACCATATACTTGTGCCTCGTTCACGGTAGCACAGGATGCTAATTCGACGTTTGGCCATTATTGTGACGAGGAAAATTCCACGGCGATGGAAATAACGAGGATGACGTTGATGAGAGTAGTACCAAAGAGACGTAATATTATAAATATACATCTGTGTATATACATTGTATACATACATATACACATCTCTACACCACGTGAGTTGAAGCGAGCCTGGCGATGTTTCTGCCGAGGAGGAGGCAAAAATTCTTTGGGGCCACGTGAGAATGATTGGGACGTCGTGACCAGACCCAACCGGCATTAACAGCCTGAAAGATGAACGAGGCTGAGAGAGAGAGAGAGAGAGAGAGAGAGAGAGAGAGAGAGAGAGAGAGAGAGAGAAAGAGAGAGAGAAAGAGACAGATAGAGAGAGAGCTACATTGGGATAAAGATGGAACGTTACTTGCTATATGCCTGCGATGGCAGAGATCTCATCTCCTGCGCTTGCAGTTCATATTCTCTTTGCTCGCATATATGATGATTGCAACATACCACGTTCACTAGACGTACTCACACGCGTACACGCAAACAGACCCACATGGGCACGAGAAGAAAAAAGGTCGGGATAAAAGACCCTCGTCGAAAAAAAAAAATTGCGAGGAACGTATCGGTCCAGCAGAGCACACGAAGCGGAATGGGAGGAAAAAGAAGAACAGGAATAAGGTAGGGTAAAGAAGAGCGAAGAAAAAGCTGAGCCGTTAGAACACACTACGAGCATCGCACAAGGTACTTCTATATGTGCGAGATAACTAAGCGTCGGCGTGGTACAGAGCGGGTGAGAAAATCGAGGTAATAAAAATTGTATAAGAAACGAAATAAAAACAAGTAAATACACACGCACACACATATACATATATACACATATGTGTATATACGTATATATATATATATATATATATATATATATATATATATATATACGTATATACACATATATATATATACGTATATACGTGTGTGTATATATATATATATATATATATATATATATATATATATATATATATACACAGGGTGTATATATATGTTGGGTGTTGGGAAGATCGGTGAAAAGCTTTAAGGGGTTAGGCCACAGTAACGGGTATAAAATCATGTGCCAATTCAACAATTTTTTTTCGTATGAAAAAGTAATCCACTCATAAAATTTATTACACATCTATTTAGTATGAATATCAAGCTGTTAGAATTTTTTTTTTCGATGTACAAAATGGCCGACCACTCGAAACTTCTCGAAACAGCGTTTTTCCAATTGGCGTGACAAATAACTTCAACAATTTTCACTCGATTTACTTCAAATTAAAAAGTTATGTTCCTAATGGCATTTCGCAGAGAGAACGTACGGAATTTCTGATTAATCGAAAACTTTTCATTTTATGAGCAGTTTATGCGCAGTTATAACGAAATTTTTCACTGAAAATTCATTTCTTAAGTTCAAATACTGTAAGTAGAGTTAAGTACTTTTGAACAAAACAATATTTTTTTTGAATTCCGTACGTACTTCTCTAGGTATTTTAATGTAGATTGATGAGAACTTTTGTTTTTTGTTTTAGGTAAAAAATTGAGGTTCTAAATGTCACGCCGCGGAGCGCCGAAAAAAAAGATAACAAAAAAAATATTAGTAGTCGGCTATTTTGTACATCGAAAAAAAAAATATATATTTTTTCAAACAGCTTGATGTTCATACTAAATAGATGTGTAATTAATTTTATGAGTCAATCACTTTTTCATGCGAAAAAAAATTGTTAAATTCGAACATGATTTGATACCCGTTACTGTGGCCTAAGGCCTTAAGGCTTCGAATCGATCTTCGTGACACCCTGTGTATACGGGGACAACATTTTTTATAGCGATCACATATCCGGCCATTTTGAAGACAGCGCTTCAACTTTTTTCAAACGACTTGTTGATTTTGAGAGCAATCCTTGGAATGATTTTTCCACAAATATGCTTCCATTCATTCAAAGGTGACTGTGAAGACAACCGCAGTTTTCGTAGAGTTGAGTATGCGGACGATTGGCTATTATGAGGACGGTCCTCGAACACGAATGTCTTCAAAAACGTCCCTATATATATATATAAATATATATATATATATATATATATATATATATATATATATATATATATATATAATGACGTTTTGAAGACATGAAGATATATATATATACGTCCGGGGGTGTGTGTTCATACATGTATATAAAATGGCATAAGAGATGCGTAGCATTATACGAACTGATCTTCAGGGCCCATGGCGCGGAACAGGCTCGATGGTGCGGAACTACCAGTCACCTGCTCGCTTCCGGCACGCTCTTTTCCCGGCCTCTCCCACCTGCTTCATCTTCTTTCTCGCCGCTTAAGGTGAACGGGTATGTGGTATCCATGCGTAACTGGTAAGTGTGCGTATGCGTATATGGGACATTGCGTTCTCCGCAATGCGTCGCTCGTCGGGTAATTGTCAAGAAAACCAAGGCAGTGTACAGCCTGGCATATAATTGTCTTTTGCATACTCAACGAAACGATTTTACAGTCGCGTATGCCGAAACGTGGCGATTTTATTTTAACCTTTTTACTCGTAATTGGATTCACCGGTCAATGAACAAAAAAGCAACAGGAGGATTTTCGAAGGGATGAAAAAATTTGAAAAACAAAATAAGGGACCAAAAGTTCAAGAAGATTAACGACGTGACCAAAAAAAATGGCAAAAAGTTAAGAAGATTAACGAAAAAAGGCAAAGAGGAACACTAACGGAGAACACCAGCTGTTGCTCCCCTACAAAATAGCTCCAAAACCACTTCAAAACGGGTTTTTCGGCTAGAAACGAATATGCATCAAATTTTTAAGGGTTCAAAGGATTTTTGAAAAGCGTTTCCAAAAAAACGATTTTTTGGGAATTTTTCAGTGATGGCCTCTCTTACTAGGAACATCCCTCAGGTGACACCCTTCGATTTTGTTGAAATTTGGATATGTTATAAAGCACCGAAAAGTAAGCAATACGTATTTTTTTTATCGGCGGAAAAATGTTTGTACGGGGTGAAACAACCCCTTAATTTTTTTTGCAATGTCACTATAGTGGATTTTTCATTGCTTCGGATCAGAAGAATTTTCGTTTTTGTTTCATTAAAATCGGTGGACTCCTTGTGTGTGAAACTGCTATAATACCCCTAGAGATGCCTTTTTCGGGGGGTGGTTTCACCCCTTAAAACCGTTTTTCCGCCGATAAAAAAAATACGTATCGCTTACTTTTCGGTGCTTTATAACAGTTATAAATTTCAACAAAATCGAAGGGTGTCACCTGAGGGATGTTCCTTGTTAATGAAAAGGCGACGAAAATAATGGAATCGTCTCTTTCTGCCTCTCCAAAAAGAAAGCACTTTGGTGGTCGAAAAATGTGCCCTTTCATATTTGATTACACACGTGGGGTTTGCAATCTGTAGAGAGGGGAATTTCGATATCAACGATGCATCTCGGACAACTAATCACCAATAACGTGAACAGGAAAGATTGGCTCAGGTATTGAATATTGGTGCTGCTTTTGTTTCGAGATATTTACAGAAGCTCGGGATAGCCGAAAAGCTCGATACTTGGGTGCCGTATTGATAGAGCTATCCAAATTTAGTGGAGCAAATTTCTTCTTGCGATTCCTCGCCAGGAACATCCTTCGAATTTGGTGAAACTCATATATGTGATAAAGCATTGAAAACTATTAGACCCGTATTTTTTTATTGGCGAAAAAACAGTTTTAAGGGAGGGAAACCACCCCTTACAGAAAGGCGTGTCACCCCTTAATTAATTTTTTTTTCAATCCTTTTATATTTTTGTTTTTGTTTCATTCAGATCGGTGGACTGCTTGTGGGTGAAACTGCAAAATCGCCCCTCGGCACGTCTTCCTTTAAGGGGTTCACCCACAAGCAGCCCACCGATCTGAATAAAACAAAAACCAAAATTCTTATAATGTAAAGCGATGAAAAATCGACTATAGAAGTATTGAAAAAAATTAAATTAAGGGTTTCAACCCTTAAAACCGGTTTCCGCCTATAAAAAAATACGCGTCCAATAGTTTTCAATGCTGTGTCACATATATGAGTTTCAACAAAATCGCAGACGGACACTTAAGTGATTCCTTGTCATTTTAAATTAATCGACAAAAGTTGTTGGAACTTGGCTCGAATTTTTATATGCATCCACCATATAGTCCTTAGAGATTTGCAGAACTCTCTTGCAAAAATTGACCAGCCACAAAGGCCTGTCCAAACTACTCGGATCAGTTTTTCACTAAGTAAGAAGTCTCAGGGATTCTGGAGTGAGGAATCCTCCAGCTTTCGGAAAGATGGAAAAACGTCACTGAGCACAACGGCGCGCAAATAATTGATTACTTTTATTTTTAAATCAATCAATAAATTATTTACGAAAGGACACCACTGTTACGGACTGGCAAAATGTAGTTTTTCCGTTTTTTTTTGTCTACTAGATTATTTATTTGGGAGTTAGAAAAAGGGTACGTTATTAAGGGAGACTTTGTCTTCGAAATCGGCGGGAGATGTTAGCGGCTCAACATGAGCAGCTAGAAGAAGAGGAGGGATGCCTCTATGGACCAGGCATTGCCGATTAGCGGTAATTATAAACACATTTGTGTAAACACATTACAAAACTTTAAACGCGTTTTTCTCGAAAACACGTTTTTAAAAATGGCTGACATTCTCCTGACCTCTGTAATTAACATATCGACCTGAAATTTGGAGAGCATACTCAGAAAATATGTCTCCACGGAATGACGGAGTTTTTTTGATAGATACATTTTTGCATTTATTATTCATCTTTTTATGCGAAAAAAACGCGAAAATTTGATTTTTTTAAAATTGCCGCCATTTTCCGAAATTTGTACTAAACGAAAAATCCATCCGTCATTCCATGACCAAAGGGTCACAGATTGATAATATGCTTTGAATTTGTGTTTCAGATCAACAAAGAAGGGGCAGTGATGTCAGCCGTTTATCTCCCGCGATTTAAGGACCTGTTTTCGCGGAGCTGCAACGGCCGCCATTTTGGTTTTGTTTTCAAAAAAATTTTTTTTTTACGTTCTGTATATCATGAATAAAAGCAAGAAAAAAATCGCACTCAAAAAGCTTTACTCGTTTCCTTTAAAAAAAAAATGTAAACACCTGAAATCTGGCACTCCAAGGACAAAGTCTCCGTTAACCCTATACTGAACTCATCTCGTGTAAATTTTGATTAAAAAAAATGAAGATTCATAACGTTATCGAGGTATAATAGAGGCTCTGTATAAAAAATGTGGTCCAACGGCCGGATCGATAACTCGACAACGGGTAGTCTAAAAATTAAAATTAAAAAGTTTTATAATCTATATAAATGTAGTTCTCATCGTACGCAGCCGTTTTGCGAAAAAAAAATCATTGTTTAGATTCCTTAGACCAACAATGGTTGGTCTAAAAAATTAAAATAAAAAAATTTTATAATCTTTATAAATGTAGTTCTCGTTGTACGCAGTCGTTTTGCGAAAAAAAATAATATAATAGCGGGTGTTCAAAAAACTATAACTGTCAAAATTTTCACTTATATTCGGGAGCGTGAAAAATCCTCAATTTCGAAGAGAAAAACGGCTACCTGCTCTCACTAAATCGTCTCCAACTTCGTCAATGTTCAATCTTTCAACTTGAATTTTTTTCACATATTCTTGTATATGGATACTTTAAAAAGACGCAAAAAAAATGTTGACCCGTAACGGCTGAAAAATCTGGCCGAATATACTAATATACGAATCCGCAAGTATCAGCTATTAGCTGCCGATTTAATGCGCCACAATCTGACAAGTATTTCACCCGATAGTCCTCCACCGTAAATTCTTCTCGTGGCGTTTCCCCGAGACTGAGACATCAATCTTATCCACGCGTGTTACCATTGTCCACGTCTTGTTGGTCGACCTGCATGCATTCACACATACACACCACGCACACAACAATGTACCGTGTGCCCGAGATATTTAACATACACACCGGAGCAAAAAGATGGGAAAAGGAAGAAAAAGAAGAGCACCGAAAAAAAAGGATAAAGTGGAGAAAGACGGGGAGGGGGGGAGGAGGAGGAGGAGAAAAAGAACACGCCAAGCGGGAGAACATAGTGAACACATATCCTCGAGGGAAGAGCAACAGCGTGATGTTCACGATCCCTGGGAACGCTTCGAGGAGCAGCAGCATGACTAAGCCCAACTCTTGGTCGGTACGTACTCTCTTGCGGACTCCGAGGCTCAGTGAATCCGAACGTTTCGCTCTCGATCCTCCGGCTGGACTCTTTTGCTGTTACGTTAACATATATATATATAGGTGAGTGTATATAAAAAAAGTGATAGGAGAGTGAGAGAGATATATATGTTGCCAGGACCTCCCACACGCTTCGAAAGAATAGGAAGCATGTACTATACATGTATTTTCATTCTTTCGTTTAGTTCCGATCTTGCCCTGCTGCGTCAGTGACTGTGTGAGCCACGCGTGGATGCTCCAGAGATCACTTACGAGTGATAACCAAAGAGAAATCATTTCAAAAGGCTTACATATGTATAACATACACGCAAATGCATATTTATTTATTTTCATTATATATAGACACATATACATAAAGGGTGTCTCAAAATGACCGGCCATTTTCATTTATTAATAAAACATATTATTTATTTGGAAAGTCTGAATATTTTTATTTTGATATAAGGACAAACATGGCGGGTGTGTGGAACACAATATCCGATAGGTGGCCGCCTCGTTCCTATTTGCAGACGTTCGCTCTTTTGACGAAATTTTCAATAACATTTTGGCATAATTGCGGACTAATTTCATTAATGGTGCGTCCAATTTCTTTATTTGAGCTCCGGAATGGTCGGTGCATCATTGGCATACACTTTTCCTTTTATGAAACTTTGTCTGCAATAACTATGCAGTTACAATGCAGGAAATAATGATTTCCAGGCGTTGCTCGATCGTGTAATTCTCTATGACTAAACCTCAGTACTTCCTGATGCCAGTTGTCAAAGATTGGTATCTCGCCACACAAAAAAATGACGCGCAATTTAAGATGTCGGGTCATTTTGACACCCTTCATAAAGGGTGTTTGACGCATGGACTGACACAATTTTTTTGGACATTGGGGAGGTCATTTGCTAATTTGTTCACCCCTAGACCCTATGTCCTAAGTGTCACGGTAATTGAGATATTATTTTTTTTTTCGTTTTTTTTTTTCAATTTCCCGAAATTTCGCCATTAAGACGGGATATACATTTAGACAGCAACAAAATAAGCAATATTGAGGGATTTTTTAAACTAAGAAATAATTATTCTACAATTATCAAACATTAAGTATACTTTAATAGTATATTGAAGTATAAGTTGGTAGTTGAAGATTTGGCTTCAGTCCGAAGTTTCGGACTGAAGTTTCGGACTGAAGCCGAATCAATTTCGGACTGAAGCCGAATCTTCAACTAGCAACTTGTCATCAACACGGCCGCACACATCTTTGATTCATATTTAAGTATACAATACAATTTTTTTTTAATTAATTCATCGTCAAAATGGCGGAGCTCTGGCAGAGTGTTACAGCAAGGTCGCCGCGGGAGTTGCGAATCGGCGTGCAGTCTCGCTTCCCGTAAACTTTGATTCGCAAAAAAGTTCAAACATTTTTTCAGTTAGAACATGTATAATTTCTATGTGACAGTAATTAAAACGAAGAAAATGCAAATTTAAGAAAATGGAACGCATTTACAAAAAAAAACCAACATTTCACGCAACATTTCTGTAAAATGTGGATTGAAAAAGTCGTTTTTTTTCCAATTTTTCAAAAACAAATTCTCGTTAAGTAAAAGGTAACAATATTTTCAATATTTCTACCAAGTTTCAACTCAATCGGTTTAATAGTTTTTTAGTAATCCTGCACGCCAATTTCGATAATGCAGTTTTGAGAAAAATGCGTTTGAAGCTCACGCCCGCTTCGAATCCGAGCGGTGAGGCACGGCGTTAAGGCGTTACCCCCACTTGTAGTGCAAAAAAAAGGCCTTTTTCATGAATTTTTTTAAAGAAAACTACAAAACTTTTTTAATCGATCAATATACCATCTTAGAGAACACATCTTGAAGAACTTTCAGTAATTTTTTTATTGAAAAATATTACATTGTTTAGTGGCAAATGGCCGTCAATGAAATTATGTTTTCATATACACGGTTTGCGGTGACCTACATTGCGGCGAAGTGGATCATCTGAAAAAAAAATGCGGATGGATTTAGTCAAATATAAGTATAAACTAGTCTTTAATCGAACGATTTTAAAAAATATTCATTTTTCACAAAATGGCGGACAGTCAAAGTTAATGGTTCGATTTTAACGAAAAAAAACGGCCGTTTTTTGGCTATAAAACGGCCATTTTTTTTCGAAAAAAAAATCAAACGATTAAAGACTACATTTTTATGTATTAAATAAGCCTGCAAAATTTCAAGAAGATCGGTTCATTAGTGTTCGAGTAATCTTGGTCACCGGCTTCAGAAATGCCATTTTGAGAAAAACGCGTTTAAAGTTTCTCTTTCAACGCTCTTTCAACGCGGATTCTTCTCTTTCAACGCTCATATCTCAGTCAATTTTGTTCGGATCGACTTGAAATTTCCAGGACATATTCTCAGATACGTATACTTCAAAAAAAAGCAATAAAAAAAAATCCATTTTTTCAAAATCGCAAGTCGGGGTAACCCCTTAATGGGCTGCAACGTTTGAAGTTTTTCGAATTTCACTTTGAAACTTTAGGATAATATTCTCCATATATAGTTCTATCGTTTAAGGCCTTAGGCTACAGTAACAGGCATAAAATCATGTACGAATTTAACAATTTTCTTTCGTAAGAAAAAGTGATTCACTTATAAAATTAATTACACATCTTTTAGTATAAATATCAAGCTGTAAGATTTTTTTTTTTCGATGTACAAAATGGCCGACTACTCGAAACTTCTCGAAACACCTTTTTTCCAACTGTTGTGACAAATAATTCAACAATTTTCACTCGATTTCCTTCAAATTTAAAAGTTATGTTCCTAATTGCATTTCGCAGAGAAGTACGTACGGAATTTCTGATTAATCGAAAACTTTTCATTTTATAAGCAGTTATAACGAAGTTTTTCACTGAAAATTCATTTCGTAAGTTCAAGTACCTACAACTTTTGCATAAAACAATATTTTTTAAATTCCGTACGTACTTCTCTAGGTATTCTAATGTAGATTGACGAGAATTTTTGTTTTTTGTTCTCGGTAAAAAATTGTGGATGCTAAATGTCACGCGGCGGAGCGCCTAAAAAAAAGGCAACAAAAGAAAATATTAGTAGTCGATTTTGTACATCGAAAAAAAAAAAATATATATATTTTTTTTTTAGCTGTTAGAAAATATATTTTCTAACAGCTTGACATTCATACTAAATAGATGTGTAATCAATTTTATAAGTGAATCACTTTTTCATGCGAAAAAAAATTGTTAAATTCGCACATGATTTTATACCCGGAACTGTGGCCTAAGGCCTTAAAGAAAAAAAATGGAAATCGACTTTTTGATCGTTGTAAATGTATATCCCGCCTTAAATCGTCACAACTTTTTTATTTGTGATTGTAATAGCACGAAATAACTTTTGATGTATTCTGCAATGAATGTTTTTTTTTATAAATAAATCATTATTTGACTCAGTTGGTTTCAAGAAAATGACTCATGAGTTTCCAAAGTCTCAAAAATGCGTAAATGGATGAAAAATGTCAACTTCTAAATTCATTATAAAGAATAAACTAAAAGCTATTTTGAACTTAGCTCCTCCCTCCCCGTCCCTTTTATAGCTAACAATTTCACGAGGCGTAATCCGTTGATACACGGTTCCATGGTTTTACATTTTCAAAGTGTCTACACGCGAGTGTGTGGGTTTCAACGGGTGTTCAATGAATCACGAGGGTATCCGTTTCTTGCGATTCGCAACAGAAATACGCCGATATCGAAGAGCTACAACAGCCCAGAACGACCTTCGAACCCCACACGAGTGTGTCATAACCTCGGGGGGGGGGGGGCAAAAGGATGAAGGTTCGAAGTGCAGGAAAACGCGCGGGGGGTCCCCGATCGACTTTGTTGTACTCTTTACATCTCGTTTTACCGGTGTACCTACACCTGGCGAGAACGAGGAAGGAGAAGGAGGAGAACGACTGCAAGAAGAAGAGAAGGAACGGAATGAGAATAAGAATGAAACGACCTAGGTCGTCCGCAGACGTATTAATCGTGAACTCTAGCAGAGATCTATGGCACATTGCCCGTGGAATTGAATTGTTTTTCAGCTAATAAGAACGTGACGACTCGATTAAAACGTAACGCTTTTCATTATCAATTATCGCCGTATTATATATGCGGATGTTTCACCGTATGAAAGTGGTCTTCGACCATAGGTCGTCACACCTGATTTCGGCATCTTAGCTTCACTGCACCGTCTGTCAGACCTGTCAATTTGTTCTGTTGATGACGTGTAGACAAACGCACATTTTTAGCTTCAATTGTAGTGAAATCGAAACGTCAAACTCTGAGCAACAATTATAAAAATAGAAAGACAGAAAAATGTTGCTTGTTCAAGAGTTATAACGTAAAAAGAAAGACCCAAGCATTCAGCATTCTATTCAGATGTGTGGGAAACGCGCTAAACTTTGTACAGAAATGTGCGTCCATAATTTTTCACACTTTTAGATAACGTAATTAGCGCCTATGTGAACCTAAAGTTCCCAGAAAATAATTTTTACAAACTACTTTTTCAATGTCAAATACTATGGTACAATGTCGTGAAAAATAGAACATTTTTTCAAACACGTACTCAAACCGAATTCTCACTTTTCTGGATTTTTTACGTTCACATAGAGTGTGTGGGTCTTGGAAATGTAAAACTTCTTGGCTCTGATGTTTCAGATGAATGCACGAGACGCTAGGTTGCACGCGGTGGAACAATTCAGAAGCGTCTCGGAAGCAAGTGTCGTACAACCGATAATTTTGAATATTAAAAAAAATATTGGACAATCAACAGATGTAATAATTGTATATGAAATGTTAATTATGCAGAATAAATAGTTTCCATGCAAAAAAATTCTTTGAAAGGGCACTTAGGACTGGTAGATAAAGTGACAGGTCGGATTCGGTTGGAAAAGTTGAAATTCTGAGTGGTCCGATAAATCGATTTCGAACTTCCTATGGGTGTGCTTGGTTGGGCGATACGTCACTGAACTGCGCTTTGGGGCACCTGGGTAAGGGCTTGGCTAACACACGGTTACTTATGGATATTCGACGTGTCGAGTATTCCAAAAAAGTGTCGCTAACATGGCAGACAGAACCTTGTCGAACTAAACCAGTTTTATTATTTTGTACCGAAACAAATTAATTCACTCGATCACAATATGAGTTGATCACAAACGATGAGGTGAGACACTTTAAAGTGCACTGCGAAAACTAAGCGTGTTTGACGTATGTTCAAAGTACGTAGAAGTAACACAACATGAAGGTTAGACACGTGTTGCCGTGTTGATTCTACACACTTATGCATTTGGTAACACGTAACGCGTTACAATTGCACACGTAATGCGTTACCATTACACGTGAGGGTGCAGTTTTTACGCATTAAATTATTACACACCTTCGTAGCTGTCCCCATCAATAACATAGTTATTCTAACACACATGAAACGTGTAGAATCAACATACAAGAAGCATATTTACACACATTGAACTGAAACAATACACGTTGATAGCAACACACGAGAGAAAATAACACGAGAAAAAGCAACACAACTTAAGTGTGTTAATTGCGAGTTATTGATCATATGTTTTAAAAATCACCTTGGCTACGGCATTACGTAAAACTCATTAGTTGATTTGACATCGATTGATTAACCGGTGAATTGAAGACCACATTTGGTCTTAACTTTTTGTTTCATTTATCGATCATTTTTGAGTTTGTCACGTGGAAGAACCTGAAATTGGAATCTATTTTCCAAAACCTCGATAGCCGCATTGAATCTTTAGCGACGTATTTTTGTTTTATTCAATTTATTATTCCGACGTATCCCATGTATATACAGTACTGCAAAAATAAGTGTTGTTTTTACACACTTTGAGTGTGTAGATGGCTGTAGACACTTTTTACACGTTTTAACGTGTGTTATTTGAACGCATCTGTCTGCGTTATTTTCACACTGTTATTTTTCACACACGTTAAAACGTGTAAAAAGTGCCTACAGCCATTTACACACCTAAAGTGTGTAAAAACAACACATTTGTTTCTGCAGTGTATCCTTGCTCAGCTTGTTACGTAACGCATACCATGGTAACGCATAAATTGAAACTCAAGTGCACTGAAAAAGTTTGACAATTAATTTGTCATTTATTCAACAACGGCAACTCCAAGCACCGATAATAATCGAAAATACGGTGCATCGGGCATTGACAAACGTAAAACTTTTCTCTTGTTTTTTACCCAAACGAATCATTTCAGATTAGAGGCAAACATTTTGCTTCAAAGTACTTACCAAACGTGATCTTCTGGAATTATTCCACATTTTTAAGCCAAAGCGTTACGAGAATAGAAGAGGAAGGGTGTAATCTGCTGTGACAGCCGTGGGCGGACCTGATGAAACTATCAGGGCTGCCAGAGCCTAGGGAGACCTAATAAAAGTGTCAGGAAGAAGGGACCTATCGATTCCCCAAATAATTGGAACACCCAAATGGTATCTCTGCCCGAACAAACCCAAACAAACCTCTTCGCCAAGGAACTCCAAAGATGAAGACGGGACTGAGCCAAAAAGAGATGGGTGCTGTCGAAAGATATCAGCCTGAATAATTCCGTTCACAGACCGATTCTAACGCTTTGCGCTATGCTTCGTTATGTTCCCATTTAGGTTGAGACCAAGTTGGTGGGAACGAATGGAACAAATGACCGGACGAAAAAGCCAATGGAAGGAAAGAAAATGAAACAGTCCGACCAAGAAAAAGAGGCGTATCACATTAGCGAGGCATGGAATTCCTTCGACAAGGCACTTGTCCCGTACAGTAATACGTGTACAGTAGACTCGTTTCCGAGGATATATAGAAAAGGACCATTTCTCCCCATCATCGTATTGCCGGAGAACGGAATTCGCGCTGAAACGTGTTCGCCTAGCGGCCAGTTATACATCTCGCGGACCTGTGGACCAGTTTCTCGCTCGGCTACCGCTCGTTTTACTACACTCGCCTAGTATTTTTCATATATGCTCTATATATATATATATATATATATATAAGTACAGCATATTATATATATATATAATATGCTGTACACATATATATATATATATACACACAGGGTGGCCCGAAAAGTGACGTTTTAAACGTGACTTTTCGGGCCACCCTGTGTATATATATATATATATATATATATATATATATATATGTGTGTGTACAGCATATACATATACACCCTGTGTATATGTATTTGTCCTTTTAGAGGACAATCTAGATGACACGCGCCTATCGGAATCATCCTCATAAATGTTCTACGATCTTTTTTAGTTTTCGACGAAAAAGCATTCTTTAATTTTTTTGAGTTTCCCTATAGATGAGATTTATATTTTTTTTCTGTTTCGTGTATATCTACTTTCCTCTTAGAAATATTCAAGAGCAATTGGAGTCATTTTGAGAGGTATAAGTATTTTTTTCATCATCTGAACTGTATTGACTGATCCTCTCGAGCCTATTTTTGTAACTTTTTATCAAAATCTAAAGAATCTTCGTAAGTGTTTAGTTGCTCCTTTATATATTGCTCAACAGTGCACTTTATAACGATAACACAAGTTCAAAAAATGCAAGGAAGAACAGGCACAAAAGAGAAAAATATGAAAATGCTGTTTTCTTTAAAAAAGTCGGATTATTTAGATTAGATGCTCCTTAGTTATATTAGACTCACTATTAATCAAATTTGGTAATTAAACGCGATGAAAAATTATTGATCTTGATTAGATTAGAGCCTACTTGTAATAGAATGTTGTGTTAGAAGCTCTACTATTAGATTATACGTGGCACCGAGATTTTTCTTCTGGACGTCACTTTTCGAGTCACAGTATATATATGTGTGTGTATATATATATATATATACAGGGTGTCCTGTTATGAATGGGTAATCCTGCATATGTCTATAGGTCAGATAATGACCTACTATACGCTGGCATTTCCGTTTAGTAAAAGTCCCACCATTTTCGAGATAAAAATCATCTGCTTTTGGTTTTTCGCATGCCATTTCTACAAATGATAACTTTTTTGATCCAGTTTTTTCATTAAAGACTCTTAGTTTTTTGTTTTATCCAGAGCAGTCTTCTTTTCAACCTTAAATGTTATGGAAACTTCACGAAAAAATATCTTATGCAGAATTTTCATACAAACCAATTCTAACATCTGACTTTGATAGCGTGCGGTGTTAAAAAAATGTACTACGCATATCGTGCCAATTACTTCAAAAAGTTGCTGAGTTATTGTCGATTCATATCGTTTGTAGAAATGGCATGCAAAAAACCAAAAGTAGATGATTTTTCAAAAAAAAAACATAACGCCCAAAATCTCTAAAACCGTGGGACATTTACGAAACTGAAATTCCAGCATAATAGTAGGACATGATTTGATCTATTGACAGCTGCAGGATTATCCATTCATACCAAGCGACCCTGTATATTTAAAAAGCTATTCGGAAACTCTCTCGCGTATAGAGTGCTGAACCGCAGAAGCGAGCGATTCCTGTAACTCGGCCTCTCAAATGCCCCAAGTTGCGCTCTTTTCGTTGTCAGAAGTACGTCGAGTGCGCACACGTACGCGAAGTGCATGATGTGTCGCTGCAAAAGGTAGGGAGGTGCTAGGGAGGTCAGGGGTAGGGGGTGGAGGAGAGAAGAAAGAGAAAAAGGTGGGGAGAGAACTTTTGCCCAGGACTATACCACTAAAACTACTGCTATGTATGTAATACCACAGTTCTCTGGCCGAAGTATCCGGGGGTCCTTGCTCTGCATTTCCTCGACGCCGCCGCGGACTATCCGCGCGAGCGGAGAGCACCGGCGCGCGCTCCGCGGTCCCCCTGAGGCTAAAGGGGCCCATTACGGGGCCATAAAACCCGCGGGGCTAGGCCCTCTCTCTCTCTCTCTCTCTCTCTCTCGCTCTCTTCTCTGGTGTACACGCACTACAAGGTCCGCGCATAGTCCGCACGTATAGAGCAACCAACGACGAGAGAACTATATACATTCTGATAGTACGAAAAAAGGATAAGAACGAGAGAGGGAGAGAGGGAGAGAGAGAGAGAGAGAGAGAGAGAGAGAGAGAGAGAGAGAGAGAGAGAGAGAGAGAGAGAGAGAGAGAGAGAGTGAGAGAAAGAGAAGGAGGGAGGGAGAGAGAGAGAGAGAAAATAAAAAAGAACGGAGAAGATGTGGAAAAAAGAACTCGGATTATTACGAGTGAGGGAG
Organism: Ophion ellenae; assembly: GCA_963210295.1. NCBI lineage: Eukaryota > Metazoa > Arthropoda > Insecta > Hymenoptera > Ichneumonidae > Ophion > Ophion ellenae. The sequence goes on from OY723385.1 coordinate 60,836,859, forward strand.
TAGCTGGAGGGAAAATGCCTGGAGGATCTTGATGCCCGTTATCGCAAACTCGGGAGAATTCATCATTTGTCACGTTGCGGCGGTAATTGGCCCCGTCGATGACAGATTTCTCTATGAGCGCGCGATGCGCGTGAACTTCCATTCACAAACGTTTGCCTCGCGTGTCGAATCTTCGATCCAACTTCTTTCGGGGGCTCCTTTAGTTATTCGGGAAAGCGACCGATTCAAGGGACGCGTGGCACGCGCCCTTTAAGACTGAGAAGGATCGAAAGCTTCACCGATGATTGCTGGGAGATACTGACTTTTGCTTTTTGGACATAGCTAGGTCGCATGAAAAAGGGTGCCTCAAAATGACCTGATATTTTAAATTGCGCGCCATTTTTGGTGGCGAACATAGAGTACTCATCTTTGACAACTGGCAACAGGAAGGATCGAGGTTTAGTCATGGAGAATTACACGATCGTGCAATGCATGGAAATTGTTATTTGCTGCATTGTTGCTGCATAGTTATTGCAGACGAAGTTTTTTGGTCGTGTTATCTGGCGCCGCGGCGATGTGAATTGGCCACCAAGATCGTGCGATTTGACGCTGTTGGACTCCTTTCTTTGAGGTTTTCTGAAAGGAAAAGTGTATGCCAATGATCCACAGACCATTCCGGAGCTCAAGGAAGCAATTGGACGCAACAGTAATGAAATTAGTCAGCAATGATGTCAAAATGTTATCGAAAATTTCGTCGAAAGAGTGAACGTCTGCAAACAGATAACCTTCGTGTTTGTACCTTATATTAAAATAAAATATTCGTACTTTTCTAATAAATAATACGTTTTATTAATAAATTTAAATGTCCGGTCATTTCGGGACAGCCTGTATTTCGGGTTTAAAGGTTTAGCAAACTCTACGTCGTCTTTGAGGAAACGAAACATAACGAGTCCAGCTTTAGCCACACGAGAAATTAGGCCAAATTGCCAGTTGCGAAAATGGACAAATTTCTAAAAGTTGCGAAGTAGAAATAGAAAGGGATCACCAGGAATACAATGGCTTTGTAGCATGTTCTAGTTGGGTAGTATATCTTGGAGCAATTTTTTCGTCGTCGACACAGGTCTTCGAGGATTTATGGGAGTCCTACCGGAATGCTACCATGGCGATGAAAATTGGATGCACTCATTTTGTTCTGGCCTGTACGAAAATTTGGGGTCGACCCACTAACCGATCGAATACCTATGACACTTTCAATGTGCAGAGCAAACATAAATTGCAACTAGCGTATGGCATACTCACTCCCAAGAGTTTTACCCTAATAAAGTTGAATATCAATGTATACAGGTGACACAATCGAAAAAATACTTTCGTCGAAAAATTAGAGGCTTGGTCCACATTTAATGCTAACTCCGACTAATTTTAATTTAAGTGTTATTCTATGTAAGATGACGAATTTCATGATTTATTCATTCCCAAATTTTCAAACGCGATTTTCTCAAAACCACGTTTTCCAAATCGGTACCCAACATTTCTCGAAAACCAATGAACCGATTGCCTTGAGGTTTTTTGTGGTTATTGTATACACCATTATGTAGTACTTGTCATAGGATTTTTTTCCGTTACTTAGTTTTTGTTTTATAGGCAAAAAAATAACTAATTTTTGGCCCAAAAATCACTATTAATGTTCAAACGTCCGTCATTTTGTCATAAATCGATATTTTCAAAATCGGCTATGACAAGTACTAGATTATAGTATCTAATTTAATAATCTTTTTGTTTTTTTTTCAGATGATTTTTGAAGAAACGCCAGTGGGTACCGTATACGCAGATTTTTTTACGACGCTCCAAGGATTATACAATATCCTTGTATATTTTTGATATTTTGAAATAAAGAAAATTAAACATATTTTTGAATGTATATACTTTTCGATAATTAAAACCCCAACCCGAAATTTCAAATAGTTTTCCTTGAAAAAATCCACAAAAATGACCTTTTTTCCGGCTCCTAGGTGTATGTCTCCCCTTAAGGCAAAACACCACTGTGCCTGGTAAAAAAATAGTTTTTTTGTTGTTGTGTTGTATTTGTTGTTGTATTTTATGTTGTTGTAACCCAAACAGACGCTTTAGCGAGAGTAGGTAGCGCAATGATTTACATATATACTAAAGTTTTTTCGCGTTCTTCTCGAGACAACTTTTCTCGACCTGGCCGGAATCATAACTCTAACTATAATTGTCCGATTTTCAATTTAAAAAAAAAAAAAAAAAATTCCGTCATTGCAGTAGCTGTCGTTGTACGCAGCGTTTTTGCTGTAATTTAGTATTTTTTGAGCATCCGAATATAACTAAAAAATCTCACCAAACTTGTACATTTCTTTAACACCCGCTACTTTGCGAAAACTTTTTTTTCCGAAAAACGGCAACTTACAACGAGAACTACATTTATAAAGATATTATAAAACGTGTCTATTTTTATTTTTCAGACCAACCATTGTCGAGTTATCGATTCGGCCGTCAAACCACATTTTCTACACAGAGGCTCTATGATGCGTCAATAAACTTGTTAATTTTTCGTTTTTGTTAAATAAAAATATCACACGAAAAAAAGTACAATGTCTGCTTAATAACATACCTTTTTTCCAAATCACAGATAAATAATCTAGTAAACAAAAAACAATTCTGCAAAAAACAACCTCTTTTGGCTCGTCACCGTGGTGTCCTCCCTCAAATTCAGGACATAGGTACATGTGGGAATTACAACCTCCAGCTACCTTTGGGTGTGTCTCCCATAGATTCATAAATTGTAGGCAATTTAGTAAAAAAAATTATAAAAAATCATGGAGTGCGCTGGAACTGTCAAGTCACTGACAGCAGTCAAATATCCGCGTGAGACATCAACTGTCGCCAAATTCACGACTTTTCCGGGATAAGGTTCGGACCCCCCCCCCCCCCCCGATCGAGCTGAAATTTTGCACAAACGTTCCTTTAATATTTTAAGACAACCCCTAAAGGGATTTTTGGCGACTCGCAATAGTTTAGAAGATATTGAATTTTTAAGTTATTTATTTTAACGCGTGCCGACTATATCTATATCTGCTAGGCCTCCGTCCATACCGTTTTGTCCAAACAAACAAACCCAAGCGCACCCAAAAAACCCAAACCCAAACTCATGAACTAATGTGTATTGCCTAAAAGCCTTTTAGGAGTTGTCTCAGGGGGTCTTCTCACTTTAAACGTTAAAGAAAGGCTATTTCCATGAATTTTTTTGATAGGTTCATATTATAGATATTGATATAAAAGTTATCACACTTTATCAATACACTTTCGAAATACATAAAAAACTAATTTTATTTATTTCAGTTACTATTTATAGACGAAAATGGTAGTTAAAAAAATGTAAGTCTGCGTTTTTTTCACCGTTTTTGGTAAAAAAAATAGTAAATATAAAATTTAAGAAAAAAATCTTGATATGTGCCATAGCTATAGTTATAAAGAACATGTGGTTAACATTTTACAAGGATCGGTTCAGTAGTTTCGAAGATTTTATCAACAAGCCGTCGAAAAACGTTGTTTCGAGAATAACGCGTTTAAAGTTTGTTTGGGTTACATGAATACATGAAAAATGTTTTTTTTTAAATCTATTTCGAAAGTGTATTTATTAAGTGTAACAACTTCTATATCAATACTTTTGATATAAACCTATCAAGAAAATTCATGAAAATAGCCTTTTTTAGTGTCTAAAGTGAGAAGACCCCTTAAAATATTAAAAGGGAGGTAAGTGCAAAATTTCAACTCGATCGCGGGGTGGGGCGTTTCGCAACCTCACCCCTTTTCCCAATGTCTGTTAAATTGCCCAGATTCTAATCTTACCTTTCTCGTAAACCATTTAGTGAAACTTATAAGTTCTCCAAAGTTGAACATCCATCGGACATATCGTATTCAATCGGACCGTCAGCTTCCGAAATCTGACCGAATCTAAAATTTCAGATCATGGGGCAATTGGAGATGCTTCTGCAATTTGATTATGAACGCTCCCATGCTCGTTCAGTTGATTCAGGCCCAATGAATGGATCAGAGCTAACATATTTAAAGCCACCAGGATGTTTGGCTACTTTTCCATCGCATCATTATTCAAATTCGCATAGCCATTTGTGATCCTCGTGATAGCAGCAAGTGGAAGTGCAGTTGGAGAACAGCGAACCTCTTTACCTTTTACTGATGCATTACGTGCACTTTTTGACACGTACCGTCATAATGTTTGCACCTTTTGAAATGATTATGTATAATGAGACAGCTGTTATTATTTGCATAGTCCAACTGGACGTTTTATCTTAATCGTTGAGGTAGTTTACGGCTCAATTATGGCGGTTTGGTGGAACACCGTGAGTTTTAGTGCTAGCTAAGAAACGTAAGAAAAAAAAACAGAGGGAAGTGCGAATTGTGTCACCTCGGTAAAATTGCCCATTTGTCCTTCAACCGAAACGGTGCAATGTGTTCTCATTGCCTCGTTGTATCTTCCTCTCTCTTTCTTTCTACCTATCCTTCGGTCTGGCTCTCTTGCATGTTTAACAGGTTTGATCATTACCCTCGAGAAGTCGAGTAATATCCATGTACTTGACACTATAATGAAGTAATGAAGTATTAACAAGGGCAAACACTCATAGGAGGCTTGGAGCTCACCAACCGATTGATTAACTCTGCTTTTTGTTTTGTCCTGCTCTTATGTTCAGCCACGAGATGGGACGATCGACGAGTACCTGGAGATCTTGCCGATAAATTCTTGACGCCTCTTCTTCTGCTTGGAAATACCTGACGTGATGGATCTTCCCCCCTGCCCCCCCCCCCCCCCTCACTCCTTCCCTTTCTCACGGACCCGATTCCAGGTACTACATGCTCGGTTACGGTAGCACCGGCAGCGTTTCTTTTACGCCTCGGATCTCCCTCTTCTCCATGGAGGCTACTCGCGCATGTAGGCAGGTTACCTCGACGTACACGAGGATGGAGCGAGAACTTGCCGAGATTCGTTAAAACGTGTAATGACTACCCGACGATAACCAGCCGGGAAATTTCAATGCTCAGGATAAATGTTGGGTCTGGATAACCGAAGATAAGACAACACTTCGGTTCGGAATGAATAACTTGAACGCCATAGTCCTTTTGAGCTCTTCGATAGGTTGGAGGACACAAGGAGGCCTCTTTTACCACGTTTTTATTAATTTGATTTTTTGGTTGTCTGTTTGTCAGTTTGTCTGTTCGGTACAAATTTTGCAATCGATTTTAAACTAACTTCCGGATGAGCTGGAGACTTGAAACTTTAAACATAGCTCAGAACTGGATGACAATGCAATATTAACTCGCTTTCTTGTTTGTTTTTTTGTACAAATGTTGCAATCGATTATAAACTAACTTCCGGACGAGCTAAAGACTCGAAACTTTGAACATAGCAAAATTGTGAAAAAAATATGTTTATTTAGTATGCTTAGTGAATATATATATATATATATATATATACACTACATATATATCTATATATACATATACTATCTATATATACTACATATATATATATATATATGCGTTGGAGGGCGTCTCCTTGACCATCGTAGAAATTGTTACTGATGCAACAGGATGCACTATCAATATTAAGAGAAAATTTGAAAAAAATAATAATAATATGAATAGTGAATACTGCATTAGTGACAATTTCTACGATGGTCAAGGAGACGCCCTCCAACGCAAGCAAGGAGAAGTAAAATTACACACACACAGGACTAAAAGCAGAAAATAAAATTATTTAAATGAAAAAATAATTGAACCACGTTTTTAAGACGGACTAAAAAGTGTGGAATAATTTCTTCTAGCCCCATACAGATTTATAACCCAATGTCGATTCCTAACCCCATACAGATTTTCCTAAAAATGTGTGATTGTGAATTTGTAATAGCTTTGAAAATACTCGTAAGATTTACAACGCGAAACGTGGGGCGCATTCATTTGATGGAGTGTAGGGGGTAGCTGTCGTTGATAAAACTTACACAACAGTTCATATCATTTGCAGTGCAATGAAATTTTCGGTGTCTTAGGTGAACTGTTCATGCATCAATTATCGATTGCTTGCGCCCCACGTTTTTAGTTTTAAATCTTACAAGTATTTTCATAGCTATTGAAAATTCACAATCACAAATTTTCAGGACAATCTGTATGGGGTTGGGAATCTTTATTGGGTTATAAATCTATATGGGGCTAGAAGAAATTATTTTATACTTTTGAGTACGTTTTAAAAACGTGGTTAAAATGTTTTTTTTTTTAATTGAAATATTTTCTTGTCCGGACTGTTTCATTTTATAATCTTCCTCGGGCTTTTTCTTCCTCTTTTTGGTTCTATTGGCTCCGGCCAGCTTCGCCGAGAGTCAAAAGTGAACGTACCGAGTAGGGCGCGCATTCCGAAATTCCGGATTTTCGCAACTCCGGAATTTCGGAACAAATTTTCCGATATATTCAGTTCCGGAATTGAGACGAGTAATATCGTTATTCCGATATTCATCAGTTTTACACGTTGAGTGATATTTTGATTATTTAGTTCTTTGAACGCGCCCAATCGAAGGCTGGCTTCCCACTAGAGATGTGACCTAGGAATGTGTGTGAAACCAATCAATAGGATCGCTTTATTTTCGTAGCATAGCACACCAAAAAGAAAACAAAGTGACCCTATTGGTGGGCTTCACACGCATTCTTAGCTCACGTCTCTGGTGGTTCCTATCAATCAAACGGTTGCTATGAAAAAAAATATTATTGTATAAGTAAGTTGTTGATTTGATCCCAGTTTATTGCCAAATATCTGATGTTATTTAAATCAATCACATTTTCCAATATTTTATAGTATTGAAACAATCTCATATATCGGTGGCCCTCCGCAGCAGCACATTTATTTGGATCAACCAATACATTTTTTTGATTCAATTGGGTTTTTTCTCATTGTCAGTGTAGAAACGAGGTATAGGACGAAGCGATAGAATGAGTCTGGGGACGAAATTATTCAGGCTGCTATCTTTTGACAGCACGCGTCTCACTTTGGCTCAGAATTGTCTTTATTTTTGGAGTTCCTTGGACAAGAGGTTTGTTTGGGTTTGCTCGGGCAGAGATACCATTTGGGTGCTCCAATTATTTGGGGAATCGACAGGTCCTTTCTTCCTGACACTTTCTCTCCTTACCCTCCCCAAGCACTGGCAACCCTGATAGTTTCATCAGGTCCGCCCACCCCTGTCACAGCACATTGCACCCTTCCTCTTCTATTCTCGTAACGCTTTGGCTTTAAAATGTGGAATAATTCCAGAAGATCACGTTTGATAAGTACTTTCAAGCGAAATCATTGCGTTCAATGTAAAATAATTCGTTTGGGTAACAAACAAGAAAAAACGTTTTTCGTTCGTTAATGTCCAATGCACCATATTCTCGATTATTATCGGTGCTTGCAGTTACTGATGGTGAATAAAGGACAAATTGATTCTCAAACTTTTTCAGCGCCATTAAGTTTGGCAAGAGTATGATATCCGGGGCGCCAAGATTTGACGGTGAATTTATAGTTATCGAGTCGAAATAAACAAAATATGCAGAGTGGTAAAAGTTGATGTTTCGCTTATTTTGCGTTCAAATTGGAATTTTTCGATAGTTATCGAAAATGACGATTATTTCGAATTTGAAAACTTCAAGGAACATCAGGCAAGGTAACTTGGAAATTTATCGTTCGAACAGTGTCTCAGAAGCCAAAAATGTATTTTAAATACCACTACCATGTTTTCCTCGCTTGTAAGTGCGACTGGACAGAGAGTAAAGTAGTACTTTTAATCGCTAGGAGTGAGAAGAGGGATTAAACGTATACGGTTCATCCCTCTTCGGACTTGTAAGGCTCTAAGTTTATGCAAAATATATCGTTTAGTAATTTATTAAACGTAAACTTTATAAACTTTTTTATAAACGTAAAATGTATTATCGTTTATTTAGTAATTATATAAAACAATTCTTATTTTTATAAATTAACACAGAATATAAATAAATAGAGCATGATAATCTCGGAATTTATATGATACCACCGAACAAACCCAAAAACCCAAATAAACAAAGAAATACTTTTTGAAGCTCGCCCAGTCAATTTCCATTATTTGCGATAAAATGAAGATACTGGATTTTTCATTTTTTCAGTGAGAACATGTATAGTTTTCATGTGACGGTAATTGAAATGAAGAAAATGCAAATTTAAGAAAATGTCACGCATTTACAAAAAAAAATCAACATTGCACGCAACATTTCTGTAAAATGTGGATGAAAAGTAGTTTTTTTTTTATTTTTCAAAATCAATTCTCGTCAAGTAGAAGGTACCAATATTATCAATATTTCTACCATGTTTCAACTCAATCGGCTTAATAGTTTTTGAGTAATTCTGCACGCCAATTTCAATAATGCAGTTTTGAGGAAAACGCGTTCGAAGTTTACACCCGCTCCGAATCTGAGCGGTGACGCACAGCGTTGACGGGCTGTAACGTTTGGAGTTTTTCGAATTTCGCTTTGAAACTTTAGGAAAATATTCTACATATATAGTTCTATCGTTTAAAGGGAAAAAAAAGAAATCGATTTTTTGATCGTTGTAAACGTATATCCCGCCTTAAGGAAGCCGAAATGCCAAATTTGTTATTCTTGAAATTTTCATTATTTTGGTTTAAATATCACGAATCAACGTACGTAACGTGCTGAGGAAGCCTGCTTTAACGGGGTAGCCCTCTCTGGAAGCCCAATTTGAAGGGTCAATACGATGCATTTTTTTCTAGTAACACATTGGTTGGAATCAATTAATTTTTTCCCACCATGTTGTACACATGTATGTGGTTACAATGTAATTTTTTCGGGAGAAAATCTTTCAGTGTTCGTGGTGCTGCAGTTGGCGTTGCAGTCCTCCAGCGGCGAGGTCCGAAACGGTGAATCTCTATCAGGCACAAATGTGATCTGAAACGAAAACAAAAAACTTTTTCTTCAAATATACCCAGATAGACGGATGTACCTCATATTGGCATCATATAATATATTTTGCTATATTTGACCTATATTACATAATTTTTTCATAGAAAAATATTGAGATCCGAATCCAACTGGCTGTGGGTTCACGATCCACTTTTCGAAATTTCGAAAAGTACGATAAATGACAGCTTCTTCGAAGAAAACCTCATTATTGTCTTGAAAAACAGCATGCTGAAGTCATTGTTATTAACAGATGGTTCACCCAATTAAAAAATGCGATCGTGAACCGAAAATGACTACTGTTTGAACGCTAACTGTGCAAGTTCAAGTCAACAGGGTGAAAGTTACTTAAGGGGTTACCCCCACTTGTGATTTTGAAAAAATCGATTTTTTTATTGCATTTTTTTGAAGTATAAGTATCTGAGAATATGTCCTGAAAATTTTAAGTCGATCCGAACAAAATTGACTGAGATATGAGCGTTGAAAGAGAAGAATCCGCGTTGAAAGAGCGTTGAAAGAGAAACTTTAAACGCGTTTTTCTCAAAATGGCATTTCTGAAGTCGGTGACCAAGATTACTCGAACACTAATGAACCGATCTTCTTGAAATTTTGCAGGCTTATTTAATACATATAAATGTAGTCTTTAATCGTTCGGTTTTTTTTTTCGAAAAAAAAATGGCCGTTTTATAGCCAAAAAACGGCCGTTTTTTTCGTTAAAATCGAACCATTAACTTTGACTGTCCGCCATTTTGTGAAAAATGAATATTTTTTAAAATCCTTCGATTAAAGACTAGTTTATACTTATATTTGACTAAATCCATCCGCATTTTTTTTTCAGATGATCCACTTCGCCGCAATGTTGGTCACCGCAAACCGTGTATATAAAAACATTATTTCATTGACGGCCATTTGCCACTAAACAATGTAATATTTTTCAATAAAAAAATTACTGAAAGTTCTTCAAGATGTGTTCTTTAAGATGGTATATTGATCGATTAAAAAAGTTTTGTAGTTTTCTTTTAAAAAATTCATGAAAAAGGCCTTTTTTGCGCTACAAGTGGGGGTAACGCCTTAAGATATCAATCCCGCCGTGTCAAGATTTGTATTTTCGAGATAATCGCGTTCAAAGTTTTGGTACATGTTTTACACGATCCTGTGAAATATCGTCGTTTTACCGCTAGTCAGCGATTCCGGCACCATATGAGTGTCCTTCCTCATCATCGAGATCGTTTTGCACATATAATCTGTGCAATCTGCGGGCAGTTCGGGCCACTTTTGAGTGTTTTTGTGTTTTGATGTCCGCTTTCGGTACACGCGAATCATCCTTAACTTTACACACTGTTGCACTAAAATAGGTGTAACTTCGTCACTTTTTAGAATTTCAGGGCCCGGTTGGTCTTAAAATATTCTTAAAAGTTCACACTATAACAATATGCAACAAATGGTTTTTTTTTTTTTAAGGGCCTATACCAGTGTGACACTTTTAAAAAATCGATCTTTTTTGCCTTTTTCGACAGTTTATACTTTCAAGAATATCCTGTGAAAATTTCCAGGACGTATCTCTAATCATTTCATCTTGAAAAAATCTATAGTTCATTCTTTAAACGCGTTTTTCTCGAAATGAGATTTTTCAAATTTGCTGACATTGTAACTCAAAGAGCAATTATCCGATTGCCTTGTAATTCGAACTGAGTACTCTTGAATATATTTACTCTACAATGACGTCGGATATTTTTGATTGGATGAAAATTGACGATTTGGCATTGAAAAAACCGACCATTTTATAGGCAAGAAAACAGACTTTTTCATAACTACGCCATTTTGCTAGTTTTTGATTTTTTTCGAAAATCCTGCGTCATTGTACAGGAAATACCGTCCAGTTTAACGATATTTTTTCCTCTTTCGGTTTCAGCTACTCAATTGTATAGGTCAAATATAGCCAAATATATTCTTAATTTTCCGCATCATTTAATTGAGTACTTTTCTTCCAAAAAATTCCCGAAATCACCCAGATTTTCGGCGTTCACACTGGTATAGCCCCTAAGGTAGAACGAGCGCGTGCTTTTGATTTCTATAGATTTTGTTCAAATTTTAACCAGACATTATTCATATCATTATCCATGTTTGAGTGACATTTCAGAACAGTCGACTATTCAGATTGGGAAATTATGGGTTTTGAAATTGCAACTTTCAACACTGCAGGGTCTACATTGAAATTTAGACAGAATAATTTTCCGTAAAAAAATATTTGTCCCCTATAATAAGAAGACATATAGCAACACCGCATCGTTCCACGTATCCAATAACGTCATTTTGCGCGGCATATTTAAAATAATACTGCAAAACAAATTTTAATTGGAAGTATTTTTTAATCGAACCAAGTTTTCAATTAGTTATGAATTAACCAACACTTTTATTCGTTAATGAAGATAACATAAACTATATAAAATATTAATATTTATAACGCTAACATTTTTTTTATGGTAAAAGTTTTTCACTTTAGGAACACTATAATTTTTTTTCTCGAAATATTGAACAATACTGTTCTGCGGTGTTGCCATATGTCTTGTTATTATAGGGAACAAATATTTTTTACGGAGAATTATTCTGTCTTTACTGAAAATTTTTAGCAAACCTGAATAGTAAAGGCGATCGAAACTTTTTTTTACTCTTTCCCTAACTAGTTTGCTGTCTAAAAATGTTTTTATTCAACATTTATAAACCCAATAGAATGGTACGACGAATTATGTGACCTAACATTCGGTCAATGCGGACCCTGCAGTCTTAAAAGTTGCAATTTTAAAACCCATTATCTCGCAATCTAAATAGTCGACTGTTCTGAAATTTCCCTCAAACATGCATAATGATATAAACAATGTCTGGTTAAAATTTGAAAAATTTGAAAAGTTTCACCTCATCGTTCGAAGTCTCTCCGTTCATTGGCCAAAATCCACACACCCATCCACGTACTCAATGACGAAGAAAAAGGCATTATTAAATTTCGTGCGATTCGTGAAGGGACACCCGACGCGAATCTCTCGAAATATCCTAATCCGCGCGAATTTTCACCGTGTGAAGCGAGACTCTCGGGATCGAAATAGAATAACTGGAAGATCGTTCGGTGTCCCGCGAAGGGAGGTTAATACTCGTCGCGAACATGCCGATGTTCGTTGATTATTCATGCTTATCCGTCTCAAAATAGTTCCCATTCATCCGCGGGATGTTCGATGTTGCATCGCCACGAGAATTCCATGAGAAACAAGAGGAGGAGATTGATTGAGGGAAAGAAAGAAAGAAAGAGAGAGAGAGAGAGAGAGAGAGAGAGAAGACAAGGAAGAGGAAGAAATTGCTAGGAGAGCAGCTCGGATACAACGAGACCGACGGAGATGCTTGCTCATGAACCGGAAGTGGAGTCAATGATCCCGGACCGTTGTATCCCGACGACTTTCTTAGCCAGAACAGCCTAGATGCGATCCCTCCACCCCCGAATAAAAAAAAGTCAGGCAAGTAAAGAATTTCGCCAATCTGAGTGACACCTGCGCATTTTTCTCTGTCGCACGTTACGATTTTTATACAATATGTTATTCAATCGTTAAATAAAAAAAAATTTAATGCAAGGCACGGTTTGGAAATTACTACTTTTTTTCGATTTTTTCCAAATTACATAGTACGAAGAAGAAATAAAGGAAAATTAAATGTTTGTATGGAAAAAGGACATATGAATGAAAATTGGTCTTATATAAAAAAAAGATTGATAATAATAAATAATAATAGTAGGTATAATAATGAAGGAGACAATAATGATAGTAGCTCTATCACAGAGACTAATAATAATTATTATAATTATTATATTAGGTCAGAACAGCCTGGCTGCGCTCCCTCCGCCCCTGAATAAAAAAAGATCAGGGAAGTCACGAATTCTGCCGATCTAAGCGACACTCGTGCACTTTTTTGTCGCAGGTTAACATTTTTATACGTAATTCAATCGCTAAATAAAGAAATCATTTTTACAAAGCACAGTTCGAAGGTCGCTTCTTTTTTTTCTACATTATAAATAGTACATTGCTTGGAAAAAAAAATGAAATGTCTGTATGAAAAAAGGGCATATGAATGAATATTGGCTTTACATAAAAAAGAGAATAATAATCGAAAATAATGATAGTGGGCATTATAATTAAAAAAAAATGAATAATAATAGTACCTCTATCATAGAAAATAGTAATAATGATTATTATTATTATTATTAACATAGTAGGTCTATGCATTTTTTAAATATTTCATATCCCTTTTTCTTGAATGAACTGTGTTGATGTTAACGTTATTAACCCACTCTCATTCGTGAAAGTGAAGGACCTCGTTTTTCTCTTGCACCCAAAGACGACATAACTATTCTTGTCATTTAAAAGGCGATGACCAATTCAAATACTGGAATAATATTTAGGATTTATTTCAATTAAAGAAAAAACTATTTAGAAAATGTAGTTGAAAGTAAGATACGATTTAATAAAAAATTGGAAACGAATGCAACTTCCTTAAGAATGTAATTCCAATGAGGATAAATTTCAATGAACAAAAAGCGATTGATGCGCGATTAATAGCGATCGTAATAAGCATAAAAATCAGTAAAGAAAGTTTAGAAAAAACAAAGATACCGGTAGAGGCATTTTTTTACAGTGAGGCGTTTTCTAAAGGCTCGATGGGGATATTATACGAACATAGGACTTTAATTCCGTCCTCGATGCTTCCCACACTCGACTCGCACGATTTCGAATTGACTCGGTCCTTTAACGAACAAGAGTGGGAGAGGGAGAGAGGGAGAGAGAGAGAGAGAGAGAGAGAGAGAGAGAGAGAGAGAGAGAGAGAGAGGGACAGAGACAGAGAGAGAGAGAGAGAGAGAGAGAGAGAGAGAACAAGGCACGGAAGTGAGGAGGAGAAGAATATTTTACCGAACATAAAAAAAGGAGTCACGATGGAACATGACGATGACGAGAGGGACCAAAAAACATGCGTGTCCGTAGGCCTGAAGAGGGCAAGATTTCAACGACGGCCATCGCGTATATGCGAAGAGAAGCGCGGTAGCCTCACGAATCGATCTTGCTACCTTTTAACTTTTCGTCATACCGACCTTTATTCCATCCCGTTCGCTTCTCGCTTCCTCCTGATGTCTTTTTTTCGCTGCTTTATCCACTCTCTTCACACTCTTTCGCCCTTTTTCGTCCTTTCCCTTCCCGACCTCTTCCCCCCTCTCGCAGTTTCTCTGGCCCTGGTGGATGCAGGATAGACAAATAATAAAATTCCAAAGTTTAGTTCTTATAAATGTATTAGCTTTCCGTGACGTGAGATAAAAAAACTTTGGATCTGTCAATTGAAAAAAAAAAACCGAAAAGCTGAAAATCGACAAGGGGCCAGGACAGGCGCGCGGCTTGGGTCTGGGACAATACTAGGATGGGTGACCGTTCTGCCGCGCATTGACTGTGCAGGTCCTCCACGGTTTCCTTGTACAGGTGGGATCCCAGGTAGGAATTGACGATGAAAAAAGGGCTCACCAAGCTCTGAAACAAGGCTCACATTTTTTAATTCAGGCTGAGCACCAGCCTGATTTCAGGCCTCGCTGAACCTCTGAATGATAACGCGGTTTCAGGCTCTTGCACACACGCTTGACCAAAAGCTGGTAGAAAAGCCTGTACTAAGCCTGAAACGACGAAACAACAAGGTTCAAAACGAGCCTTAATGAAGTCTTCACGAGCATTTATGACCAGTCTTATCCCAAACTCTTCTCGAGGCTATATGAGGCCTGCTTTTAGTTTTCTATATTCTACATTGGGGTAAATTTAATAAATTTGTAAAGAATTCATTTGATTTATTATATATATTTATTATTCATTATATTATTTGTTATAAAATAAATATAAAAAATATTTTAAACGCAATACTTTATTTTATTTATTGTTTATGGGACACGTAATACACAGAGTGTACGCAAACTCCAGAGAGTGAGTATATACGAAATCTGTGTGAGACGAGAAAAAAACTTTTTTGTGTACCTCATAAATATCGATAAGAGAATATGTTTAAATATTCTGAGCTGCCTCCTTCGCTTTCGTTTTTCGTGCTTTCGCACCCGACAAATTTATTGCAAATTTTTTTTTTCATAAAAGTACACAAAAAATATTATTTCAAATTTATTTTATTTTATCACAACCTGAAACAAGCCTGCATCCAGCCTTGATTTTTTAGCCTTAAAATTCACCGGCTGAATAAAGCTTGAAATAACCTAAGCAGGTTTAGGCTAAGCAGGCCGTCTTGGTTCCAGGCTGCTCCAAACGATGCAATGAAACCTGGCCCAGGTCTGTCTCACTCAGGCTCGGTGAAACAAGGCTCGCACAAGTTTGTTTCCATCGTCAGCCTTTTGATTCCCTACCTGGGATGGGATGGGATCGTAAAGGCAAGCAAAGCGAAGAAATATCGAGGAAAAGTACTACCAACGGGGTTAGTTCGGGTTGGCCAACAGAGTCAAAATTTCAACTTGCATGAAATTGTTTGTGAAAACGCCCAATAGCCGTAAACATTACTAATCATGCCGGGAAATCATTAAGGGGCTACATCTACCTAGAGGCCCGGAAAAAATCGCCATATTCCGAATTTCTTTTCTAGAAAACGGTTGGTAAAAAAGAAACGCATTTTTTCACCACAAAGGTATATATATTGAGAGCCTTTAAAAACTCACCAAAAAATACAGGAAAACAACAAAAACATAGCCGCCGGCAAATGATGAAATTTTTTTCATGGCGTTTGGTAGTGGACCCTCTCCAGATTAAACGGTGTATCCGAAATCTGAAAATCGAACGGGTTATTCAAGTTGACAATAAACACGAGTCATTGACGATCGTCGATTTTTGAAATAATTTTTTTTTTAACAACGGGGCGACGAATCGAAACTCAAGCATACAAAATCAATGAAAAAGGTAATCATTTTTACGTAGCTATTAAAAAATGAAGATCGATTTTAAAATAGTGAGTTCGTCAACGACCTTTAAGCAATCGTCACAGTGTAAGGGGTTGAAAAATAGCTGATTATCGCGATTTCTTTGATCGATGCTTAAAATACACTAATTAGTCTGATTTTTTATGTCAAATCAAAGCAGTCATGGAGAACAGAAAATCAATTTTTTGAACGCTCATTTTTATTTGTTTCTACATTTTTTATACGGTTTAAGGGGATCGTACAATATCCGGGGCGCCAGGTTTTGACCGTTGGTTCTCGATATTTGAACGAAAATAATGAGAATTTTAAGAATTAAACATTTGGCGTTTAGGCTTCCTTAAGGCGGTCCTCTAGTTTCTCGGGTCGAAAAAATCGATTTTTTTTATTTCATAAATCACATCTACAACATGTGTAGAAAATGTGGGCCAAAGGATTTTTCGATATTCGAAGTGGTTCACAAGTTACGGCCCTGGAACGGAGCAGGTATACGGAGCGCGCGCCGGGAGCGCGAACTTTCAAACGCGTTTTTCTCGAAACACCATTTTTCAAAACGGTGACCACGATATTTCAGAAACTACTGCACCGAACTTGTTGAAATTTATACAGCATCTTTAATATGTTATGAGCCAGCGATTGAACTAGGATTATCACGATTGCTTCGATAGTTTTTTTTGTACGAGCGAAAAACTTACGAAAAAATGAGTAAAAAATAGAATGTAATTTTCAAAAGTGTATAAAAAAGTCAATTTTTGTAATTTAGAATTCACTCTAGTTTGATCGCTAGTCTTAAATATGAAGATTAAAATGCCGTTTGGTTTTTGGATTTCAGATAAGCAGAACAGCCGCAATCTTGGTCACCGTCAAGCACCTCTTTTACTTGATGTCTTCCTGTCGGCCACTATAACCTTTATTCTATTATATATTTTGACTTCAAAAAATTTGTAAAGCTTATTTAAATGTTAATAAAGATTATGCAAAAACAATAAGATTGATTATTTCGATGCTTTGCCCGTAAAAAATTATTGAAAAAGCCGTAAAAAAACAGCCGAGAAACTAGAGGACCGCGTTAAGGAATTATGAGCGCTTTTAGCGGTAACTGGAAATACGCCAAAATTCAACTAATGTTGTTGGCTCATGCGTACAATATCTTTACTTTATCGCAAATACTGGAAATTGACCGGGCGAGCTTCAAAAAGTATTTCTTTGTTTGGGTTTGTCTGGGTTTGTTTAGTGGTATCATATAAATACCACTAAACGTAGTATTTATATGATTTTCAACATAAGTTTCGAGATTATAATGCTTTATTTACTCATTTTTTTGTTTATTTACAACAATGGGAATTGTTCCATATAATGACTACACCAAATTACTAAACGATATATTGTACATAAATCCCTCTTAATATATTTACATATGTATTATTATATATATATTAATATATAAAATAAATATACTTTCAATCCCTCTTCGGACTTATAGCGACACGGAAAAAAATGATTCGTAAAAATTAATACTTGGTGTTTATAAATTACTGAGAAAAGATGAACATAATGCAGTTTCACACTGTAAACCAGTCATGTTACAGCACTTTTAGGAAAAAATAATGGATCAGACGTGCTTTTTTACTATTCGAACCTATGGAAATGCAGATTTAAACTGTAAAAAAATCATAATGATCACCGCGATAAAGTCAACTGTCGAATTTACAAATTAAATATAAGATATCGCGGTACTCAATGCGTAAAATATACGGAGTACCTTAAAAAAAGTGAGATTAGACTGGTCATTACTGATTTGAACCATACAATTATTCAACAAGCAAATGTTAAAAATGAGATTAAATTCTATTGAAATTTGGTATTGTCTTCTGAAAAATGTGGTGTGAGTTTAAATTAAAAACTGCAGTGTACACCTTGCAAATTGTATCGTAGCTCGGTTTATTCAATACGTACAGATTTAATTTTTACAGAGTCAATTGTCATTTTTTTAACAAATC
The DNA here is from genome assembly GCA_963210295.1 of Ophion ellenae. Taxonomy (NCBI): domain Eukaryota; kingdom Metazoa; phylum Arthropoda; class Insecta; order Hymenoptera; family Ichneumonidae; genus Ophion; species Ophion ellenae. Next base: position 60,854,826 of record OY723385.1, read on the forward strand.
GGACAAAGCATATTTTCATAACGGGTTGTTGAATACCAATACGGATATTTAAATTTATTAGTGTGATACATGAAAAAAATTTCAAAGCGCTCAGTAGAAGTTACAGCCGACATTGCGCGGTACACCATGTGTACCTCGAATTTTTACAATGTGCACTGTAAACGCGTGACCGCGTCAACTCGTGGGTTAAGGCGTTCAAACCTGCACGCCTAAATCAACAAAGAAACATTCTATCGCGTGGTCGCCCTTAGTCTCGACATCTACTCAGTGCTCTTTTGGATCTCATGGCGTAAAGTTTTGCGCCGTGTCTTCGAGAAACGACAATTATTTATAATCAATCTGAAAACGGACGCACACACACAGTGAGCAAGGACAAACTGTTTATGAAGAAAAAGTGCCGTAAAAGATTTGTTGATGCTGAAAAGAGGAGGAAAAAACGAAGTGAGTATTGTATCTGTACTTTTCTATCTCGCTTTCACGTATATTGATGCTTGATGTACATAAAGCTATTCACTATCTGCATTATTTGCTATTTCACAGTGTAAAAATTTGTCACTGAAGTCGTTCATTTTATAACATTCTTAAATGTAAAAATTCGTGGGTCCGCTCGTTTACTTTTAACAGTTTCACATAGTAAAAATTCGCAAGTCGGTCCATCTACTGTTTACAGTTTCACATTGTAAAAATTCGTGAGTCGGTCCATCTACTGTTTACAGTTTCACATTGTAAAAATTCGTGAGGCGGTTCATCTACTGTTCACAGGTCCACATTATAAAAAGTCGTAAGTCGGTTCATCTACTGTTCACAGTTTCACACTGCGAACATTTATCGATCGCTTAGCATAAACTCAATAGTCGTACAGTTCTTTGTGTGAAACGTGGCGTGCACGTTTTGGAGTTTTACGTAGCAAATATCGAAGATTTTCTACCGAGAGGCGCTATTGATGTGAGACACGGTACATTTTGATGGGATTTCCATCAAAATTTACAGGATTTTTTTTCCGTGGATTAAAAGTACTACTTTACTCTCTGTCTAGTCGCACTTATAAGCGAGAAAAACATGGTAGTGGTGTTTGAAATACATTTTTGGCTTCTGAGACACTGTTGAAACTATAAATTTCCAAGTTACCTTACCTGATGTTCCTTAAAATTTTCATATTCGAAAAAATCGTCATTTTCGATAACTATCGAAAAATTCTAATTTGAACGCAAAATAAGCAAATATCAACTTTTACCACTCTGCATATTTTGTTTATTTTGACTTGAAAACCCAAAATTCACCGTCAAATCTTGGCGCCCCGGATATGATACTCTTGCCCGGTTTAAAATGTCTTCGAAAAAGAGGACTCCTCACAGTGTACACGGTTGTGGCCGTAAATATTATCTGAAACAAAATTTGTAGAAAGATAATTGATCAGTATAAAAGCCGCTAGCTTGCTATGGACGTTTTTTCTTTTAAATAAAAATTGACAAAATGGCGGTGGTTTGAAAAAAAAGTATCGAATTTAGTCTATGATTTCGACAGTTTTCCATAGCAAGATAAAAAATGGCGTGTAGAATGATGTGTCAAAATTTGAGATGGCTAGCTTGAAAATTCTTCCTTTGAGAGTGTACACCGTTTAGAAAAACGACATTTCGAGAAAAACGCGTTTAAAGTTTCGAGTGTAGAGTTTCCATATAAATTGTCTACTTACGATCAATCGGTAATGCCAGGTCCGAGAAAAACGCATTTGAAGTTTGAAGTTTGAAGTATGGTGCTGCTACCGCTCGCCCGGCCGACTGTTGGAAGCTGTAGCTCATTCAATTTTAGGAATATTTCGATGAAATTTTCAGGGAAGGTGATACTAAGGAAGGCTGATACTAGGGAATACAAGGAAACGTGATACTATCGAATCAAAATATTTTTGGAAAATGCTATTTTTTGACCCACCTAGGTAGATGTAGCCCGTTGAGAGTTGGTTGGTAGACAGAGGAAAAAAATTGGTATAAATCATTTTGAAAAAGACACTCTGAGAGTTTGAATTTCGTGGGTTTGGAGGTACCAGTTTGGAATGAACATAAAGTTTTGCTGTTGTTTTTACCGTTCAACTTATGTACGTGCGATAGCGTTTTTACCACATTTTCTTATTGCACTTTCCCAGGGAGATGATGAAAAAAAAGTGATATCGAGATCGAAAACTCCACCCTGAGAGATGAACTCGTCCTGTGTGCTCTGTATCGGTGAAACACTACACATTTTCCGGAGCCCGTTAACCGTATCTCTCTCTCTCTCTCTCTCTCTCTCTCCCTCTCCCTCTCCCTCTCCCTCTAACCCCTCTCTCTCTCTCTCTCTCGCTCTCTCTCGCTCTCTCTCTCACTCTCTTGCTTGGCATATCTCGGACGCGTATTATCTTCTCTCTCCTTCGCTCGTTCTTCTTCTTCCGTAAGAGGAGAAAATCTCTTTGATCTTCTCGCGGCTATTTAGCCGGCCTCTGCGCGGGCTCGATTCTAAACCCTTTCCGTCTTCCTTTCCACAACTTGCCTCCGCGAATTCACGTTACACGCCCTTAAAGCTAACTCGGAGTTTGAAGTATTTTACTCTCTTCGCGAAATTCTTTCCCAAAAGATGGAGGGAGAAAGAGAGAGAGAGAGAGAGAGAGAGAGAGAGAGAGAGAGGGAGAGAGAGAGAGAGAGAGAGAGAGAGAGAGAGAGAGAGAGAGAGAGAGAGAGAGAGAGCGAGAGAGAGATAGAGAGAGAGACAGAGAGCTACAGAGAGAGTCCAAAAAATAAGAGAGAGAGAGAGAGAGAGAGAGAGAGAGAGAGAGAGAGATCGATGCTCTCCCAAAACATTTATCATCCCACATCGTTGATGCAAATACTATATACAAAAGTGTCCAGGACATTTCAAATTGAGGCCTCAGGCCACAGTAACGGGTATAAAATCATGTGCGCATTTAACAATTTTTTCGTATGAAAAAGTTATTCACTCTTACAATTAATTACACATCTATTTAATATGAATATCAAGCTGTTAGAAAATATATATATTTTTTTTACGATGCACAAAATGGCCCACTACTCGAAACTTCTCGAAACAGCTTTTTCCAATTGGCGTGACAAATAACTTCAACAATTTTCACTCGATTTACTTCAAATTTAAAAGTTATGTTCCTAATTGCAAGTCGCAGAGAAGTACGTCCGGAATTTCTGATTAATCGAAAACTTTTCATTTTATGAGCAGTTTATCAGCAGTTATAACGAAATTTTTTACTGAAAATTCATTTCTTAAGTTTAAATACCTACAAGTTTTGAATGATACAATATTTTTCAAATTCCGTACGTACTTCTCTAGGTATTCTATTGTAGATGAACGAGAATTTTTGTTTTTTGTTCTAGGTAAAAAATTGTGGATGCTAAATGTCACGCCGCGGAGCGCCTAAAAAAAGATAACAAAAGAAAATATTAGCAGTCGACCATTTTGTACATCGAAAAAATACGACTTTTTCATACGATAAAAAATTGTTAAATTCGCACATGATTCCATACCCGTTACTGTGATCTAAGGCCTCAATCGTACAAGTCGATAATTCCTATCTTTATTGAATAATAATTATGAGAGACCCTTTTTTTTCTATTGGTCACGTCGTTGCCCCATACTGCATGTTTTGGACGATCGTTTTGAGTTACTATTTCCCGTAATATCTTTTCTAACGACCACGCTCTCGCGGCCCTTTATTTTTATAGACCGTAGCCTACGCTTGAGCTTCCTACCTCGAAGAACGTTTTATTCAACGATCTACGAGAGCAGGGCAGTAATATATATGTATATATATATATATATAGTGTATGTGTAATTTAAATTATTCAATATTAATTGATCCCTGTAGAGCATGATGAACGAAAAGATTTTCAAAGGCCTCAGAATCCTTCGCAGAGACTTTGAAGTATTGGAGTGTGGATTGATCGTCTCTCTCACCATCTCTATCTTTCTCCCTCTCTTTCCGTATCATGATCGCTGCGGAAATGGAGAAAAACGGTCGAGGTGAATGAGAGGGGAAGGGAGGGAAAAATCGTGAGATGAGGTAAATAAAAGATTTCAAGAATATTTGTTTTAATTTTATTCACTCTGGCAAAAAAAATATTAGCTACTCACATAAGACACGTCATTTCTTTGGTCAGAAGGGCTTGAAAAATATTTTTTTTTTCAATGTGCACCTATTTTCTGGTTGAATTCCTCTCGATTGGTCTGCGGTATTTCTCTCTATCTCGCCCATTCTCTTCGACTGTGCATCTCAATAAAAGAACGAGATAGATAGATAGAGAGAGAGAGAGAGAGAGAGAGAGAGAGAGAGAGAGAGAGAGAGAGAGAGAGAGAGAGAGAGAGAGAGAGAGAGACTTTTTATTGATGAATTAAGAAATTATCATACCGTTCTCGACCCTCAATCACTTTTAATAAACACCAATTCAGCAATTGGCAGTTGTAGATTTATTCTCGAATACACAATTTCACATTCAACACTCTAAGGCCTATGAAGCACTAGAGGAAAGACTAACAATCCTTAATGACGCATCTTGGAAACTTTGATTTGGAGCAAAAACTAGCCATGTATTTACTGACACGCGGTGTAATCTTCCTCGTGTCATTACGTTCTGACAAAAAAAAATACCAATTACAATAACAGCTCCACCGATATAATCAAATAATTACAAATAATGAAAAAATATAAAAAATATATTTGAAAATTAACTAAAATAAAAAATATATATTCAACATTTTTAAAATAAAAACCAAATATAAAAAAGTGAAAGTAAAATAATAAATATTGTCAATCATTGAAAATATTTATTATTTCAATGTATATCGCATTCGGTAATCTCTGATGCATATAGGCTCGAAGTTTTCCCGGGACAAGACACCCTGGGTTGTGCGGTTGTCCAGCGGAAGAATAGTGGGTTGCTCTTACGAGCGTGGTCCATGTAAAAAATGATCACGAACGAGAGCCTCATCTACTATCGCAGTGGTCGTGGGACGTTTTCTCGTCTCGATTTTGCTCTGCGTTTCTCTCTCCCCCTCTTTCTCTCCGCCTCTCTCACCACCTCAAGAGATCTAAAATGAGGGTAGCACTGGACTACCATTGCCACGATCACACGCCTCAAGGAGGGAACGAAGAGGCAAAGAAAATCGAAGGGAGAAGAGAAACAGAAGGAGAGAGAGAAACAAAATAAACAATATATATATATATAAACTTTGGCGAGTGCAGCAGGCACGATTTCTCCTAAGAAAAAAATTATTTCGACCGTTTATTGTAGCTCGCGTTTCCGGCGAATTACCCTCATCTTCGATTTCTCTCCCTCCCTGTGCTCCTTTTTGTTCGAAAACGACCCTGTCTGTTTAAAACGCGACCGTAACTCGGCCGCACTTCCATTATTATAGAAAAAGATGATTGTTTTTTAAATATTCGACTTGCAGGATCAACTTCATAGTAGGCTATTGTACCCATAGAAAGCTTCATGTAAATCTCGAAGTCTTCTAAATTACCTTTGGCTAAATGTAAGCATTTTTAAGTTGAGTTTGTTCCGAGCACCAGATGGGAAATGGCGGGATGTTATTGACAATCAACATTCCACAAATTTGAAGGCTTTGACATATATTTTTGTATATTTATTTATTCATCTGTGTATTTATTTTATTACTCTATTCGTTTATTCATGTTTTTATTTGTTCATTGATTCATTCATTCGTTCATTCATTCATCATTCTTTTATTTACTCATTTATTCGAGTATTTATTGATTTATTCATTCGTTCATTTATTTATTTATTTATTTCATCGATTTCATCGACACGTATGCGTGTCAGCGTATTGACCGGCAGGGAAATGCCGAAAGGACCCAAATATTAACAGAATAAAAAGAAAGGGAAACAGACGTACAGGGTATATCGCCCTCGCTTCTCTCGACAAAAAGCCGAGAGGAGTCCGCGAGCCAGTTGCGAGAATTTGTTCGCTGCACCGCGGCTGCGCGGGGTCTAAATTGTTATGACATAATTAGGAGCGATCTGAGAGAAACACTGAGAGAAAGAGAGACCAAGAATGACAGAGAGAGGGGAGGGGGGAACTGGTGCATCGCACAGACTCCTGCGGCAAACCATTCACTCCCCATTTATTCTCGATCGTCGCACGGTCTTCCCTCCAGACTCTTCCTTGCCCGTTCATTCACGGATTTAATAATCTTCTCGGAAACTCACCCCTCCCCGCCCCCGAACGCTCCGTGCCACCCTCCACTCAAAATATCCACCGACAATATCCACGCTGCGTGATATACGAAAAGCAGCAGCGGGATCATCTATGTCCGTTCGATTCCACGTTATTCTCGACGGAAGCGTATATATAGTCGCGGACTGCACTGGATAAATGCCCGATTTCATCAAGCAACGATAATCCTTCTTTCACTGCTCGCCAAATGGCAAAGCTGAATTGGACATTTTCGAACAATTATTATCGGTAGTACAATGATTTTTCATTATTTTAAATGATTCATTGTTGTTTTGAATTATTTTGTATTATTTTGTATTATTTCGGATTATTTCGTATTATTGGTTATCATTTTTTATTTTTATTATTAAAAGAATTATTATTTCAATTGTTCTATACGAATTACATTTCGTTTGTTCGCAAAAAAAAACAGTACCACTGTGCACGCATTTAGCCAAACTCGCGAGGTGTAGTTGGTTGAAAATTCTTTTTTGATATTGGAAATATTTTTAGGTTAAACTGATTTTTCCGCGTCAGGAGACGAGACAAGACGACACACACGAGGGGAAATATTGTGAATTTTTATCCTCCCGCATTTGCCGAGACGTGGCGCATGCGTCTGTGTGTAAGAAATGGACATCTCTCATTGGTCAGCAGCCGGGCCGAATGAATACGAATGAATGGTAGATATAAGAATACGCATGTATGTGTATCGAATAACGTATAATAAATATTTGAAAACACATAATTATTTTCGATATCCCATTCTCTTGCGTGTGCAAGGACTGCAATTTTTTTCAACTACACTTTATTTTCATCAAAATGTTGCGTCAATTACAATTTTTTCTCCATTCGATATTCCTGTATCCATTGAGAACATGATGGAACCCTACATAAGGGGTTCGGTGGGTTTTGGAATTTCAAAAAAATCCTTTTTTTTTTAATTTTATTATACAATAGGAATATGTCTAGAATATTCTTCCAAAATTTTAAGGAGTTATATCATGTTAAAATTTTCGAAAAATCGATTTCATTTTTTTTTCGTTATGTACATATATTCAAGTATACACACAGAATTTTTGTTGGCAATCCGGCGAATATTCTCGAAGTTACACGCACATTTGTATTCTCAAAACTGTGTTTTTAAAGTTGGTGAGCATGATTTCTCGGAAACGGCTGAACCAATCAGTCTCAAATTTTAACACAATCTTTTCCGGTATTTTTTTAGTAATTAATCGAAGGTTTTTTCTCACCGATAAATATTTTCCATTTTATAAACAATTTAAGGCCCAAATTTTTGTCAAAAATCGACTTTTCTTTTTGAGAAGCCACCATTTTGTCAAAAATTATTATTTTCCCTGTTTCTTCAATCAATTACAAGATAATCTATTATATTAACGAAATATTTGTGGTTTTTTCATTTTAGATGATCCAATCCAGAGATACCGTGCTCACCGCAAGACGCCTCTTTTTAGAGGTGCTCCCGGAGATCAGCTACAGCAGCTTTCAAAATGATTATTTTCAGAAATAAAAAATGTTAAAATACAGTTAAAAGTTACCATAATATGTGTACAAATGTTTACGTTAATAGATTTAAAGGTCTGCTCAAGAAAAATTCTTGAAAAATCGGTCTTTTTGGGCCTCCTGACTGTATATAACCCCTTAAGTCAATCGGAGTAAAAGTCAAGGAGAGCATTTTTCTCAAAACACTATTTTCGAAGTCGGTGGACACGATTTCTCGAAAACTAATGCACCGATCTTATGGAAATTTTGCACACTTCTTCAAAATAGCATTGACTAGTGATTGAACGAAGGTTTTTTTTATTACAACTAATTTTTCTGCTAAAAATGCAGATTTCAATTTTTTTTTAACTTCTTCGTTCAATAACGACGGATACTTATCTGCTAACAGAATTTTTTTTTTTTTTAATTTCAGATAAAGCTATCATGAGTTATCCTGAACACCACGAGGACACTTTTTTAGGGGTCTCCGGAAACCAGGTCCCACCGGCTGAACTTCCCAAATTTTTGGACGAAATTTTTTTAAATAGGGTAAGTCCGGGGTAGTTAGCCACAGACAAACTCATATCAGATCAACCTTAAAATTATTTTTTTTTGAAAATCACGATTGGCCATCTCTCCTGGAGTACCCGGGTGTGATGGCCATAGGAGTGGAGGTGAGATGGCCAGTTTTACCCAGCATTATGCTCTCAGTTTTCTCGTTGGTTTTATGTTTCGATTCTTAATGTTTTTTCTTTTGGCCACATTTAGAACACATATAATCGAAATCAGTGTAATTTTGGAATACCCAAAGTTGGCATACTACCCACTGAAGCCAGTCTTCGATGAGACGAGTTCCATGATTATGTTCTCCGCAACATTTTTTGTCATTGTCCTTATATCGTCTTCCTAAGGTCTTCCTAGGTATTTCGTAGGTCCTAGCAGCCGCACGAACCGAGAAATCATCATTTTTTACACCACTAATAGCTACTTTCAAGGGGAGGTACCTGAGTAAACGGCGAGAAAAACAGGTAAACTTCGGGAATTTATATCTGAAAAACTAATGTTTCGATTGGATCCGGGTTTTTTTTATTGGAAAATATGTACATTGAGGTATGTTTAAGAATTTTTTAAAATGAATTCGTTGACTGGAAGCCCCGTTGTTGTGGTCAGCGTCAGACGTGTTGTTCGTTGACATGGCTTGTGGTGCCGAGGATTTCGGGCAGTTGGTTGATCTGAAACATGAAAACGCAACGGATTCTTGAAATATAATATGCAAAGGAGTTCGCCTCGTAGGGGTTTTTCATTTAATTGAACCGTTGCTTTTTGTATGCAACCGAAATCGTCGGAATTTGCCAACGAAAAACGAATGTTAAATTAAAACGGTCGCAATTCCGTCAAAAATGAAAATAAAAAAAAATCCTACGAGGCGAACTCCTTTGTATATTATATTTCAAGAATCCGTTGCGTTTTCATGTTTCAGATCGACCGACTGCCCGGAATCCATGGCACCACAAGTTATGTCAACGAATTTATTTTTAAAAAATTCCTAAACATACCTCAATGTACGTATTTTCTAATTAAAAAACCCGGATCCAATCGAAATATTATAGTTTTTGAGATAAAAATTCCCGAAGTTTACCTGTTTTTCTCGCCGTTTACTCAGGTACCTCCCCTCAATGATTCTTGAGTCCAATTCCCTCGTAGCGCAATTGCTTTTCTCTTGTACTTATCAGACATCGAACCGATCTTCTTGAAATTTTGCAGGCTTATTTAATACATAAAAATGTAGTCTTCAATCGTTCGATATTTTCTGTTTAAAAAAAAAAATGGCCGTTTTATAGCCAAAAAACGGCCGTTTTTTTCGTTGAAATCGAACCATTAACTTTGACTGTCCGCCATTTTGTGAAAAATGGATATTTTTTAAAATCCTTCGATTAAAGACCAGTTTATACTTATATTTGACTAAATCCATCCGCATTTTTTTTTCAGATGATCCACTTCGCCGCAATGTTGGTCACCGCAAACCGTGTATATAAAAACATTATTTCATTGACGGCCATTTGCCACTAAACAATGTAATATTTTTCAATAAAAAAATTACTGAAAGTTCTTCAAGATGTGTTCTTTAAGATGGTATATTGATTGATTAGAAAGGTTTTGTAGTTTTCTTTTAAAAAATTCATGAAATAGGCCTTTTTTGCGCTACAAGTGGGGGTAACGCCTTAAGTGTCATTTCAAGAACATTCCGTGAAATTTGTACGCGAAAATATCCACAAACAAGCCGGTGACAAAGCTTTTCCAAGATCGCCTTTGGAAAAACATGGTTTGCGGTGTTCACTGTATCTCAGCTAGAAATTATCTGAAATCAGGTACCATTAAAATGTAATCAAAGTATCATCAAATCCTCCCCCCAACGGTCTCTGATAATTTTTTTTTACTTCTAAATTTTTGGTGGTCATGTAAAGTGAAAAGTGCTATTTTTCACGAAAAATTCCGCCATTTTGGGGGTGGAAAAACCCCTCAATGTAAAAAAAATCTCAAACTAACCGTTGGGGGGAGGTATTTTATACGTAGAAAGTGTGTGCCAAGTTTGAAATAAATCGGTCATGTAGTTTTCGAATGGCAGTGAACACGGACTTTGAAAAAGTGGTTTCGAGAAAAACGCGGCACCGGCTTGTTTGTGGATATTTTCGCGTACAAATTTCACGGAATGTTCTTGAAATGACAATTAACAATGTAAAAGAGGTTTCAATAAATGTACTCTATCCATATAGATGAAAAACATTCGCAAAAAAGTGTTTTTTTTTTTTCATGCTGAAACCCCTACCCTCCCCTTAAACAGTAACAGGTGAAATCTAGTGCGCGGTTCTATGAAATATTTCAATTGGCCATCTCTCCCTTATGGCCAACTCCCCCGGACTTACCCTATTGTTGAAATGTTGCTCTTTTATGTGCTTAACATTTTTAATAAAATTTATATTTATTTATTGTATTTTTAATATATTTTTATCAAAATTTATATATTATTTTTTTTAATAGAGAAAATTTGCTTTTTTGGCTTCGAAACCCACATTGCACTTTTCCCTTTTACAGAATTCTAATTAATATCACAATTTTTTGTATGCCAAATGCAACCTATGTAAGCATGTATTCGTGTAAACACTTTGTTCAACATCTTTGCTGCTTTTTTTTTGGCGATCGTACATATAGCTATGAAAATTTATCGACGCGATATTCTTTGTTTTTGAAGTTTGCTGGTTATTTCAACTTCGTCGAAATCATCACTGAAACAATTGTGCTTGACCTATAGTCGAGGGAAATCAATTTCTTTCATTTTTCTACAGTTCGTGTACTTGACGTCTAATGATCCTGTACATGTACATATATACATATACAGCGTTTTCCTGTTATAAATGGATAATCCTGCAACTGTCGATAGGTCACATCATGTTCTACTGTAGGCTGGAATTTCAGTTTAGTAAAAGTTCCACGGTTTTCAAGATAAAAATCATCTGCTTTTGTTTTTTCGCATGCGATTTCTACAAATGATAACTTTTTTTACCCGGTTTTTAAAAATACTCCTGAATTTGTTCTAAGCAGTATAGCTCTGAATTAATGAAGTCATAAGTATTCATATCTTTTGAAATAGATAGGTTGTTTCTTTGACCATGTAACACCATAACATGCTGTAGTAAAAACGACGCTTACTAGACTAAACTTACATGAATATTACGAAAGTCAGATAGTTCACCCGTGGGGTCAACTGAGCCACCCCACGGTGCTAGTTGAGTCAGTGGGACAATAATGGTTTTTCTCACATGAGAAACACAAAAAAGAAGAAAGCGTAGTTCTATCTAATGTGTCATCTTTAATTTAAAAAAAATTGTTTCATTCAAAAGTTGTAGGTTTTTGAACGTAAGAAATGAATTTTTAGTGAAAAATTTCGATTAATCAGAAATTCCGTACGTACTTCTCTGCGAAATGCAATTAGGAACATAATTTTTAAACTTGAAATAAATCGAGTGAAAATTGTTGAAGTTATTTGTCACGCCAATTGGAGAAAAGCTGTTTCGAGAAGTTTCGAGTACTCGGCCATTTTGTACATCGAAAAAAAAAAACAATTCTAACTGCTTGATATTCATACTAAATAGATGTGTAATTAATTTTATGAGTGAATCACGTTTTCATACGAAAAAAAATTGTTAAATTCGCACATGATTTTATACCCGTTACTGTGACCTAAGGCCTTAATCGGGAAGCAGTGCAGAATTCAATGGGATCTCGATGAGGATCCCCTATGTGCGGCGTTCCTAACAAATACGTATAGCGATGTGGGTGCATCTTGGCACTCCCCAACAAATTCGTGCACGGGATCATGAAAGGATGTTTTTTTCGGGACACCCAACAAAGTCCGGGAGCGAATTGCAAATAAAAAATTCTCGAACGACGTCAATCGCAAAATAGCGCGGAATTTACTTGGATTCCAATGTGAACTCCCTACGTGCGTCCCTACTAGATCCCTATAGGGATGTGGTAGGATCTGGGAACCTCCCAACAAATTTCTGTACGGGTAGACACTTGAGTAAACGTCTGTGCACCAGACAATCAGAAGACCACGGGGTCTATACCGGTCCGGGTTTCCACAGTTTCCCCGTGCCCTAGGCAAATGCGGTATAGAGTAGCTCAACCCGTGCGGAAATTGAGTTGGGGCTGTGATCGGGCCCCAATAATATTCCCCTAACTTTATTCGGGCCCTAACCTGGAAGCCACATGAGGGCCGTTAGCGGCCGGTCACACTTTGTCAACAAGGGCCATTGAAGGCGCAACGACCGGGGCCTTATGAGTTGCCTCAATATGGCGCCTCATCAAAATCATTTTAGCGCCCTGAAAATGCGTCAACGGCGCCTCATCATAACCATTTCAGCGCCATGAAATATCCGTATCAGTGGATATACGTGTATGTTAAATGCGTCAGGGTATATCAGTATTTGTTTTTATGTAATTGTTCATGTGCATAGGTGTGGGCGTGAGTACATGTGTATGTATGTATGCGCGCGTAGAAATGTGATTGCGTATTTGCATGTGAGCCTTTATGACAAACTGCCATGACAAAATTAATACAAAAACTAATCCATTCTAAGGAATGGATGTGTAGTAGAAATAAAAAAAATATATGGGTCTACTGAATCACTAAAATCTATTTCCATTGAGGAAAAGATCTGGAAAACAAAGACCCATTTATTTACTTATCCTACACAGTCAGATAAAGTTTATGAATGGGAAATATCAACAAAGTCTTCAGAAGAAATAATTTTCCCTATGATGAGTATTGAGCGGAAATTAGTTGCTATAAAAATGTCGAGAAAACCGGTCGGGACTGTTCACACTTATGCGCTAGCATTACTCCATGTATGAGTGAAACCATGAGTAATTGTTTGTATCTGTGTAAAAGGTTTCTTTAATTTGATAAATAAATACTGTCTGATGTTTGTCTGCATATTTGTGTTCATCGTTAATTTTTTATTTGCTAATGCCCTTACGCTTTTTCCCAATTTGCGTTCGATAATATTATTCCATCGATGTATATAATCGATTAGAATAATTGAAATACCATCAACCATGCAGCCTAAACTATTTTTACTGGTTTATCGCTATAATAGTCAGATCTGGGCTTATTGTGGAAATCCCTACTTGTTTATCTCTATACTGGCCAAGTCTGGGCCTATTGTGGAAATCCCTACAGGTTTATCCCTATAATGGCCAAGTCGGGTCCTATTGTGGAAATCCCTACAGGTGTATCTCCATAATGGCCAAGTCGGGGCCTATTGTGGAAATCCCTACAAGTTTATCCCGATAAGGGCCAAGTCTGGGCCCATTGTGGAAATCCCTACTAGGGAAAGCACTAGGGAAGCCCTGAAAGGCCCTTAATTTCATTAGGGATGCCCTATCAGTTTTCCGCACGGGAAGACGCCTGTGGACGCAGCAGAAGTTAGGTTAGGTTAGCGAAGTGCGGGTAGGGAGTGATATGAAAGGGTTCACTTGCGAATGGCAATAGTAAAAACCTGCAACGGTATACGTTGGAGCTCGGGCAATATATATATATATATCCCTATGTCTGTATGTGTGCATGCGGAGCCATTGGATATATAATGTTATACATGGGACCACGTCACTTGCAATTAGTACGTCAATCATGGATGCACAAAGACAATCATTAGTGAGATGGATACCTATGTATAGTGAAACCGAGACCTGAGCAGTCAGTGTACAGGAGAATCACCGACAATCTCTCAGTACCTCTCTCTCTCTCTCTCTCTCTCTCTCTCTCTCTCTCTCTCTCTCTCTCTCTCTCCCTCTATCTCCCTCTTCTTTCCAGCCGGCCGATAAACGTCGGTCTCGTTAGTGCTCAAATCGTTGTATTGTAGAGATTCATGATTTGTGAGTCACGCGAGTTACTCAATATCGTAACATAAACGTATCGATCTTATTAGCCTTCCCCTCCGCCGTCTTGTCGTTATACTTTTTTCCTGGGCTTTCTTCGTTCAATATTGTCGTTGTCGGTTCAATCGAATCTCGATCGGTTAGTGCTGCTGGCTCGCGAACAGACTCTTCCGCCTCTCTCTCTCTCTCTCTCTCTCTCTCTCTCTCTCTCTTTCTCTCTCTCGCTAGCTCTCGTGCTGCCCTTATCCTCGTATCTTCATCGCTCTAATTCGTTTAGATGGTAGAACACACGAGGAACGCGATCCTGATACCTGCCGACCTTAGTCATGCTCGATCAGCATATAACATCGAGTATTTCTCATTCGTCTGCCCGCCTTGATCCCTTTTTTTTCATCACTCGTTCTGCAATGCTTCCTCCCTTTCTCTTAATTTCTCTTTTTCTCGTACGATCGTATGCGCGTGCAGAGGCATAACTACTTTGGTGCCGGACGATAGCTCCATATGTATAGATCTAATAGTACATACAACTGATATAGAAATGCATTTAATGGACAAAAGAATAAACGTACCGTCTTCCATGCACTGTCACTCTTACCATTTCATTTCTCTCAGTTGACCAGCGAATCGGAGGTATGGGGATTTTTTCTTTCTTTCATATACACCTTTTTAATATTGTCGAGAAGCCCAATATTTTTTATTATTGGGTGCCCAGTATGATATCAATATTTTTGTTGTTCGCGTCATTATTGTTATTTTTGTTTTTGTTATTTTTACTAGATTTTGCTGCTGGTGCGTTTTTTTATACTGAACACCGCACCGATGAATTCTAAATTGCGGTAAATAACTTTCAATCAGTCGACGAATTTATTATTTACTTCGAATGATGGCGAAGATTCGAGTAATTTGAAGAAAAAAAAGTACTAATGCAAAAGAACTCGAAATAATTTTTCTCCGCAAAAAATGACACTAAAATTAATTTTAAAATCAAATACTGAAAGGGCGTTCGATATTTGCAACATCTTCAGTCAATATCAGGCTAATTATTATTTTCGCTTTTTTCGTCACGCTTGTTTAAGGGGCCAGTCTACTTTGGAGCTACGAAAAAAAGGCTATTTTCTCGATTTCTTTTTGAGGATTTTATAAAAGATATGAATATAAAAGTTGTTGGGCTTGATAAAGAAAGTTTATTCATTTTTAAATACAAAAACTATAGTTTAACGTAACGCCTCAAAGGTAGGCGGGCAAGGTAGCTCCATCACAACTCGGCAACGGCTTGTCTGAAACAATACAATCAAACTCCATTAGATTCAGTATGACACCAGCTACAAAATGACCCTCGGATATAAAGTTTTATCAAAAAATAAAAAATGGCAGATGAAAAACGAAAAAAGTAAAAAAAACGCATTTTTCGCAGTTTTTCGCAACAACAAACAGTAACAATCAACATTTTAAAACCATCGAGAGTCATCTTGTTGCGAATCATGTTTACAATAAGTGGTTCAAATTTCAAGAGAATCGGTTTATTAGTTTTAGAGATACGAAGGAGCTAGATTTTAAAAACGTTGTTTCGAGAAAAACGCGTTTGAAGTTTATACTATGAAAAACTCTTACCTAACCTCAATCGCCAATTCCTGCACCGTACAAAATCCCTTCTCATTGCTTATCATTGTCGATTTCTTCGAGTCTTCCTTGCTTTCGATTTTTTGAAATTTTCAAAGTGGACTGGCCCCTTAATATGAGCGGTTAAAGAGTTGGTACGAACTGTTTTTTTTTGTTGTTTTTTCTTAAAATTGTTTCAGCGCTTCCTGTCGATGTTGTGTGGTATCTGAATTTCTCTCGCCGATTCGTCGTCATTAGAAATGGTTTTATTTCCGTGGTCCCACAGGTTTCGTGCGTGCTACTGACATCGCTTCCATTGCCGTGTTTTATATATATATACATGTGTGTGTGTGTGTGTGTGTGTGTGTGTGTGTGTGCGTGCGTGCGTGCGTGTATGTGTGTGTGTGTGTGTGTGTGTGTGTGTGTGTGTGTGTGTGTGTGTGTGTGTGTGTGTGTGTGTGTGTGTGTGTGTGCGTGCGTGCGTGCGTGCGTGCGTGCGTGCGTGTGTGTGTGTGTGTGTGTGTGTGTGTGTGTGTGTGTGTGTGTTTGTGTTATGTAGATACACACATACACACACATATATATATATATATATTGTGTGTGTATATGTTTATACATATAAAGTATAATACGTGAAGCGTGTTGGCCGTTCGCTCGAGCGAGCTCCGCGATGCGTTAAATTAAAGTTCAACCCCCGAACGCGAGCGAGAGAGCAAAAGATGGAGCGAAGGTGTACAGAAAGTACGACAGCTGCCGCGGTGTGTACAACTATGAGGGACCGAAACGCGACGATAGGGCCACACCACGGTCTCGAGTAAGCAGATTGAATCCGTGACTTTTCATCGCCTTGAGAGACTCAGATACTTCTTTTTTTTCGTTTGTTTCTTCTTTCGCACAACCATGCGGAGCAACGCGGACAGTAACTGAATGTAGGTTCTGCCAAAATACGTAAAAATAAATATTCCCGCGAAGGATTTTGGTTCAAGGGGTTATGCCTCGTTGTAAAAGTGAAAAAATCACATTTTTCAAAATCGATATATCTTGACAGTGTATCATCTTATAAAAGTGCCATAAAAATTTCAAAGTGATTGGATCAAGATTGACGAATTCGTAGTCGGAGGCTTCGTTATGTTGAGGCCCGTTGGAACGCGCAGAGCGTCGTTCGAAACTTCAAACGATTTTTTCTTGAAAGTGCGTTCTCAAAGTCGGTGAGAAAAATATCTCAAAAACTACTCCATGAATCTTTCCGAAATTGGCTTTTTTTAGATGTAAAAGTTTTTGATCGAAGGATTTTTTCACATGTATACTTTCGATTCGATGAACGAAAAATTACCATTTTACGGTACAATCAAGACGCTTAGTTTGAACACGCGCCATTTTGTTTTAATTTTATATTTCGCAAATTCCTTGCATAAATCATAGGGGAAAATAATATACTAACGAAAACTGTTTGATTTTTTTATATGCGGTAATCTGGTTACGAGCTTAAATGATTAAACTTAGGTCATGTTTGTTCTTAACTCTTCTGCGTCTCTGACGTGTTCAACGAATACCAACAATTTTCCCTTAAATTGAGTTTGAGGTTGGAAATTAATATTGTGTGCTATGCTCTCGAAGCCGGGCTTCAAAATTATGCTCATTTCGGTCTGAAAACAAAATGTTATTCATTATATTATAAAATCGTGCAGCAACGATAGATGTTTGTTAAATTTAAAATAAAAGCAATTATATATAGGGCGTTTCAAAATGACCTGACATTCAAATTAATTAATAAAATGTATTATTCATTTGAAAAGTTCGAATATTTTGATTTTAATATAAGGTACAAACATGGAGGTTATGTGTGGAACACAATATCCGATAAATGGTCGCCTCGTCCCTGTTTGCAAAAGTTCACTCTTTTGACGAAATGTTCAATACCATTTTGGCATAACTGCGGTTTAATTACTTCCTTGAGCTCCGCAATGGTCTGTGGATCATTGTCATACACTTTTTCCTTCAGGAAATCCCACAGGAAGAAGTCCAATGTCGTCAAATCGCACGATGTTGATGGCCAATTCACATCGCCACCACGCGAGATTTCACGACCATGAAACTTCATCTACAATAATTGCATTGTTTCGCTCGCAGCGTGGCAGGTTGCGCCATCTTGTTGAAAAAATATGTGTTCCAAGTCCATGCTGTTAATTCCATGTATCGGACAATCTGTTCCACGCATAGCCATGTTTGTACCTTATATTAAAATAAAAATATTCGTACTTTTCATATAAATAATGCGTTTTGTTAATAAATTTTAATGTCAGGTCATTTTGAGACACGCTATAGCTTCATTTTTCTCGTCTTATCACAAAATTACAGTAGAACCTCGATTATCCGAGCCTCGATCATCCGAACCCTCAATTATCCGAACGTTGGCGCGAAAGATACATTGTTGCTCGCTGCCACTGCCGTGAGCAACAATGAGCAACCCAACGCAACTTCTCCTTCTCAAACGGCAGCGACACTTAGCCGCTCAAAAACGCGTTACGGCCGTTCGTCAATTGAAAATAGAGGATTTTAGGAAAAAAAAATTAAAAAGGCCGTCGACTTTTTTCAGACGTTTAAAATATATATATATATATATATATATATATATATATATTAAACACCTGATATATGTATGTACATAAAAACAGTACATACACATATATTAAAATTTGACATACATATTACCGTTGAAATATATATATATATATTTCAACAGTAACATGTATGTAATTTGTATAAAAATGTGTTGTTTATGATCTCGTTCCAAAAAACCCACGTTTCGATTATCCGAACTTTTGATTATCCGAACTAGTCTCGGTCCCAATTGGTTCGGATAATCGAGGTTCTACTGTACAAGTAAACATACAAGCTTTAAGGCATTACCCCCACTTGTAGCGCAAAAAAAGGCCTTTTTCATGATTTTTTTTAAAGAAAACTACGAAACTTTTTTAATCGATCAATATACCATCTTAAAGAACACATCTTGAAGAACTTTCAGTAATTTTTTTATTGAAAAATATTACATTGTTTAGTGGCAAATGGCCGTCAATGAAATAATGTTTTTATATACACGGTTTGCGGTGACCAACATTGCGGCGAAGTGGATCATCTGAAAAAAAAATGCGGATGGATTTAGTCAAATATAAATATAAACTAGTCTTTAATCGAAGAATTTTAAAGAATATTCATCTTTCACAAAATGGCGGACAGTCAAAGTTAATGGTTCGATTTTAACGAAAAAAAACGGCCGTTTTTTGGCTATAAAACAGCCATTTATTTCGAAAAAAAAATCGAACGATTAAAGACTACATCTTTATGTATTAAATAAGCCTGCAAAATTTCAAGAAAATCGGTTCATTAGTGTTCGAGTAATCTTGGTCACCGACTTCAGAAATGCCATTTTGAGAAAAACGCATTGAAAGTTTCTCTTTCAACGCTCTTTCAACGCGGATTCTTCTCTTTCAACGCTCATATCTCAGTCAATTTTGTTCGGATCGACTTGAAATTTTCAGGACATATTCTCAGATACTTATACTTCAAAAAAATGCAATAAAAAAGAATCGATTTTTTCAAAATCGCATGTGGGGGTAACCCCTTAAGGACATTTTCTTCACTTTCCTGAAAGGAAACGCTTCTCGCCGTCTTCGGCGACAAAAGTTGATTTGATACAAACTAATCAAATGCAAGTGAGGCGCGATTTCAATTTTCATAATTTATGACAATATTTCAACCACAATCACAGAGTCTTCGACAGAGCCGACGTAAATACGAACGCTACGCGGCGCTGGTGTTGCGCACGGAGCCAATGCAACGGAAATTGGGTTAGACAAGTTGATTGTGAGTGCCGGTAGGGAGTGATAGGAAAGTGTTGGATTGGGCCGAGTAATACGTAAAAACCCGCAAGGGTATACGTTAAAACTCACGGAATATTAGCTTCTTCTCTTTAGGTCAAAATTACCTGACATTTTAAATAGCGCGCCATTTTTTGTCGCTGCGAACATAGAGTACTAATCTTTGACAACTGGCATCAGGAAGTATTGAGGTTTAGCCATGGAGAATAACACGATCGAGCAACGCCTAGAAATTGCCATTGGACGCCTTTCTTTGGGCCTTTCTGAAAGGAAAAGTGTTTGCCAATGATCCACAGACCATTCCGGAGCTCAAGGAAGCAACTGGACGCACCATTAACGAAATTAGTCCGCAATTATGCCAAAATATTATTGAAAATTTCGTCAAAAGAGTGAGCGTTTGCAAACAGGGACGAGGCCATTTCTCGGATATTGTGTCCCACACGTAACCTCCATGTTTGTACCTTATATCAAAATAAATATATTCCTACTTTTCAAATGAATAATACGTTTTATCAATAAATTAAAAGGTCAGGTAATTTTGACATACATGTGGCCTTTCTACCTTGCACACAACGCAATTGATGAACGCGCCCTCACCGCC
The DNA here is from genome assembly GCA_963210295.1 of Ophion ellenae. NCBI lineage: Eukaryota > Metazoa > Arthropoda > Insecta > Hymenoptera > Ichneumonidae > Ophion > Ophion ellenae. Next base: position 60,875,079 of record OY723385.1, read on the forward strand.
AATCCTTTCGGAAAGCCATATCACTCACAAGAATCGAGCTCCCCTCTGCCAATACTATCGAACCGAGTCTCGAGATAAAAAAGAGTCCAGTCCCAAATTCGCCGTACTCACAATCATCCACCAGCTTCACCGACGACTTTTCTTCATTTCCACTTGGCTATGCCAAGAAACGGCATTCCGTCAAACGAGCTCACGTTGACAAAAGTGACATTCTTACCGCAGCCCTCGTTATCCATTTGAATTCGGCTCTAAAAATGATGGCGTACTCGTCCGTGTGTAATGCGATCCGGGAATAGTTTGAGAATGTTCCGACATATAAGAAGCCGGAGAGACACGAGGACAGAGCTTTTGCTCGATCGACACGATTGCTCCCTCCCCGCGTAGCATCCCCAAGGAATTGTGCTCGGGAGCGCGCGCGCGGGGCCAAGCAACGGTAACCCTTTCTTCACTTAAATCCAAATAAAGGTTGAGATTCCCTTCGTCCCTCTCTCTCTCTCTCTCTCTCTTTCTTTCCCTGAATCTCGAATCTCTTTCCACTGCGATCTCGAGTGAGTTCGGAGGGAACGTTCTCGAGAAGGGTGCAGGGGGAGGGGAAATTTTAACCCCTGAATCGGGACCGCAGCTATCTCACTCCTCTCTCGATGTTTGTTTTACATCCTGCCGTGTCTCTCTCTCTCTCTCTCTCTCTCTCTCTCTCTCTGCCCCTCCCTCCCTCCTCTCTCACCCACATTTCCCTCACACACACACACACACACATTTAAACTACATACACAAAGTTTCTTCTCCTCTGCTCTACATATATATCGGCCGTCTTTCACTGCGCTCTCTCGCTCTCTTACTCTATCCACACCCCCGCATGCTTACTCAACATCCAGTAGTGTATACGCGTTCACCTCATCTCCCTTTTTCTTCATTTCTGTCTCTCCTTGTCCGTCCCTTTTTTCCTCAATTCTTCGTCTCCTTCTGGTGGCGAGGGTGAGCGGGGATGGCGGGGGACAAGTAGCGACGGGTGTATGGGACGAAGACAGGGGGGTAGTTGCCGAGGCGGAAGGGGTGCTCCTTCGCTCCGGTAACGAGAGGAGAAACACCCTCGCTACTTTTAATCGACCCGCGCTTTCTTCTGGTTATACCTATCGTACAGCCTCCCGCTTTTCCAACCCCTACCCCACACCCCCTTCATCACTCTCTCTCTCTCTCTCTCTCTTTCTTTTTTCTCTCGTATAGTCGTCGTATACTCCTCATTTCCATCTCTGGTGCGCGCGACCCGCTTGGTACCACCTTTCGCGTAGGGGGTAGATTCTCACCGCCACCCTTACGACGCTACCCTTGCCTCAAAACCCACCACCGCCTCGAGCCCCCCCTTGCCTGGCGTCTTTCCTCCTATGGACTCTTCTCTCTCTCTCTCTTTCTCTCTTGCTCTCTGTCCCTGTGTTTCGCGTCCTCCACCAGTACTCACTCTTCTTTCTTATACCCTCTCACTTGTCTTTTTCTCTCTTCCTTTTCCTCGTGCTAATCGCTCGCCGACTCTCTCTCTCTCCCTCTCTCGCTCTCCTTTCTTTCGCTTCCCTCAGGTTTTTACATCCACTATACGTGTATATCCCTTCTCTTCATTTCTACCGCCCTCTCTCTTTCCTCTCGTACTACCCCTGTTTTCAACCCCTCATCCAACGCTTTTGCCTCATCTTTATTACCCACCCTCTGCCCTGCGACCATTGCCCTGACATGTAGGTATGAAACTAAGGGCGTTGTCTTTGCATCGTCAAACGCGCGGTCTTTGCCCTTTTTTTTCCCTCGACCACACTACCCCTTCTTCATTCGCCTGCGCGGCTCATTTCCACGACGCGTGGCAGAGTGGCCAAAATTTGTACATCGTAGATACGAGCAGAGTTTCTTCTTTGCTGTCCTTCCACGCCTGGTGAATTCCCGAAGATTCGCGACGGTGAAAACTGCATCAAGGTCTGATACGCGTCATCGAGGGAGTCGTTCCTCCTTCGGCACTACAATTCGACCCGCGAACCACATTGATCTGGGCAGCTCGGAAAATCGGTATTTAGATTTTTCCGCTGCTCATCCCTTTGACAAACGATCGGGAAGGTTAATTTTTCGGACATTATTGTCGACGCTCGAGAAGAAGAAATGAATATTCATATCGAGCGATCAACTGTTCCGTATAAATCAAGCAGTTTCATCCGAAAGAATAACGTTCTCGTTTTTTGGCCTCGGCGTATTCTCATCTCGCAGATTTGACGATGAAAAAAATGTAAAAGTTGCCAGACGAAGTGGCAATTGGCATTTTGATCAAAGGCCTCCGAGAGACTCCTATGGATATCATGCGGAAAAAGAGATCGAGAGGGACCAAAGGCAAGGGACAGAGAAAGAGGACTGAACGTTAGAGAGGAAAACCATCGTACGTATTCGCGCAGAATACTCAAACGGAGTTTTACCGATAGACAAAGAAGATTGACTGCAGCTGTCGGCAAACTATGCTTCTGGATTCTGCCATGGTCTCTCTCTCTCTCTCTACCTCTCTCACTCCATCACGCCCTCTCTTTCTCTATCCCCATGCTCTTGTTGGCTTCAACATATAGGGTCGGAAGTACTCCGATGCGTATACACCGTATACATCTACGAGGAGCGACGTTATAACCCAACTCCCTCCCTCCCTCTCGCCGCTGCACAGTATATTCAGTATGTAAGGATAGTTTCGCGGTTTATGACCGATTACCCAGGGGGGCCGAGGTCGTAACGTAACTGCGAGCGCGTAACGCACACGTATTCTAGACCAACTGTATTGTGCGCGGGTTTATATCTATAGCGTACGTCAGAAGCAAGAGCTGCCATATATTCTGGCTCCGTAATATTTGTATATATAGATATGCACATGTATATTCAACATCTTTTGAGAATACGTAGAATTCACGTACGTAACTTTGCGCGTCGAACAGACAATTTCTCCTGTTATTTCTCTCTCCCTCTCTCCCTCAGTTTCTCTCTTTGCAGGAGAACAACACGCGAGTTATTTCGCCAAGATGTGGTAAAAAAAAATTGCACACCCTCATGTGCGCGCGGTGGGAAAACGTCGTATCGCTATCTTTCTCTCTCGCTCGCTCTTGTGGGGCCTCCCTTTCTATCTCTCTTCGTTCCCCCCTGTAGTTCTCTTTTTCTCGCGATGGTCCAGAAAATTTCTCAAGCCTTCAAAGTAATATCCGTACCTGCATCTCGTTCTCTCTCTCTCTCTCGTTCTCTCTCTCTCTCTCTCTCTCTCTCTCTCTCTCTCCCCCCCTCTCTGCCTCTCTATCTCGATACACACATACACACACACACACACACACGTGTGTGTGTGTGTGTGTGTGTGTGTGTACAGGGTGTCCTGTAATTAATGGACAATTCTGCAACTGACGGTAGGTCAGATCATGTTCTACTATATGCTGGAATTTCAGTGTCGTAAAAGTCCCATGGTTTTCGAGATTTTTGGCTTTACGTTACTTTTTTTTGTAAAAAATATCAACTGCTTTTGGTCTTCACGATCTGCGTGGTACTTTTTTTACACCGCAGTCTATCAAAGTCAGATGTTCGCATTGGTTTGTATGGAAATTTTACATAAGATCTTTTTTCATAAACTTTCCTTAACATTTAAGGTTAAAAAGAAGACTTTTCTGGATAAAACAAATAACCAAGAATATTAAAAAAATTAACGGTTCGAAAATAGTTAGTAGTAATAGAAGAGTAGTAGTTAGTAGTGATAGATAGTAGTAATTGAAAATAGTAATAGTAAATGGGACGCGAAAAACCAAAAGCAGATAATTTTTATCCCGATAACCGTGGGACTTTGACTAAACCGAAATTCCAGCGTCTAGCAGGACATGATCTGAACTATCGACAGTTGCAGGATTATTCATTCATAACAGGACACCCTGTATATGTATATATGTGAGAGAAATTAAAAATACAACTATTTCATTCTATAGGTGTTTCGTAGAAACGAGATTTAACGCGTTCCCCACTCCCGTGCCCCGCATAGTCATATCCTTTTTTGCGTCACGTAGACTTAACTTTTCGAGGAATTTGCACCTATGTTTTGTTTCATACCTACTTTATATCTATACATTTATTGCTGCCTTCGCAATGCAGCGGGATCACTGATAGTTCCGCTGCAACCATTGCTCGATAAACTTTGGAAAAGCGCAGAAAAAAAAACGACTGCTCGAAGATTATTAATATTTATTATTGAATAAAAATCTAGCGTGGACTCGGAATTGGAATCACGAGGATTTTTTTTGTTCGGAGCGTCGTAATTCTGTGACCGATTTTAACTCGTGTCTCTCCTCGAATAGAAAGGACAAAGGATTTTTTTTATTCGAGTAGGTTCGGGATTTTTCGGGTTTGGAAAGATCCTTATAGGGTTTGGGATTTTCTGTTCATTTATCGAGGGTTACCCTCCAACGCTGTCATTAGTGACAGATTGGATGGAAGAATCGTCACGTTATGGACTATCGTGTATCAAGATAGGAGATGAATTATTGGGCATGTTATATTTATTTATTTTTTAATAGTTTTTAGGAAAAAAAGAACGCTAGGTTTTCTCACTTCGAGGCTCCGAGGGGAGGATATACATCCCGTCTTGTAAAAATCTATACGCCAGTTTACGACTGTATACATACGTTCATATATTTATGTGTATGTGTGTGTGTGTGTTTGAAAATATAAACTGGGAGTCAGCAGTCCGGTTAAAGTCCCGCGATCAAGAAGACGAAGAAGAAGAACAGAGGGAAGCTGCCATTTCCTCTCCTCTCTTCTGTGCGGACCTTTCACTTCGTGGTCCAGGGAACACGTTGTGTGTCGGTGCACGACGACGCGCGGTTCCCACAAATGGTGTGCCCCGCGCACAACAGCCAACTTACTCTATCCTACATGTATACTCACCGTTTGGCCTCCTCGCCATTTTCTTTTTTTTTCAAAATGTTTTCAGCTTTTGCTATCTTGTTTTAGCTGTTTTTCTACATTTTTTCCTTTAGTTCACTCTCTTCACTTCTCTCTCTCTCTCTCTCTCTCTCTCTCTCTCTCTCTCTCTCTCTCTCTCTCCTGCTCTCCCTCCCCTTTCCCTGCGGCCCTTCTCTCTTCCTCCCTCTATCTCTTTCGCACTAGGTCTGTTCTTCAATTTATGTTCTTGCAATTTCTTCCTTCTACAAATCCCATGCAACATATTCATTTCTTCCTCACGTACTCGTCGTCTCGTTGACGAAATCCCGAAAAAAAATTACAGCTCTGGTACTTCGTTTCCGGTTGGAGCAACGATTCGGTTCACAGTCCAAACCTTCCGTTACAGTCCTGTATGTATCAACAGCCCGAGCTCACGATCCCAATGAACCGAATAGCCTTGTGTTCGCCATTCTTTTTCAACCAGTTGAAAAACATTACCGTAAAACGGGGTTAAATTGACAAATCGAACGAGCGCGCACTCTTGATTTCTATAGATTTTGTTCAAATTTTAACCAGACGATGTTCATATAAGTATGCATGTTTGAGTGAAATTTCAGAACAGTCGACTATTTAGATTAGGAGATAATGGGTTTTATAATTGCTACTTTCAACACTGCAGGGTCTGCATTTACCGAAAGTCCGGTCACATAATTTGTCGTGCATATTGTGTTTAAAATTTTGGAAAAAAAATTATGTTTAGATAGCAAACTAGTTAGGGAAAGAGTGAAAAAAGTTTGGATTGCCTTTACTGTTCAGTTTTGCTAAAAACGTTCAGTGAAGACAGAATAATTATCTGTAAAAAGTATTTGTTTCCTGTAATAAGAAGACATATGGCAATACCGCAGAACAGTATCGTTCAATATTTCGAGACAAAAAAAAATTATCGTGTTCCCAAAGTTAAAAACTTTTATCATAAAAAAAAAGATTTGCTTATGAACATTAATATTTTATATTGTTTATGTTAACTTCATTAACAAATAAAAGTGTTGGTTAATTCATTCGTTGAATTTATTCGTTGATTTGAAAAACTTTTCACTTTACATGACCACCAAAAATTTGGAAATGAAAAAAAAAATATCACAGACCGTTAGGGGGAGGATTTGATGATACTTTGACTAAATTTTAATGGTACTTGATTTCAGATAATTTCTAGCTGAGATACAGTGAACACCGCAAATCGTGTTTTTCCATAGGCGTTCTTGGAAAAGCTTTGTCACCGGCTTGTTTGTGGATATTTTCGCGTACAAATGTCACGGAATGTTCTTCAAATGACACTCAACAATGTACAAAAGGTTTCAATAAATTTACTCTATCCATATAGATGAAAAAAATTCGCAAAAAAGTTTTTTTTTCACGCTGAAACCCCTACCCTTCCCTTAAGGCCAACTTTGAATTTTTTTCGGGCTACTTTAACAGAGCGCCAAAATAGGGTTTTGGCTAATTCTTTTTTGACTTTTTCCTATTGTTGCTCAAATTTGTTGTTCAAGTTTATTATAATGTGGCTTAAGTTGATTTTTATCTCAATGATATTTATAAGACTGATTAAGTGCCTATAATAGTACCCTAGGCACTTGATATTTTTATGTAAAATGTTTCCATAATAAAGATGACGATTTGATTGTAAAAAAAACGGTGGTTTTTCATTTCATTCCATGTATGATGCACAAAATATGAAATTTTTTAATCCAAATTTAGCAAATTTATTTATACTTTGATACTTTTAAAAATATATATATAAAATTGTGTGGGGGAGGGGTGGTGGGGCTTGACTTTCTATACACTCGATACCCAAAGGACACATTGTTCTATTGGAGCAAAAAATGTTGGAATTTAGGATATTGAAAAAGTTACCCACAATAAACTTCTTAAACCTATTCAAAGTAACCCCATTTTACAAAGTAACCCCATTTTATATTTATAAAATGTTCAATTGTCATATCTTTTTCTTTTGGGTGAATCAATAAAAAGCTGAAAAAATTGTGAAATTATAACTTTTCTCAGGTTTGAAAAAAAATGTGTTTAAAAAAACACTTTAACATGCTATAAAAACTATTTGGAAATACTTTTTCAACGACTTTTTTAATTCACTTAGGGGAGATTTTCATACTGAAGTAAATAAACTTTGGTTTGATTAAATAGGTCGTTTGTTGTTTTTGCTATCACACCCGGCAATTTGGAAAAATCGTGAAAATAAAAATTGGAGAAAACGCGCTTCACGGTTTTCAATAGAAGGAAATATCAATATCAAACATCAATCGCATCTCTGCTTTTAACCTTGTATCTTCGAAAATATTTACAATTGGCCTCTGTAACTTTGTGAATATATTCTTGAATAGTTTATCTATCGATTTAAGCGGTAACAAAATAAAACATTCGCACCTTCTAATTCAGGCTCCGACCTTAAGTCGTATGTCAAAATCTATTCGTCGAGGCACTTCGAACGTTTTATATGTTCATTCATCTGTTGATGACAAATGAAAAAAGTTTTTTTTTCGTCGAAAATCGAACCTTTTGTCTACACTTTTGTAATTTCCAAAATTTCCAAGCAGTATCCGGTCATACGAAAGTTTCATTATTGCACTAAAAGTACATTTTTATATTTTTCATCTGATACGACACTAGTTGCCAGAACCACCTACACAGATTGGCCATGCAGCAAGGCGATTCTTTGTTTAAATAATAATAACGTCATAGTTTATGAATAATTTTTAATTTAAAAAAAAAATCATTCTTGGCAAGACTCTGTTTCAATTGCGTGTAAAATCCCGACCTCGTCATCCCCATACTCTCATCAGAAAAAAAATATTTACAATCGACACCAAGCTGTTTTTAGGACATCAAGCTTATGCAGACCTAAGTCGCTCCAGACAATGCCGGGAGGATGCAAAATCATAGAAAATTGTAGAATTTTGTAAAATACTCAATAACGTGCTACTAGAAGATGACGAACGAATGAAAAAAATTAATTGTTTCATATACGAGAGTGCGACAGTTTTTGAAAAAAAGGAAAATCCATGCAGGATGCTACTGAACGAAACTGATCCGGCTAATTTGTAGGAATTTCACTAGGGTCATATCAGGATTTTTCGGCTATCCATGTATCGTCATTCCTGGGCTTTTCTCGTTCCCTTTTGTTTTTCACGAGAGGCTAGTTCAACGTTGAGTCGCCTGTGCATCTTTGGCCCATCGTTGTCTGTTTCTCTGGCCACCAGTCGTCGATCGTGTGTACGACTGGCACAGAAAAACCGGTGTAATTGGTAGGCACAACGCTTTGCCGTGTGGCTGAAGCTGTGATTATTACAGTTGGATTTCACGGAATGGGAGATAAATGGGTTTTGAGGAACAAACAATTTGCGGGGTAACGGCTCTCCTGATTGATCATAAAAACGTCGTCCAACTACCCCCAACTTCGACATGTATACATCGATAGGATGGACGATTTCCAATGCTCGTTAGAACTATATATATATATATATATATATATATATATATATATATATATACACCCTTGGCCAAAAGTTTGGGGCACCCTGCAATTTTTCTTTCCGGACAAAAAATTGAATATCTGTTAAATTCTTTTCAGATTTTTTTGGCAACATTTTTTTTATCGCTAGTTTTGGTTGATCGCCGACGATTAATCTTTTTAATTTATTGCCATTACATTTAAACGAAGATGATGAAGGCTGTGGGTGGATCAACTTATTAATAATATTGTTTAAATTGACTAATAAACACATTTAAAAAACAAAAAAAGGTTCAATGGTATACCCTAAACTAGAAAAAGAAGGAAAACACAGGGTGCTTAATGCTTTTGGTCAAGGCGTAATTGAGTTTGTACGTCGTACTGATGAGACGACATTTTCTTTTGATTTTTAAGAGCACTTGTCACTGATTTTCCAATTTGCCGAAGTGTTTACTTTATTTTTAATTTTAAGTTTAAGTTACTTTATTTTTAATTTTAAGTTTAATTTACTTTATTTTCCCCGATCATCTTTGATTTGAATGACAGTTGGTACTCATTCGTTTGACTCTGCGTAAGCTTAGAACGTCATTTGATTCCGACGACGTACACATTCAATTATGTCCGTTTTCTTAAAACGTTACTTTGGAACAAAGATATTTTTATTAAACCATCTCCGTTTCAATGTAATGGCAATAAATGAAGTAGATCAATCGTCGGCGATCAACCGAAAATAGCGATGAAAAAAAAATGTTGCCAAAAAAACCTGAAATAAATTTAACAATTCCAAAATAACAAAATGAAACTTTAGTCCTTAGGAAAAATATTCTCAACCTCATAGCTTTCACGATACGCTGCACGATGCCGGCTTTACGGAAACCTGCCGTTTTTTCGAGAAAAACAAAATTTCGCTGCGAAAAAAAATTGCAAAAACTTTTTTTTTTAAACGAAACTAAAGCTAACACTTCCCTTTTCGAAGATCATTTCACTAAATAGCGAGATTTCTATTTTTCCAAAGTCCAGCGAACGACTTTGCAAGGTGCAAAAATCGTGAAAAACCGCAATTTTCAAAATGACGTACCGGGCACAAAAGAATCGAAAAAATCAAATTAAAAAAGCACATCGATGTTGACTTTATTCTCTTCAAAATCCCGTTTGGTAAATTAGTGTCCGATTTTTTTTGGCCGAGATATTCAATTTTTTGTCCGGAAAGAAAAATTGCAGGGTGCCCCATACTTTTGGCCAAGGGTGTATATGTATATAAACCAGAAAAAAAAAGTAATTTTAGACATTCGACCCCAAGGAACACGATCGTAGTAATCACATGTCCCTATAACGAATAATACGTAAACCCCAACGTCTTTGAAGTCAACTTTGGATAAATGTAAGCATATTTGTATACATGACTTTACAAAGACCGTCCCGGCTCCAAAATCACCAATTCGCTTAAGGGGTAAGGCCACTGTAAATTTTGCCAGACGAAAATTTGGCCATCGAAGGACAAATGTATGGTGCTGGGATTGCAGACTAACGGTAAATTTTTTTTTACCTTCTTTTTTTTTATTTTTTCCAATAAAAAACTATTCGCAAAACTTTAAACGCGTTTTTCTCGAAATACGGTTTTTCAAAATGGCACGCAGCATCACTCGAACAATTTTCATTTTTTTTACTTGAAATTTTGACCAGATGTGAACATTAACATTATCTTGAGAATGTCGATCGGGATTTTCAATAACTTTATTTATTGATTTTTTATTAACAAAAAACTAGCCGTTTTTTTCGTCAAAAATCAATTTTTTTTTCAAACGCACGCCAAATCCACAAAAATTGATACTTTTTAAAATCCGATCGACATTCTCTAGCTATAACCCTCTAGATTGATGGTTTTTTTTTTTTTGTTCTAGATTCAAAAGTGCACCAGTGGTGCTGCGTGCCGCGGAGCCCTGCAAGCAAAACATGCCCCGGGAAGATAGCTGTGGAACCGCCATTTTGTTTTTTTTTTGCTGTAAAAAAATTTGATAATAAAGTTTAATGTATGCCCGATAACACCCTTAAAAGTTTTTTTTCAATTACCTTCAATTTTGGAAGCAAAAAATTCGTGAAAAAACCTTTTTTTTTGGACCGTTACAGTGGCCTTAGGCCTTAAGACAATCTCATGAACCGGCCTGAAAATAACCAGAATTTTTTATTTTCATCCCCATCGGGAAAACTGCCAATATATGGTGAAAAAAAGGTTCGCGCAGTGGGTTCCAACGCTCTCTAATACATTTATAAAAATCGATCAATTCATTTTTGGCGACGATAATCATATTTCTTTTCTGTTTAAAACATTTATTAACTATTAAAAACGTGGGAACCCATTGTTTTATGCTAAAATTTAAAAAATTGCCAAAAATATCTCTCGCCCCATTTTAAAATGAACACATCTCGTACAGAAATTGTCGTAGGTATCCAATTAGATTCCCATACTTGTCCATACTTTCTTATAAGAATGGATAATCGCATTGGATCCCTATACTAAATCGTCACATCATTAGAATTCAATGTACGACACATTGAAATCTAATCGAGTTTTATAATTGAATACTAATGTACGTAACATTCAATTCTATTCGGAATTCCCAATTGAAATCGAATGTACAAATCCAATTTAAATTCTAAAGGATTCCTTCAATACCGAACGGAATCCGATGCGATCATCGATGGATCCCATTCTGTACGTTGAATTTTGTAAACAAAATATATAAATATACAAAATAAGTGGATCTTCAAAAAGGATATATCTTATCTTAAAAAGTATAAATGTATCTTAAAAATCGATTTGAATCAAATCACTGAAAATCCATTGTAATTATCGTTTGTTATTTATTTTATTGCACTTTGACACAATGTCACGATACACGTACACGCTCACGAGGCGTGCAGGTTATTTTTCACCACGTCGAGTTTTTTCTCCTGACTTTTCACATATTTTCGATTCGAACGTGGTGAGAAATCTCAAATGGCGTTCATCGGGGACCAGTGCAGAATCCAATGAGGACTCCCTATGTGCTGTGTCCCTAACAAATCCCTATAAAGATGTGGGTGCATTTTGAGACTCCCCAACAAATTTTTGCACGACATCGCGAAATGATTTTTTCTTTTTTTGGAGATACGACAAATTCCGGATGAGAATTTCAAATAAAAAATTCTCAAACTACGTCCATCGGGAAATAGCGTGGAATCCACTTGAATTCCAATGTGGACTCCCAAACAGATGTGGTAGGATCTGGGGCTCCCAAAGAAATTTTTGCAAGAAACAGGGCTTACCTTTGGTGGGAATTTTTTTTTTGTACCCTGCAGCGAAATTCTTTGCTATGGTCCCGCACAAAGAAACAGACGTTTTTTCGTCACCATAATATTGGGTGTCTCAAAATGACCTGACAATTAAATTTATTAATAAAACGTATAATCTATTTGAAAAGGACGAATATTTTGATTTTAAGATAAGGTACAATGATAAGATTATGTTTAAGATAAGGTACAACATAACATGAAGGTTATGTGTGGAACACAATATCCTATGGCGGTCATTTATGAATGACCGCCTCGTGCCTGTTTGCAAACGTTCACTTTTTTTACGAAATATTCAATAACATTTTGGCATAATTGCGGTCAAATGTCATGAAGGCCTTAGGCGACTCTAGAGGCCGAAAAAATAGGTTTTTTGGGGATTTTTTTTTTCAGAAAAACTACAAAATAAATCGAGATTACAAAAAAGGGTGTTTATCATACATATCAGTGATTGTATACAATCATTTTTTTTAAGCGATTAATTTTCAAAATGGCGGCTGTGCAGCATTTATCTCAAAACTGCATTTTTTAAGTTGGCCGGAAACATAAATCAGACAATTTTCAACCGATGCACTTGGAATGTTGAATATATCTTAAAAAATACATTGTCTATGGAAGTACGTAGGATTTTTTAAATATTGCATAGTTGATTTGTTATTAACAATTATCTGACGAAATTTTTCACGTTCCAAAAATTCGCCCAAAAAAATCGTCAGATAATTGTTAATAACAAATTAACTATGCAATATAAAAAAGAATCCTACGTACTTCCATAGACAATGTATTTTTCAAGATATATTCAACATTTCAAGTGAATCGGTTGAAAATTGTCTGAGTTATGTTTCCGGCCAACTTAAAAAATGCAGTTCTAAGATAAACGCTGCACAGCCGCCATTTCGAAATTAATCGCTTCAAAATAATTATTGTATACAGTCACTGATATGTATGATAAACACCCTTTTTGTAATCTCGATTTATTTTGTAGTTTTACTGAGAAAAAAATCCCCAAAAAGTCTATTTTTTCGGCCTCTAGAGTGGCCTAACCCCTTAAAGAATTCAACACATAAACTCCATGTTTGTACCTTATATTAAAATAAAAATATTCGTACTTTTCGAATAAATAATACGTTTTATTAATAAATTTAAATGTCAGGTCGTTTTGAGACTCCCTTCGTATACATAGGATTCATTTTCCGCTCCTTTCTCGCGTCTACCCCAAACGTTCTTCCAAATTTCATCCAATCTCGTGCTTCTCCTTTCGAACTAAAAAAAATCACGATCTCCTTTTTTTCGTTTCTACCGAATTTTCGCAATTTTGTTCACCAAACGAACACGTCGTTTTCCCTTCGACAAATATCTTTCCCAAGCCCCAAGTGTCATTCGCCAATTATCATTTTTCTCATGGCAAAGCCGAGTAGTTGATTCGTGTCGTTTTTTTTTTCTTTTCTTTTTGCAATGGATGTTTAATTATCGTGTACGATTAATTATAATTTGTTCACCGGGTCTCGGATCCATTCTATCTCGCGGAGATTTCACCGTTGGAAACGCCGCGATGGTCAGTGTATGTCTCATAGCGGTATATACCGCGCAGCGAAGGGCAAAGTTTCTCGTCTGGAACGAGATCGCGCGCGAGCGTTATTTCTCTCATCCTCGTCTCGTCGTTTGCGCTCGCGCGTTGTGGATGCTGCAAGCGACCAGTGCCCGCGTACGTGGGAAAGCTTCGGAAGATGCGAGAAAACGGTCCATCGATGCAACGAGAGATGTTTTCTGATCTCGCGCCATTGCCGAGGATCTCGGGTCCCGAGCAGAAATTTGTTGGGGAGTTTCCATCAAAAACCATGTATGTATGTAACACAACATAAAGGCTAGACACGCGTTGCCATGTTGATTCTACACACTTGTGCATTTGGTAACACGCAATGCGTCACAGTTACACACGTGATGCGTTAAAATTACACACGCAAGGGTGCAATTGTTACGCATTGAATTATTCCACACCTTCGTAGCTGTCCCCATCAATACCACGCTTATTCGAACACACGTAAAGCGTGTGGAATCAACATCCAAGACGCATATTTATACACATTGGACGAAACAACACACGTTGATAGCAACACACGAGCGAAAATAACACGGGTAAAAAGCAACACAGTTTAAGTGTGTTAATTACGAGTTATTGATCATATGTTTTAAAAATCACCTTGGTTACGGCATCACGTGAAACTCATTAGTCGATTTGACATCGATCGATTAACCGGTTAATTGAAGACCACATTTGGTCTTAAAGCGTTACCCCCACTTGTAGCGCAAAAAAAGGCCTTTTTCATGAATTTTTTTAAAGAAAACTACAAAACTTTTTTAATCGACCAATATACCATCTTAAAGAATACATCTTGAAGAACTTTCAGTAATTTTTTTATTGAAAAATATTACATTGTTTAGTGGCAAATGGCCGTCAATGAAATAATGTTTTTATATACACGGTTTGCGGTGACCAACATTGCGGCGAAGTGGATCATCTGAAGAAAAAACGCGGAAGGATTTAGTCAAATATAAGTATAAACTAGTCTTTAATCGAAGGATTTTAAAAAATATTCATTTTTCACAAAATGGCGGACAGTCAAAGTTAATGGTTCGATTTAAACGAAAAAAAATCGAACGATTAAAGACTACATTTTTATGTATTAAATAAGCCTGCAAAATTTCAAGAAGATCGGTTCATTAGTGTTCGAGTAATTTTGGTCACCGACTTCAAAAATGCCATTTTGAGGAAAACGCGTTTAAAGTTTCTCTTTCAACGCTCTTTCAACGCGGATTCTTCTCTTTCAACGCTCATATCTCAGTCAATTTTGTTCGGATCGACTTGAAATTTTCAGAACATATTCTCAGATACTTATACTTAAAAAAAATGCAATAAAAAAAATCGATTCTTTCAAAATCGCAAGTGGGGGTAACCCCTTATTTTTTTGTTTCATTTATAGATCATTTTTGAGTTTGTCACGTGGAAGAACCCGAAATTGGAATATATTTTCCAAAACCTCGATAGCTGCATTGAATCTTTAGCGACGTATTTTTGTTTCGAGGCCATCACCGACAAGCAAAAAGCGCCCGTCATCGTGAAGCTGTATGAGAACCTAGCCTATGCGAAGACAAGAAAAACAGTGACACCCCTCATACATACTTCAGAGTAATGTATAAGTACTGTTGAGTCCAGTTCAATAAATGCATATATTTTGATGATAAAAAGCCTTTGTTATTCAATTTATTATTCCGACGCATCCCATGTATATACAGTATTGCAAAAATAAGTGTGTTGTTTTTACACACTTTGAGTGTGTAAATGGCTGTAGACACTTTTTACACGTTTTAACGTGTGTGAGGAAATAACGCACGTAAGTATGTTGTTTGAACGCATCTAGCTGTGTTATTTCTCACACACGTTAAAACGTGTACAAAGTGCCTCCAGTCATTGAGACACATAAAATGTGTGAAAAAAACACATTTGTTTTAGCAGCGGCAGATCCTACCAGATCCCTATAGGGGTTCGATAGGAATGCCGCACGTAGGGAGTCCATATTGGAATCCAAGTGGATTCCGCGCTGTTTCCCGATTAATGTTGTTAGATAATTGTTTCATTGAAATTCCCGATCGGAATTTGTTGAATCTCCCAAAAAATAATATCCACCCACTATAGGGATTGGTTATTAGGGAGTCCTCATTGGGATCCAATTGGGTTCTACACTGTTCCCTGATAAACGCCGTTTTGCATTCTTACACTCAGAAAAAAGATTTATTAAGGACAAAGAAGTTTCTCTCCCGGCGAATAAGTTTTCTTATTCGTATGTCGGCCTACTACGATATTATTAGCACCTAAGACATTTTTTTATTCAAGTTTATGTTTAAGATTTACTAAGAATTTTTATTAACATCTAATAAGATATATAGCTGGTGTTTTTCGAGGAATTGTGTCATTTTGTCCGTCATTATTTTCGTGATTGGAAAGTAGTATTTATTTGATTTCAAGAAATATTTATTCAAATTTTCCATTTTAAATATGGCTTTTAATTGATGTGAAAAATGGGCACGTAAAAAAACATATTTGGTGACGCCGAATAAATGCTGTAGTTACAATCACATAAAAACTGTCTCCATACGAGTAAACATTTATTAATTTCTAATAAATTATGTACTAATGTGCCAATTTATTAGAACATAATAAATCTTTTTTCTTAGTGTACAACGTCCAAAACGAAAATACGTGAAAAGTCACGAAAAAAAACTCAGCCATTTGTAACATAACGGGCACGCTTCCTGAGCGCATACGTGTGTGGTGGTATTATGTCAAAGTGCAGTACAATAAATAACAAACTATAATTACAAATTGATTTTTAATATATTCTTTTTTATGCAGTTTACACTTTTTCAAGATCAGATTTGACCTTTTTTAAGGTCCACTCATTTTGTGTATCTGTATATTTTGTTGAGAAAATTCAACGTCCAGAGTGGGATGGGTTCCATCGAGAATCGTATCGGATTCTGTTCGATGATGTGGCACTCCTATAGCGTTCAAATTAGATTCATACATTGGATTCCAATTAAGAATCCCGATTAGAATCCAATGTACGAGCGTGACGTTTTATCATAGGGATCCAATGCAATGGCTCATCGGATCCCTATCAGGAAGTGGGGATAAGTATCGGAATCCAATTTGATCCCTACGAAGCTTTCAAAACCGATGGATACATTTGGATATGCAAAACCTCGAGCGGAATTTTCAATATCTTTTCCTTTTTCGATATCCGTTTTTACTTCTTTTTCGATGTTCCATAAAGCCACGCAGGGAAGTTTGCAGCGAATTTGTCTTCTTAAAATTCGTAGAAAAAAAATGTTACGCACTTAAGGAGAAAGATTTTAAACGTGTTATCAAATCAAAATGATGGTTTGCCTTCGGAAGTGACACGTATATTCGCCGCCTTGAGCCAATTTCTGTTTTATCCATCTTTCTCGTATCTCAAGGTCATCTCACGGTCATTTCAAGGTTATCTCGAGGTCGCAATAGATTTTTTTGTTCTGCTTCAAACAAATAAGTGCCAGAGGGCTTTTTGAAAGTATGGATTCCCGATTTGAAAATCGAATTGACCTTGAAATCCGTTCAACGCCTATGCATTTGAAGAAAACTGCACCAGCCAACATCTTTACTGAGTCTAGAAATGTTTACATACTCTTTTTTGTCCAAAATCAAAGTTCATAGGAATGTTCGAGTATCCAATTTCCAGTGGCTCAGTCGGTATGTACACGATCGTATATCCAACATGTCGAATCTCCCACACCGGATGGAAAAATCGACATCTTCGTCTTTGTCATCACCGAGCGCATTCCCGAATAGAAATTTCTTAGGGTTAGCCTGATCAGGATCAGGCCCCGATCGGGGTGTGATACGGGTAACACCTATTACGGACATCCTGATCCAGCCCCGATCGGGCCGGAAGTATTTAGGCCCTAAATCAGCCTATATTGAAATGGCCCTACTAAGGCCGTCCCTGATAAGATCCTACTAAGGCTTTCCCCGATAGGGCCCTACCGAGGCATGCCTGATAGGCCCTACTAAGGCTTTCCATGATAGGGCCTTACTAAGGCTGTCCCTAATGTGGCCCTACTAAGGCTTTCCCCGATAGGGCCCTACCAAGGCTTGCCCTAATAGGCCCTACTATGGCTTTCCCTGATGAGGCCATAAATAGGCTCGCCCTATAACTGCCTCAACAGTCGATAGATGCATATAACCATTTTCCACATGGAAACTTCGATTTTACAGAATCGTAGCATCGGAGTTTCGATGCATTCCTGAATTCTATTTTTAAAAAAGGTGCTATCGATTGTGTCACATATTCTATGGATATGTGACACAACGTTGCATTTCCTAGTAGGGCCCTTTCAGGCTGCCTTATTAGTGCCCTACCAGGGCAGTCAGGCAACCTGATCGGGCCCTGATTTGGGCCCCATCAGGATTCCTACGCGGGTTGTTTGCCGCGAGTGCAAAATCGATTTCTTGCCCGAGAAACCGAAAAAAAGCCTAAAGCAAGGCCTCACCTCAACGAGCAATAAAGGAATCTTTGTCGAGCGTGAAAAAGATTCCTCGACGCAGTGTCGCGGTGCTTATTTTTATTTTATATTTTCTTCATGTTTATTCACTTTTTTTCTCTTTTTGGCGTCCCGTTTTCCTTTTTTTTTATCTGGAATCAGTGAAAATTCTTTCCGCGAAGCGAGAGAAAATCGTCGGGAGATTCGTTCATGCCAAAAATCGTCGTCGTCGTCGAGATTTTCCGAGGTGGAAGCAATTAGAAAGAGAGTGAGGGACAGAGAGAGAGAGAGAGGGAGAGAGAGAGAGAGAGAGAGAGAGAGAGAGAGAGAGAGAGAGAGAGAGCCTAGGAAAGGACAGAAAAAACAGCAGGTCCGAGCGAGTCGCATGCGCGCGGAAAAGACAATAAAAAGAACACCAGATGCAAAAGCACTGCGCGATGACGAAAACGTTTGTTTATTCAAGGGGAAACTTCCGTAAACCTTTCGTTCGCCAGATGAAGAGACGAAATGTCAAACCGCGCGCGCGTTCATGCCGCCCGAGTCCTGCCGCGCAAAAGGGCGTAGCCGTAACGTTTCGAGGCCTGCGATTCACATTGGTCGCAATTTTTTCCCAAGTTAGAACCCGATGTAGGTACGTGGCTGAAGAGAGCGAGAGAGAGAGAGAGAGAGAGAGAGAGAGAGAGAGAGAGAGAGAGAGAGAGAGAGAGAGAGAGAGAGGGAGAGAGAGAGAGAAAGAGAGAGAGAGAGAGAGAGAGAGAGAGAAAGAAAGAAAGAGAGAGCCTATGTGTATTCAACATAAGAGATCTATGGCTCCATACTGTGCGACCGCATGGACGACAACGGGATCATTAACTCCTTCGCGGTTCGTCAATCACCACCGATTCCTTCCATCGACCAGCTATCTTCTAGCTCCAAACTTTTCTCTTTCGTGTTCTTTTTCTTCCCTCTCTCTCCCTCTCTGTCTCTCTCTCTCTCTCTCTCTCCCCCTCTCTTTTGGTCTCTCCTTCGCTCTTTTTCCAATGACGAAAGAAAGACCAAGAGCGGAAAGACGGAAGTTGAAGAGAGGCAGAGACTAAGATAGTGGGAGAGAGTTGGATAGAAGCGGAAACTGAGGAAGGCCAAGAGAGAGGAAGAGAGATTTTTCTGTATTTATTTCTCTTTCTCTCTCCCCCTCTGGATCTTTATCTTCCTTTCTCCTTCTCTCTGTCTTTCTCAATCTTCGCCTCTCTCTCTCTCTTTCTCTCTCTTCAAGCTCTACCTCTCTCTCTAACTTCCTTCCTCTTTTTCTCTTCCTATCTCGCTCTCATTACACGACCGAAAAAGATTAGCATCTCGAATCTCCGCTAGGCTCGTTCCGAATCATCGATCCACTTCGCGCAGCCAATGTCTTTTTATTCGTCATTGTACACCAACGACCCGACAACCAACATTTCCCTCACTCCCCTTGCCATATTTGTTCACCAGAGTGAATACTGCGGCTTCACTGCTTCGGATGACACGTCATTTACTGCTCTACTACAGACGTTGTTGTTTTCGTGCAAAAAAAAAGGAATTTCGGAACTTCTAATCCTCGAGCGTTCAGACTTCTGACTACGGATATTATTGACGAATATATATTTTATCTTAATTCTGCGTTTTTTCTATTTGTAGTGTGCAGTCTTTTAATATAGTACGTTCAGTTTTATTGGTTTTATCAATGAGGCTAGATTGTAAGTGCACTCATCTTGCCCTGTTGGGCTTAAGAGTTCCATTGCACACCAGGCATTAGTCTTTCTGCACTCCACGGAAATGATGACTTGGGACTGATTGAATTCGTCATCGGATGCCAGCGGATTATTTATTGAAAAAAGGGACTATTGGGTTATTTTGAGAATTACTTAGTTCATCTTTACTTCAGTTCTTTCGTAATTTTGAGAATTACTTAGTTTATTCATAGAGTGCACCAACTAATGAAATATTTGGGTTTATTTCGATATTTCATTGTCCCCCACTCTCCGCTCCAATGAACAATCCCATCGACCCAGGTGATCCACTTTCATTTCTCGTAGTCATCTTCAGGCCACGTAGTTTCCGTTCTTCACTTAACTCCTTCAACCTCGAGCCAATGTAAATTCCCCAAGACCCGCAATTTTTAAAGCGAGTCCCGAACCACCGATGGCAGGAAAAACTTTTGGACAAATCATTCGACATCGACTGGGACCGAGCGCGGATTCGGAATGGCAGTCCAGAGCCCATCCGGCTGTGCCACTCGCTCTATTTTCAAGGTATTCCTTTCACGAATCCGAACATTTAACAGTTAACTGATTTTCGTCTACAATCAAGTAAAAATGCATCCTAGTATACCGGTAACATTTCAAGCCAAGTTACCGAACTTTTAACGCAAAAGGACGACTCTGAAAATCATCTCATTTGTACGGCGATTTATGGAAATGACACGCTGAGCGCAATCTAATAATTTATACACTAAATAACCCACATGCCAGATATGAACTCATCACACGTGTAAAAAAATCTGAAAATTCCGTAACGACAATAAAAACAGAGGGTCACCGAATGTTTAAATATTCGGTGATCAAATTTAAATATGATAAAGCTTAGAAAAATGTGACTAGCAAAAGTATTTTCGTAGCCGCGACATTTTCAGAAAAAATGTCTAAATCTACTGAATTTGCGCGCAATTTTTCATTCCAGTCTGTCGTTGGGTAAAATACTAGATTGTACACTGGAAAAACAAATGTGTTGTTTTTACACACTTTAGGTGTAGACATGGCTGAAGACACTTTTTGTACGTTTTGACGTGTGTGAAAAACAACACGGATAGATGCGTTCATACTACACACTTACGTGTGTTATGTTCTTACGCACTCAAAGTGTGTAAAAACAACACACTTTTTTTGGCAGTACCGTATATACATGGGATGCGTCGGAATAATAAATTGAATAACAAAAACTTTTTAACGTCAAATTATATGCATTCATTGAACTCAACTCAACAGTACTTATAGATTGCTCTGTAGTATGTAAAAGAGATGTCACTGTTTTTCTCGTCTTCGCATAGGCTAGATTCTCATACAGCTTGACGGTCGCTTTTTGCTTGTTGATGATGGCCTCGCAACAAAAGTACGTCGCTAAAGATTCAATGCAGCTATCGTGGTTTTGGAAAATAGATTCCAATTGCAGGTTCTTCCACGTGACAAACTCAAAAATGATCTATAAATGGAACAAAAAGTTAAGACCCAATGTGGTCTTCAATTAACCGGTCAATCGATCGATGTCAAATCAACTAATGAGTTTCACGTGATGCCGTAACCAAGGTAATTTTTAACATACTTAGAACACACGTCAAACACGCCTAGTTTTTGCAGTGTGACTTATTTTCATTAAGGAGTTTCGAGACACTTGACGATATGTTACCATGTGATTCAAATTTATACAGTAAACTCTTTGTCATATACTAAATTAACCCTCCAAACTTTTAATCGTTCGCCTACACCGTTTCTATCATATTCACAATTGAATAAACAGCTTTTAACATAGAGAGATGCTTACGCTTACCTCTAAACGGCAGTTTTACGCACGAAATAGTGTGAAAAAATGTTCAGAATTTGATGAAATAACGGTCAAATCACTCAGTACATTATGGCAATTTCGTCTCCCTTTACATTATAACAATTAGGCACCTCCCTATGCTAAAAAGTGTTTCTTTAATTGTAAACTTTACAGAAACGTCGTAGAAGTTCGATTTAAAATTTGGAGAGTGCATTCAGTCTGTGAGAAAGGATTGTCTGTATAAAAATTTGAATCAAATGGTAACATATAGTCAATTGTCCCGAAATTAAGGAATAACCTTAATTCGTCCTTAATTATACTCTAATTGATAAACGTTTGATTAAATTTGTATGAAATGGCAAATTGCGACTGACGCAACGAGCGACCAGTTCGTACGGATCTCAAAGCTGCTCATCTCGTTGACATATTTGACATATCGATTGATCGATCGATTTCATCGCGTGAATCAAGTAGCTAGGACACTGAGAACGTCAGTTTTTCATCCCTCTTTTTCGACAGGCCAACAGCCGGCGTGCGAAATATATATATATATATATATATATATATATATATATATATATATATATATATATATATATATATATATATATATATATATACACACATATATATACGTACATACATACTCGAGGCTATTTTATTTGGCCACTGCCCATACGCGTTCACCCTCGGCCAATAACCATCCCAGGATTTTCCTCGAGTTTGCCAGAGCACGCTGAGCGGATTTATTTTTATTTTCTTTCCGTCCGCTCGAAGCTACAAGAGGAGGGTGGGAGAGAGAGCCGGGACCGGAGGAAAGCTTTTTCCCTCAACCGGAAGCAAAACGAGAGAGAGCGTGACGCGGAAAAGCACGAGGGGTGGCTGTACGGCAGAAGGGGGCGGGTTTGACCATGGATCCATAGAAAATGGTGGAACGAGAGTTATACGTGTACCAACAGCGTGAGAATCCGTAACGGTAAAACTGGTGGGATAGATAAAGAGCCGGAGAGCATGGGGATGAAAGGGACAGATATAGGGAGGCAGAGGGTAGCGGGGAAGAGGGTAAAAGAGGGACAAGCAGGAAGAGAGAGAGAGATGAAAATGAGTAACAGAGAGATGGAAAATTGAGGGGGATGGTTGGAAAATGGATAAAGTGGAGAGAGCGAGACGAAGCGCTTGGGGGTTGAAACACGAGCGAGAGCAATATCGTGAAGTGAGCGAGAGTGGTGGATGAAAGAGCGTAGAGAGGGGCGAAGAGAGAAAGAGAGAGAGAGAGAGAGAGAGAGAGAGAGAGAGAGAAGAGAGAGAAAGAAAGAACGAGCAAGAGAGGGGTGGGATTCTGCGGAAAGATGAGGAGGGCTGGAAAATGCGCGAGAGCTTTCTCGTCCCTCGTCGCAGGCCATGTGAGGGGGTTGGGACTGGAGAAACTCCTCTGCTATCGTTCCTCGCGCTCTCGTTGTACCACGTTGCGGTACATGTCGAGCGTCGAAGTCTCCGAAGGCCCCACCAGCAGCCACGGCGACAGTTCCTATTAAATCAACCGATATTTAACACCCCCTCCCCTCCCCCCGCTCTTCATGTCTGACCAAATTATTGACCATCATCACTGCTTCGCATTTTAATTTTCGACTGTTCCTCCCTACCCTCCGTCATCCACTCGCAATTATCATTATCAATCAATTATCATTATCAATCATTACAAATCAATTATTCAACATCATCCGTTGCGGGAACTTTGCGCCGGCCGATTGCAACGCATGCAGAAATTTGCTGGGGAGCTCCCAGAACCTACTACTTCCCTATAGGGATTTGATAAGGGTGCTGCACGTTGGGAGTCCACATTGGAATCCAAGTGGATTCCACGGGATTCGCCGATTGGAGACCTTTGAGAATTTTTGTTGAAATTCTTAACCGGAGATTGTTGAATCTCCAAAAAAAATATCCTTCCGTAATCCCGGGTACAAATTTGCTGGGGAGTTCTCACTGGGGACGCGGCGTGTAGGGAGTCCACATTAGAATCCAAGTGGATTTCACGCTATTTCCCGATTGACGTTGAAGATTTTGTTTAATCTCCAATCGGCCCGGCGAGTTGTCGATCATATGTTTTTAGAATCACCTTGGTTACGGCATCACGTGGAACTCATTAGTCGATTTGATCATCGATTGATTGACCGATTGAAAACCACATTTGGTCTTAACTTTTTTGTTTCATTTATTGATCATTTTTGAGTTTGTCACGTGGAAGAACCTGAAATTGGAATCTATTTTCCAAAACCTCGATAGCTGCATTGAATCTTTAGCAACGTATTTTTGTTCCGAGGCCATCACCGACAAGCAAAAAGCGGCCGTCATCGTGAAGGTGTATGAGAACCTAGCCTGCGCGAAGACAAGAAATACAGTCACACCTCTCATACATACTACTTATATAGTAATATATCAGTACTGTTGAGTTCAGTTCAATAAACGCTTCAGTTCAATAAACGCTTTTGTTATTCTATTTATTATTCCCACGCATTCCATGTATATACAGTACTGCAAAAATAAGTGTGCTGTCTTTTTACACACTTTGAGTGTCTCAACGGCAGTAGACACTTTTTACACGTTTTGAGGGGCTCTACCAGTGTGAACGCTGAAAATTTGGGTGATTTTCGGGAATTTTTTGGACGAAAAGTACTCAATTAAATGTTTCGAAAAATTTTGAATATATTTGTCTATATTTGACCTATATTACATAATTTTTTCATAGAAAAATATTGAGATCCAAGCGACTTATACGCTGCCTTCGGAGGCGCCAAAAAAAAAGTTCCTCCACTACTGACATGATTCCGGCATATTGATTAGCTGAAACCGAAAACGGAAAAAATGCCGTTAAACTGGAAGGTATTTCCTGTACAATGACGTAGGATTTTTGAAAAATATCAAAATTCAACAAAATGGCGTAGTTATGAAAAAAAAGTCCGTTTTCTTGCCTATAAAATGGTCGTTTTTTTGAATGCCAAATCGTCAATTTTCATCCAATCAAAAATATCCTACGTCATTGTAGAGTAAATATATTCAAGAGTACACAGTTTAAATTTCAAGTCAATCAGATAATTGCTCTTTGAGTTACAATGTCAGCAAATTTGAAAAATCTGATTTCACATTCTTGAAAGTATAAATCTTGAAAGCATAAAAAGCTCGTCTCATATTCTTGAAAGTATAAACTGTCGAAAAAGGCAAAAAAATCGACTTTCTGAAAGTGTCACACTGGTATAGCCCCTTAACGTGTGTCAGGAAATAACACACGTATGCGTGTTGTTTGAACGCATCTATCCGTGTTACTTTTACATCGTTATTTTTCACACACGTTAAAACGTATGAAAAGTAATTAGAAGAGTACGTGGCTTCCGGATGGATTCGTGTAAAAAGTGTCTACAGCCATTTACACACCTAAGGTGTGTAAAAACAACACATTTGTTTCTGCAGTGTAGGGGTCCTCAGTGGGATTCAATTGGATTCTGCACTGGTCCCCGATGAACGTCGTTTGAGAAATCCTACCACATTCAAATCGAAAATATGTGAAAAATGTAAAAAATAAATAACGAACGATAATTACAGTGGATTTTCTGTCATGAGATTCAAATCGACTTTTTAGGTCGAGATATCTTCAGGCGAGGAAAAAATAGCCGATTCTCATGATTTTTTTTAAGGAAATATTAATTTATCTTTTTTGAGACTTAGGGTATGTTTTATTACTACTTTTAGCTATTACATAGTATGTTTTTTTTAACAATCTGTAAAAATGGTCAAGGTATGGCACTGTCTTCTAAACGGGTTGCGGCGAATGTTGTCAGACGGCGTGACACGCAGCGTCCGCGGGATTGATCTGAAAAAAAAACCAACGAAGATTTTTCTTTCATTACCACTCATACGCAGAATATGAACCAAGAAAAAGTGAGATATGTTGACAATCGATGGAATGGTACGCTTCGAAACAAAAAGATTGAATTTTGCGGGAAATAATCGCTACATTTTGCAATAAAAAAAAAAAATTCTTTTATTTTCGAAAACATTTCGGATCATTTTTTATACAATAAGGTTAGGAAAATTTATACCAAATTTCATCAGAATCGGTCGATAAGTTTAAGGATTAATTCACAAAAATACGATGTTACAGCCCAAAGTAGTAATAAAATATACCCTAAGTCTCAAAAGTGGTGAAGCAATCTTCCCTTTCAAAGAATCGTGAAAACTATCAAATTTTTTCCTCGCCCAAAAATATATCCCCCCTCAAGATATACTATTTTAAGCGATTTGTACTTTTTTTAATCCACTCATTTCATACATCTATCAGGATCCATAAAGAATCGTATCAAATACTGTTTGATAATGTGAGAATCGTTTAGGATTCAAATTGGATTCGTACAATGGATTTCAATAGGGAATCCCGATTAGAATCGAAAGTACGAACGTCACGTTTTAGTATAGGGATCCAATGCGACGGCCGATTGGATCCCTATCGATAAATAGAGACAAGTATGGGAATCCAATTGGATACCTACATTAATGTTTGCACAGACATTCGAATTTCTCGAAATCGCCGAGTGAGAACACATTTTTTTAATAAAAAAGGCGGTTGTTGCCCGGAAATCAAAACCAAAACGCAAGATTCTTCTCGGTTTTGCCTTCGTTTATATGTCGCGAAAAACGATTTTCTTTGGCTTTTATGTTCATGGAACGCGCGAAAGCTTTTTCCATCGTCCCGAAATTCGTTGGTGCAAATGCCCTTCGAAATTCAGGGCTAACCAATTATGAAGTTTGCATCATTGGAATGCTGTGGCAATTGTTTTTTTTATCGCCTACATTTTTTGCAGATCTACGAAAATCACTGAAACGTTTTTCCATGATGCTCAAAAAATGTATAATGTAAAACAAAAAAAAGAAAGTAATTATATATTTATTGCTATGTTGTATATTTGTTTTATTATGTTATATATTTATTATTATTTTTAATGAAAATAAACATATTGTTATTCGATAATTGTATATGTATATCATTATATACGTATAATAATAAGAATAAGGAGGCATCAGAAATAATTTTCGTGGCATTCCAACTATGCAAACTTCAACACCCCCTGAAGAGCCTCTTCTCGTTTTCGTTGTTCGTCCTTTTTGGAGGAGGAACGCGGCAGAGTCGTGTATGAAGTCCTCTCGAAATGTATGTTCATTTTTGTTCAATTTCACGTATAACTAAGGTGTCTAGTGAAGTACCGACAAATATAAATATCTATCAGTTATTTCGAAAAATAATATATTTTTTGTGGGTCTTCCACTTTTGATTGCGGTAGAAAATAATTCCTCCGTGCTTCTCATTCAGGGCAAAGTCCGGAAAAAATCTTAAGGGGTGCCTTAATGGACGAGAAAGGACAAGCAACTATCGTGAGCTTGAAGTTTGTAACGTTTGAATGCAATGAATTTTATTCAAATTTCTCCATTTTTTTCCTGCCTCTCTAAAACTATCAATATCAGCGAAACTTTTTTGCCGTGCTCAATCAAATATCTACAATCTAAATCGATGAAAAAACGATCTTGGGAAATAATAAAAATAAGGAAAGAAAAATATAAAGATGTTTCTTTGCATTGCGCTATTTCACGCTTCGAGCTGTATTTCTGTGAAAGATGGATCAAAATCGATCTAGTAATTTTCGACTTATAAACAAGAGTACAGACATGCTGACAATTTTTTTATTGCGATTTTCCGTCTCTTTCCCAATATAAACGATCTTCAAGAATTGTCACCCCTTGCAGCAGCCCCTTCAGTTTCCTTATATATACAGATAGATAAGAACAGGACATTTTGGATCCGCTATGCCTGTATAATATTGGCTATCAGGATATCTGGCTGTTTTCCTCATTTTTATATCATTTTATTTTTAATTTAAATTTAATTTTATATAATTTATTTTTCATATAACGTTGAGTATGGGGACAAGAGGATAAGGATGGTCATCAAAGTTGAATGTCTTCAAATTAATTGAAATTACATTTGTACAAATATACTTACATTTATCTAGAGATAATAATTATCTTGAAGATACTTACATTTATCTACAGATTGTGCTTATATCTATCTAGAGATTTGAATACCCGAAGGGGTTTATATAACGTTGAGTACACGCAGAAAAAAAATTATTGATCCAATATCATTGGTCCTATCGAATGAAATTTCGTTGATTCAATTGTAAAATTGTTGGTGTAAATAGTCGGATTTATTAGTCCAAACAAAACGCTATTGACTTTTATAACATGATAAAATTAAAAGTTTTTTTTTCATTCAAAAGATTCATTGTTGGTCGAGAACAGTATATTATTGAAACTATGTAAAAAACTATTGCGAACAAATTACATAGTTTTGAAAGCATTTTCTACAACGACCAAAAAAAGCGTTCCCATTCATAACATGAATATTGTTGATTCGAGAAAAAAAGAAAAATTGAATTTCGCTCGTTTGATTCAGATAAAATTTCTACTGAGTAAATATGTTATTTTTTTTCACCATATCCGTTATTGATTTCCAAGTACATTATTCGTTAAAATATGAATATTTTATTTTTATTGAAAAATATTAAGCAAATGTCTGAATTAGTTTAAAAATTATGCGAAAATGAAATTTGTTTCTTGCGCATTTGGTTGAAAATTTTCAACCGAATCATGGCCGAGCGCCACCGAAATTATAGGTGTGAGGAAACCCGTAGTTCTCGGAGTAACCGCTAGAAGCCGCACGCGCGCTCGTTTCTCGTAATCGTAGCACGAACCGAAAATCTACTCAAACGCCGGAGAAACTCTAAAGAGTATCGCTCCTTGGCCTGTAGCTAAGATCAAAGTGTAGTATCTGTTCTTATCAGTTGAATATCTGATATTCTCTCCATGGATATTCCATTGGATATCTGATATTCTCTCCACTATTATCGTGGATGATCATTCTAATGCTCACTTTTTATTTAAGATTCAAAACAAATTGAAAAACGTACGTCCCATGGCATATTCGTTTCGATGCAGTAAAGAAATAATTAATTCTATTGATTATATTTATGTACGAAATATAAAATGTAGCAACCGCATAATTATTTCATCCATACATCTACGGATTGTATATAGAATGATTTCAATAGAATATAATTTTATTTGAAGGATAATGTAGATATTCAGAGAACAGAAGAGATTTTCAAGTAAACATAATATGTTATTTGAATCAATCACATTTTCCAATATTTTATAGTATTGTAACAATCTCATATATCCGTGGCACTCCGCGATCAGACATTTATTTGAATCAACCAATATATTTTTTTCATTCAATTGGTTTTTTTTTCTCAGTGAATGGGCACAACAGAATGGTCATCAAAGTTGAATGTCTTCAAAATCACCTGTCCTCGTATACACACTGCGTACACACGTGCCTTGACCGCATCGGTGCATGACTGTAACTGCATACACGCTTCATCTCTCGGACGTTATACGGAACAGATAGATCGAGAGCGATTAAGAAATCCGTGATGGCCATTGTACCCTCTCTCGTTCCCTTTGTACTTTTCCCTCAGACTTTTTCTCCCCCTTCCTCCTCCGCCCGCCCCCCTCACTCACTTCTTTTTTTCTCCATATATCGTTGTTCCATCTCACGTAGTCCTGTATGCGCGCACGTGCACACACATATGTGTACGGCCGCTGAATCGCCGATGTATATAAACCTGGGAGTGAGTTTCTCGTGGCCGCCCCGGGGTCGTGGCCTGCCCTCTCTGCAGCATCCGACTCTTCTTCTTATTCTTCTTGCTCGTCTTCTGTTCCGGCACAATAATCTTCTTACTCGCCCGCACATACGTATCACGTGTGTGCTCTGCTATTCTTCGACGAGGATCTCCGACGAATGGACAGGGCAAAAAAGGCACTGTGAAGGAGATAGGGAGAAAGAGAGAGAGAGAGAAAACAAGAACGTACCTGAAGGTGCATCGTCCTTTGCATTCTTATATATCGCTATATCCGGGATGCGCGAAAATGCAAATTTCTTGCTATTTATTAATTAATTTCTCTCAAATGTCTTCATGACTTTGAGATGATCTTCTGCTGCATCGTCGGCCTCGTCAACGCGCTTCCACCTGACCTACTACCGTTGCAGCTGCTTATTTTGAGATGAGTCTAATTTTCCACTGCTTTAACATTAATTACTGAATTATACATATATATATATATATATATATATATATATATATATATATATATACATATATATATATTTATATTTATATTTATATTTAGATATGTAGATTAAATATTTAGATATATAGATCTGTCCAACCTGCCATTGCTATACAGTTCTATGCAGTATTGGCTATCAGCGCGTCTGGCTGCTTTGGAGACGATCCCCTCAGTCAAATGTCCTCAAGATCACTTTTTCCCATGTGGATATCAGGTGCACAAGGATTTGTTACGGATTTTTGGTCGAATAACAAATTGATGTGGAAGATGATAAATCATTCTTCCTTCATTCAAAGTATGGTCCATCAAAAGATACAGACTTTGGCCATCTTTCAGGTGATCGACAGATTCCGTGCTGGTAAAAGTTTGCTGGTTATAAAGTGATCTAGTTATGAAGCCAATTGTTGGTTTCTTCATAAGATCTGAAGGGCGCTCAAGGGGGGATTGATGTCATAGACCGAAACAAATAGTAATCTGCAGCAGCAGTGGCTAGTGAATATAGCAGGTGAGGTAGAATCTCCCAGTTCACTGCTACGTGATTCTTGACGGATCTATGAACATGTGGTCTGGTCAACATGACAAAATCATCCTGTAAAACGCTTATATATATATATATATATATATATATATATGGTACCCAATTCTCTTGCTTTTGGAACATTGCCATGGCATTCAGGCTTGAGGAAATGCATGGCTGGGTAACATGCCATGCTGCTGCTAATTCATTTTCTGTTTTGGCACGTATCTGCTACCAGTAATGCTTCCAGTTGGGTGTCTTCAACTTTTTTTGCTATTTTTCCTTGCGGTTTATCATCCGAATTAGAATCAGGCTTTCCAAATCGTTGGAGTCACATTTCAAACATGCTTACCACCCGTGCAGAAATGTAATCAGGCATTGCCTACTGTGCCCGGCCTTAAGCAGACTTGCCTTGTCTGATTTACCAAACCGCGCCCTCCCATGGAAGAAATCGGGAAGATCGCAAAATCGTTTTTTACGGCTTACCCTTTATCCTTGGAAGTTACAATCTTCTAGCCGGCACACACGTCCAGAAGTTCTATGCTTTCAGCGTGTACATACGCTTATGATTTTGCGATACTTCTGAAATAACCCTTTGTACTCTAGGCCTTTTTCGCTCGGATAGTGATCTGTGTACGTTTTTCTCTCTCTTTGCCTATCAGGAAATGCGAGCAAGCGTTTGGATACACTCATACACTACCCTAGCACGTAGATAACCAACAAATAATATGTTGTCGAAATACTAAATTAAATACACTTCCGATTTTACTTCCTCAAGGATTCCAAAAACGCTGAAACATTTTTAATTTCCTCGTTTGTTCCTGGTCATTTCCCGATCTATTCCCTACAACTTTCCTGGTCATTTGCCGCTTGTTCTCCGGCCCGTTCCTGATCAGTTCCCTAGAAAGGGAACGGCGAATCGGGATCTAGCCTTAGACCCGTTACATTGCGAACCTATTCCAGGGTGGAAGGCCCGACTAGAGGAAGGCAGATCAAGGGCAGTACTTTTTGCCGACTCAAATTGCCACACGGGCAATGAAGCATGTTCTTTGTCAGCATCCACAAGCAAACGATGACTTAGAGCTGAACTTTTCTCTGAAAGAAAATAACGCACCAACACTCCTCGCACATAACGTTTATTCGGTGGAAAAGTAGACATCTTCGATCCGACAAATTCGTCAAGTGTTTACACTTTACCCAAATAGCATCAACTACGTTTGACAGCCGCCTACATACCTTCCAAATACAACCTCATCACAATGCCACCAGTACGAGACCCACCATTGAAGATCCACCAAGTCATACCTGTATACCCAATATATGTTCAAAGTTTTCTTCAATCTCGACGCAGTGGACGGAGACAGCGGTATGAAAAAGTGATGCCGAGCCTCTTCCTCACTCCCGTCGCAATCGTCATCAACGGATAAGACCGGCATTAAGACACGAGGATGGCCTCTCAGCCGAAGCGCAGCCGCAGTCACGAGGTATCCAAGAATATGAGAAGCATGGCGACGAGATGAAAAAAAAGCGCATGAAAAGGACCAAAGAACGTGAGGGGAAAGGTAGAGAGAGAGAAGAGTAGAAGACGGGAAAACATCAGAGAACGAAAACCACGGACGAATCGCTTTACCAGATTCGCGCTATATTTTCTGCCGATCCTCAAAGCCTGTGCCGTCCCTCTTATTCTCGTCGTCATCCACATTCATGCGAGAAAGAGAGAGAGAGAGAGAGAGAGAGAGAGAGAGAGAGAGAGAGAGAGAGAGAGAGAGAGAGAGACAGAGAGAGAGACAGAGAGAGAGAGAGACAGAGATAGAAATATTGTATACACGAGAAAAGACGAGAAATACAGCGAAAGAAAGAATTGCAAGGGCAAGGAGAGGCAAGTTTTGCTGAGGACACGTCGGATGCGCCTCACTCGACTCCTCAAAGCTCAAAGTTTAAACGAAAAGCAGTTAGGAAGTCACGTGTTTTGCGGTCAAGACAACCAGCCACGGTTTTGCGCACCTTCTTCAACGGCCCCCGCCGCGGTCAAGCTATATATATAGCTATATACAAACACATATATCTATACCTTGTCCGACGAAGAAACGCGCGCGCGATCTCCGTCAAAATTGTGAGCCGGATTCAGCAGCGGAACTCTTCAGCAATCTCGACAGAAGACAAGGAGGAGAGAGAGAGAGAGAGAGAGAGAGAGAGAGAGAGAGAGAGGGAGGTACAAAAACGGCAAACAATCGAATGTATAAAAGTTGCACAAAAAACGCCGATGCTATATATACCATCGCGAGCGCGAGTAAAAATTGTTGCGATTGCAGGAAACACTTTTTTTTTTTAATTGTGCCTGACACAAAACTGGCCCAATAAATTGCATTGTAAAAACGAGCCTAAATCTTTTTCTCCGCCGAAGTGTGTGAAACGTACGAAAATTTCTAAGTTACGATTTTTTGTCGAAAGAGTGTATTAGGCGAAAAAAAAATCAGACTCCGTTTAGTATTCAACAATGAAAGGCGCGTGGGTGCTTTTTAATTTGTCGAGATTAAAATGGATCGACGTTTGGAATTTTTTCAAATGTAAATTTTATTTTTTTATTATGGATATTAGCATTATTATTATCAGCATGGTATCAACACTTTGTTATTATTATTATTGGCATGATATTACCATTCTATTATTATTAATATTAGCATGATATTAACATTCTATTATTATCGATATTACTATTATGATTATTATATTATCATTTTATTGTTATTGTATTATTATTAGGGTAACCGGGGGTGCAAGTTAATTCAGCCCTCGATTGACGTTCCGAAAGTGTCAAATTTAATCGCAGCCGCATTAGTAAATTTTTCTAAATGCTTTTTTTACGAACTCAATGGTTTGGAACCCACCAAACATGGTAGGTCCTTGCCGAATAGACACCGGGATCATTTTCAAGAGGCGACGGCAACGATAAAAACTATGAAATCCAAAAATTATCGGAAAACCTGAGCACCTGGGGTACGAGGGACGTCTTGAGCCCAACAAGGCGAGGTAGGTGCCCTTCAAATCTAAAATATTATATTATTATCTGAATATATCTTTAATCTAACATATTAAGTCATTCTCATATCATGATAATGGATATTAAATTTCATTATTATGATTATTATATATAATTTTATTATGATGATGATGATTATTATTATTATTAATATGTTTATTTTATTATTGTTCTTGTTGTTGTTGTTAGTATTTCTGTTATGAGTATTATCACCGTTATTATGATTTAATATTGATGAGAATAATTTAATTTTAAAATTAACAAGGCTAAACTGTTTGATTAATGATGTATAAATACATTTTAATTAATAAAATTGCATATTTATATATCATTTTAAAAGAAGCGAAAGGTTTGTGCATATACACACTGAGAAAACAATATATTTCTATGTGCCAGGATTTATTAACTATTACCAAATGGTAAAGTTGGATATGGCAAAATAAATATCGCTGTACAGTTAATGAATCATTCATTTGAATTGTCCTCTGAATTGTCACAAATGAAGATTTGGTAGTAGTTAAGAAATGGGAGTTTTAATGGAACATACACGTTCTTAATAGCAAATAGATTTACAGTTGGTCTAACCCAATGCTTCCTATTGATACACTATAAGTGCTTGTTTCCTATAACTGAGGCGTTTATTCAATCAGATCAGTGGAAAAGTTATCCCAGATGTAAAGGATAGTTGAGTGAACCATATTTTATATTCGCACAAATCAAGATTGGTGTATAGTTACCGAATGAATATTTGAACCAAGTCATTCATTGATTGTCGACAGACGAATTTGCAGTTGAATCAATGTAGCACCATAGTGCTAGTGGGCAAGTGTACAAGAACAACTGTCATAGAAAATGAGAGTTCTTCCTTGCTACTTGACAAATCGTCATCCAACGATTTGTCCTCTACAAGTTGCAAGTCCGTTAAGGGGTTAGGCCACTCTACACTTAGAAAAAAAATCGTTGAATGTGCTAAATGCATTTTGTTGTCTCGAAATTTTGTTGTTTTAACAGTTGCTCAGACATGCTAAATAAGCTACAGTTCACGCCACTAAAACTATCAGTTAGATTAACAAAACGTTTTTTATGCCAATCAAAAATCAAGTTGAACGTATTTAAAGATACATTTTGTTAAACCAACTGAATTTTGGTTGGATCAACGAATTTTTTTTTCAGTGCAGAGGCCGAAAAAAAGTCTTTTTGGGGATTTTTTTTTCAGAAAAACTACAAAATAAATCGAGATTACAAAAAAGGATGTTTATCATACATATCAATGACTGTATACAATAATTCTTTTGAAGCGATTAATTTCAAAATCGCGGCTCTGCAGCGTTTATCTGAGAACTGCGTTTTTTAAGTTGGCCGGAAACATAACTCAGACAATTTTCAACCGATTCACTTGAAATGTTGAATATATCTTGAAAAATACATTGTCTATGAAAGTACGTAGGATTTTTTTTACGTTGCATAGTTCATTTGTTATTAACAATTTTCTGACGATTTTTTAGGCAAATTTTTGGAAAGTGAAAAATTCGTCTGAAAAATCCCCAAAAAGCCTATTTTTCGGCCTCTAGAGTGGCGTAAGGCCTTAATCGGAGGACAACAAAGATAGAAGCATCAATACGGCATAGAGCAAGGAACAACACTCATAGAAAATAGGCGGTCGGCCGGTCCCGTGCTCGACGTCTTGGCCACCCCTGCTCTAATGCATAATTTAATATTCTCTATATATACCTTCGAAAGTTTCCTAAAGATTTGGCAGGTCGCACAAAACAAGCAAATCGTTAATTGATGCCATCGGCGCAGAGAATAAATTCACGTTTTCACGGTCACAAACTGATATCCTCTAGGTAAGTGGACATGCGGTCACGCACAGTCTCCAGTGTACCTCGATCGTATCTACGTTGCGTCTGCGCACGAACGAGCTTGTGCGACAAAGGGCCATGGTAGCGTACAAAGTAAACGGTATTGCCAAATGTACGACACTTATCTCAAGTACAGATTTGTTAACTATTAACAAATCATTATTTAAGACGAGTCGTCGATTTTTTACCAGTTATTTGCCAACTATCAACAGGGCTATGTTTGATTCAACTGAAGATTTTTTAATTATTACCAAATATACATTTTGTAACAAGTGTACGACTGTTATCTCAAAGAACTACTGGGCCAACATATTAAATACAGATTCATAAATAGTTAATAAATCCTTATTTGCGTTAAATAGAGAAGTTGGCGCATCAACTGTGTGACTCTTGGCTGAAACGCGGCCGAGATACTCGTTTTGAATGAAAATCAGTTAATTATTGTGACATGTTCATTTGCATTGAACACAGGATAGTCGCGGCAACTATACGTTAACGGCCCCATATCTAAATATATTAATTGTGAACAAATCTCTACTCCTTTGAACTGTATTATCATATCACAATTTCAACTCGTTATTCGATCACGACAAACATCTACTGAGTTAAGGGGTTAGTCCTCTCTAGAATTTTCGAAAAATCGATTTTTTTTAATGGTCCCCTAGGACGTCAAAAATGATGTCCCAAAAGGTTATGGCCGGGAAAAATCTCTAAGTACTCGGTTTTCGAATTTTAGGATTTTGAACTTCGAACGCGTTTATCTCAGAACTGCATTTTTTAAGTTCGCCGGAATCATAACTCAGATAATTTTCAACCGATTCACTTGAAATTTTGAATATATCTTGAAAAATACATTGTCTATGGAAGTACTTAGGGTTTTTTTTATATTGCATAGTTCATTTGTTATTAACAATTATTTGATGATTTGTTAGGCAAATTTTTCACTTTCCACTTTAGAAGTACGCCATTTGGCCAAAAATCAACATATCGAAAAAAAATCCTACGTACTTCTACAGCAGTTATTATATATAATAGAAAAAAAATCATTGGCTCATTATAATTCAAAAATTACAGGAGCTGTTTGTCCGGCCGTGGACCCTGGCAAAACGGAGACGTCATCGCAAAAACGCTACACAGCCACCATTTTGAAATTAATCGCTTCAAAAAAATTATTGTATACATTCACTGATATGAATGATAAACAACCTTTTTTGTAATCTCGATTTATTTTATAGTTTTTCTTTAAAAAAATCCCCACAAAACCTATTTTTTCGGCCTCTAGAGTGGCTTAAGGGGGGATTGTCTTTTTTTTCGCAAAATTTACCGCTTTTTGGGAATTTTTTTGTGAAGATAGTACACAACGGAAAACTTGTGAAACTTGGCATATAGTTTTATTGCTCTGTTTACTACATTCAAAGAAATTTTTAAACAATTTCATCAAAAAATCCGCCTCCCACCCCCCTCGACGCGCGATGGTCCTTTTTTGATGGTATGCACGATTTCTCAAAAACTATTCAACTGATTGCCTTCAAATTTGGACAGAATGCTCAGCTGACATCCTTTTATCTTTTGATGAAGCAAAAAAGCAATACGTTTAATAGTTTTTTATTTATAACAAAAAATCGATCAATTTTTTTTTGAAAAATCGATACTTCATGTTCAAAACGTCACCAAATCGTCAATCTTTTTTTTTCCCTTCATCGAACGATAGCTATATGTGTCTAAAGTAAAATGCTTTTTGGGTTTTTGTTGCAGGATGAACGTGAAGGCTGTAATCGTGCACACCATCAAAAAAGGACCATCCCCTGCGAGGGGGGTGGGAGGCGGATTTTTTGATGAAATTGTTTAAAATTTTTTTTGTATGTAGTAAACAGATCAATAAAACTATATGCCAAGTTTCACAAGTTTTCCGTTGTATACTTTCTTCACAAAAAAATTCCCAAAAAGCGGTAAATTTTGCGAAAAAAAAAGACAATCCCCCCTTAAGGCCTTAAGAGAAATAACAGCGACCAAATAAAAAATTCTTTTCAAAGAAATACTGTGGCTATAAAATTTTGTCATGAGAACACGAATATTTCTTAACGACTAACAAATGCTTTAACAGTTAATGAATATTTGAATAAAAGTGCCAACTAAATTTATTTCTTTACTATAAATAAACTGTTTTCTCAGTGCAGCTGTGCGAGTTTAGGCTACTTTTCCTAAGATACTTTATCTGCATACTGCAAGTGCACATTGGATCACTGATGAAAATAAAAAATGTAATTATTATATTGTTGGCGAGGAGACCTCGCCCATCGTGTATACGCGACCGCGCCTATGACATAAATGTGTGTGTCTTT
Source organism: Ophion ellenae (assembly GCA_963210295.1). Classification (NCBI taxonomy): domain Eukaryota; kingdom Metazoa; phylum Arthropoda; class Insecta; order Hymenoptera; family Ichneumonidae; genus Ophion; species Ophion ellenae. Next base: position 60,912,475 of record OY723385.1, read on the forward strand.
CTCTTTTCCGTGGTCGCTTACGCGACAAATAATAATGATAACCACCACATTGACTTCTTATTTTTTTTTCTTGCTGTTCTTCGGCTTCCTCTTGCTCCTTTTTCTTCTGCGTGAATGTAGCCTTCGGAAGAACGATTCCGGGCCCGAGCACGTTTGTCTTCTCGTCATTTGTCTCGTCGTCCTAGTCGTCGTCGTCGTCGTCTTCTTCGTCGTCGTCACCGTCGTCGTCGTCGTCGTCGTCGTCACGAGAACTGCGGTCACCAGGACGAACGCCGCCGTCTCATCTCGCGTCGGGCCAATCAGCCTCGTAATCACCGGGGTGCCCCGCTGCTGTTCCTCCTCCTGCTCCTGCTGCTGTATACGGACTCTCCACCGCACCAGTCGTTTCCTTCGGAGCGAGGGAGAGAGAGAGAGAGAGAGAGAGAGAGAGAGAGAGAGAGAGAGAGAGAGAGAGAGAGAGAGAGAGGAAGAGGAGGGAGAAAGAATGAGGAACAGGGAGGAAAAGGAAATGGTATGAAGAATGGAAGAGAGAGAGAGAGAGAGAAAGAGAGAGAAATGCAACTGCACCCACGCCGAGTTGTCCACATACACACCAACCAGAAGAAACACACGATTGGAAAAATCTTCAGCCATGCTCGAAAATATCCTAGACTCAAATCCTCAATGCTCTATCTTTATCCATTTTTGCGATTTTTTAATTTATCGTATATTTCTTTTGCATTTTTACTATTTTTCCACTACTTTTCTAGTCTCACATCCTCCATGCTCTATGTTAATTAATTTTTTAATATTTCTATTTTATTTATTGTATATTTCTTTTTTTTTCTTTTCCATTTTCACCATTTTTCGACTACTTTCCTTAGCTCAAATCTACAATGCTCTATCTTCATTTATTTTTTCGTATTTTTTTGTCGCATGTTTTGTTTTTTGGGCATCTTCATTATTTTCTACTACTTTCCTTGGCTCAAATCCTCAATACTCTACCTTCATTAATTTTGGTATTTTTTTGCATTTGTCGTATATTTATTTTGAATTTTCACTATCTTTTAAGTACTCTCCTCGTCTCGAATGCTATATTCATTAATGTTTGAAATTTTTATTTTATGTATAGTAACATATTTATTTTTTTCTTTCGCATTTTCTCTACTTTTCGGCTGATTTCCTCGGTTCAAATCCTCAGACTTCTATCTTCATGAATTTGTTTGGTATGCGTTCCTCTGTATTCATTAATTTTTTTATTTTTCCTTCATTTAAATCATTACTGAAATTCTCAATGTTCTATCTTTATTCATTTTTTGTTTTTTTTTCTATTGATCGTATATTTCTTTTTTTATTTTGCATTTTCACTATTTTTTCACTACTTTCCTCGCCTCATATCCTCAATGCTCTATCTCCAAACAATTTTGATATTTTGTTTGATTGTCGTATATTAATTTTTTATTTTGCATTTTCACGATTTTTCCACTACGTTTCTACCCTCTTTAAATGTGTCTACAATTGTTCTGTATCACGGATATTCAACGACATCGCGGAGGCCTAAGTCTGCATCGAAAAAACAACGAAGCGACAGGGACCTAGATATGACTTTGTTTTCTTTTGATGATCGAAAGAGGCTGGACATTTATGTGAACCCAAATTACGAGGATATTTGCCGGGATTCAACTGTCGCCATATTTTGCTGTTTCGATGCCCCGGAGGATGTGGACACTCCTGTTGAGTGAATCCGAAAATTGGGAGACTCAGAATTTTTCCGATTTTCAAAGATTCAAGATGTGCGAGCTCAGTATGCCCCACGAAAAAAATAAAGAAGCAACGAGAACTCAAACTCCTTTTTTCTTATGATCAACAGCGGATTTTTGACCTTCTTCCAATCTCCTTGTATGACGAGAATAATTACGGTAATTTAATAACCGCCGTATTTTACTGAAGCGACACCCCTAAGGGTGCAGATACATTCGTAGGTCAGACCACCGCGATTTACAACGATAAAACTGATCATTTCGCGATTACTCTTGATCCGGAATAACATATAGTCGGCGAATAACATGACGTTTTCGATCTCCCCTTTCGTTGAGATAATGCGTCCAGGATTCGGAAAATTCAGCACCGCGCGTGGGTTTCACCGTCTCCTCGCGGTTACTCGGTAATTACACACAATTTGCGAGTTTATTTTAGATTCCCCTTGTGCTTTTTCGCTCTCGCCACTTCCATGTGTTCCAGTTTTATTAAGTGGCGAGTACCACGTGAGGAATACGAAAAAAATTAGACGAGAAAGATAAAAAGTAAAGAAAGAATTAAGAAAAAAAAGAAAGGAAAATGGCAAAATTACCAGCGAATTACAATGCTAAGTTAAGGCTTGTACGACGAGAAAAGCTGCATGCCTTACTCTTGATTTTCTCCACCACGAGCTCTACACTACTCATCAGAGAGAGATCTCGTTTCTCCAATTACCGGCTCTCTCTCTCTCTCTCTCTCTCTCTCTCTCTGTCCATCTCTCCCTCTCTGCTCAACGATATAACCCGTTGTATTGCGACTTGAACAACGACTTTTCTTGGAAGGCACACATCTGTGGTCTCCTCTCTCTCGCTCCCTCTTTTTTCATATATACATATATATATATATATATATATATATATATATATATACACTCTCTCACACACACACCTATATCTGCACTACGGTCATTTCACATTATCGAACTGGAAGATTTTTTGCTCGCTCCATTATTTAATATGCCCTCCGGTAAAAGTGCATTTTTTCCCCCAATAAACCTCTAGCCAGATAAATCGAATACCAAAGATCTGCAACAACACAAGGTGCATCCCAAAATCGCCTGCTACGATCCTCGACGAGTTACAAAAGGCGTTTAAAACGAACGTATATATAACCAGAATTTATTTCGATGAAAATCGATATAATCGATCGATCGATTCGCCCACTTCCCTACTACTTAGAGCTCCGAAATTATGCAAACATGCATCTAACAGGTGATAATGTATGATTCACATTAAAAAAACAATATCCATAAAATATTTAACTTTTTATGTTAAATTAGCGATATCTCATCATCCATATAAAATCTCACTAACACATACAAACAAATTCGCAGCCGACTGTGTTTGCATGTGAAAAGTTTATATGCAGCAATTAGTCGTAAGTTCAATCCCAATTACAGTCTTTGACATTTTTTACAAACATTCTATGTTCCTAACGTACAAACTCGTAAACTAGTAAACTACTAGTAACAACTAACTAGTCAAATCAATTGAAAACTAAAAACTCGAAAATAATTTAGATGTGAAAAAAATATTTTTTTAAACCAGCTTTTATTTAATGTACTAAAAAGTAGAAAATATTCATTTTTGCCAAGCCACCGACATGTGACTATAAATAAACGCTTGGGGTGCTCAAACTTAAGAAATATGATTTTCAATTCACATAAATACGTTAATATATCAACCGTATTCAATTTACTGTAAAACAACCATGGATTTCTTTAATAAAAATCCTAAACTGAATATAAACGTGTGATAATAATTTCTCTAATTACTATTGTGCCAAATTAAATACGCGTACCCCAAGCTTTTATTTATAGTAAATGTATAGGTTAAAAAATTGGTAAAAATAAATAAATAAACAGACTGGTTAAAAAAATATTTTCTGCTTTTTAGTACATTAAATAAAAGCTTGTTTTCTTTAAATATTTTTTTCACATAAAATTTTTCCTTCTTTCACCGTCTTTCGAATACGTAATGGGACTCTGAGAATTTCATTTTGGCACACGAGGCACCGTCATCCCTCCTCGTGAGGACGAATCGTCCTACTGCATATATTGGCTTCATCGTGTAATGATGATTCCGATACCCACGGTTCTTCGTTAAACGAAAAGAAAGTTCCAATGTAGATTAAGATTAAATGAAATTTACTTAGAAAAAAACAATAAAAAGAGTAGATTTTTAAAAACTGCAATTGCAGAGAACTGCAACACCTCCATTCTTCGAAACATAATTTTTTTTAAGTCGCTAATGATTTCGTGGCTAAAATTCTCGACGTCTTGACGCGGCGATCAGAGTGGGAAAAAAATGGTCAGATTTTTGCACCCGGTATTCCGGAAGCATATCGTGTCTTATCGATCGGGAAAAAAATGATTGCGGGAAGTTCGCGCGGGGGCGGGAGGCGAAAGGGGATAAAAACGGATTCCTAAGCGCGTCGAAGAGAGTCTCAGGGCGCCAGGCGCGTTCCGTGATTACTATATCCCTCGTAGTGAGACTCCCTTCTCTCTCTCTCTCTCTCTCTCTCTCTCTCTCTCTCTCTCTCTTCGTATCTCGGGCTCTTTCCCCTCGGCATACCGGGGATCATCCGGCATAATGGAATCGCGATGATTACACGCATTAAGCCGCGTGATATTGTGTACACTACCGGAGAGTATACGTTTTGTACGGTTATACATAACGTGAAGAGATTTCTCATCTTCTTACCACCTTAATTCGTCCTGTTCGTCGTTTTCGTCGTGACATCGTAAATAGTACTTTCCAGTTTTCATACCTACGATGAGAAAATTGTTGGGCTGGGTCAAGCTCTTCTATACACTGATAAACTCTCACCGTGATTCAGTATGTGTGCTAATGAACGGTATTACCATTATTTATTCAACATTATTATTAATATTAATAGTATTTTTATTGTCATTATTGTTGTTGTTATTTACAAGTATTCAAATAATCATGAGCATCATAATAAACAACAAGAACAATAATAATATCAATAATTATCATGTATTATCATTGGTATTGTTGAGAATATCGTCACCATAATAATTCATGCAACCATTATTATAATTATATTGTTTTATATAATAATAGCAACAATAACAATGAGAACAATAACAATATCGATAGTTATTATGTATTATTATTGTTATTATTGGAAATATTGTCACGATTATAATTACTTGGACTTATTACGATAATTATGCTTAAAAATAATAATAATATTAACAATAACAACGAAAACAATTGTAATATCAATGATTATTATCTATTATATATTATTATTGTTTATTCATAATAATAATCTATTATCATTGTTATTGTTGTTAATTTTGTCACCATTTGAATTATTACTATTATAATAATTATTATTTATGTGTTTGTCGTACCTGTTATTATGATTCAAAGTTGTCATTGTTATTATTGACATAAGAAAATAAAAAAGTATTCGATATACTAATGAGCACATATTTTTAATTCATCGTAAATATTCAGAGTCTGTTGACAGTAAGTGCCATTCCTCCCGTTGCGAAAAAATGCGAATGCATTTTATCACGAGTCTATTTTGACTGATTTTTACATTCACCATCAGATCCGAAAATATGCTCTCTTTGCTTTCCTTAAGGCGGGAGATACATTAAGACGAGAAAAAAATTGCTGATTTTTATTGTTTTTTTTAGGACCGATTTCTTCACCATTTTTGAGACTAAGGGTATGTTTTATTACTACTTTTGGCTGTTACATGGTATTCAAATTTTTTTTTGATAATCCTTAAAAATGACGGAGGTATGGCACAGTTTTCTAAACGGGTTGCAGCGGATGTTGTCAGACGGCGTGAAACATAGCGTCGGCGGGATTAATCTGAAAAAAAAAACCGACGAAAATTTTTCTTTCATTAACACTTATATGGAGAATCTGAATAAAGAAAAAGTGAGAAATGTTGAAAATCGATGATTCGTTGCTCTTTGAAACAAAAAGATTGAATTTTCCGAAAAAATGGCTACATTTTGCAATAAAAAAATACTTTTTTTAGTTTTCAAAAACATTGAGTTTCAGACAGTAAGATTAGAAAGTGAGACAGTAAGAACAAAAACGTTCATGTTTCAGACAGTAAGTTTAGAAAGATTTATACCAAATTCCATCGGAATCGGTCATTTAGTTTTTGGTAATTTTTTGGATAAGTGACTTTTCCGAAAAATGAGCCTAAGTTTTTTTGCTATTTTCTCATTCATTGGATTATAAATGATGATATTCAGTCGCGGAAGCTGAAATTCACCCCCCCCCCCCTCCCCCAAAAAAGTTATGAGGTTTTGAAGTTCGCGGAAACACGTCTTAAAATAGGACATTTTTAACATTTCGACGCCTATATTGGATTTGTTTGGTTTTATTTGGGTTTGTTTGGAAACAAAAATTTTTCTGAAAAGGCACTTACCTAAAGAATTACCTAGTTTTTCTAGCTATAGGCCACGCCAGTTGTGAAAATGCACTTTCTAAGACCGTGCCATACCTCCGCCATTTTTAACGATTAATAAAATAAAAAAAATACCATGCATCAGCGAAGAATAGTAATAAAACATACCCTGAGTCTCAAAAATGATGGAGACATCATTCCTTTTTTCAAAAAATAATGCAAATCAGCAAATAAGCTGAGCAAATAAGCCTCGCCTAAAGATGACGAAAAAATCCCCCTTGATTTGTTTGATTTTTCCTGCTTTTGATTCTACAATTTTTAAATGGAATATTTTGAGAGTACGAAAATGCACGACTGACGGAAAGAGCCGAGGACGACGGAAATAGGAAGGAAATGCCGCGAGGTCGAGTTGAATCGCTTTGACCCGGGACTGCACAGGGACCGCCTCTCTGAAAGGTTTGCCTCTTCCCGCACGCGAGTAAACATCTCAGGGCTACGTGATCTTTCTCTCTTCATCTATCTCTGTGCCTTTGGATGCTTCTCCGTCGCTCGTCTGTGGTCATAGAAATTTGCCCCATCAAATTTTGCCAATGTCACTTTTTTTATACGTGATTATGTATATACATATGAATATCACTCGAAGAGATGCAGAAACCAAGAAAAGAAAAGGGCTTTTTGAGAAGGGTCGAGATGAGTTTCACCGATATGTGTAAGGGATACTATTTTTTTTAACATTGACGTCTTACTAACATTATAACATTACTATGTACGTCCGTACATTTGTTTTTTCAGGCTGAAGTTAAGGTGGCAGGATGAGAATGCGACGCTGGGACGATAACAGCCATTTTTTTAATTTCTTCCCGTCTGTTTGAGCGATGTTGGCGTGAGAACGACGGGTGAGGAAAAAAGTCGAATGACCAAATATAGAACGACAAACATTTCGGAACGACAGAATTATAAACTCCCAAAATAACGGAGGTTAAATTATTCGACATTTAATCCTTTGACCGATGACGAAATCGAATAACTATTCCACCAAAGGATTATTCCGAAATAGAAATAGAAATAGAAAATAGAAATAGAAAAAAGTGAGTATCTAATATTCGTAATACTGTCTATAGCAAAAAGCCATATATCGAGACTAAATACTTGGAATGTGTAGATCTTAGAAAGGCAAATGATGGATGGTCCGAAATAGCGAATACCTAAACGGCGAACATGGCATGGCTGCCTGACCCGACTGATCACTAACGCCTTCTGCCATCTTCATTCTGAAGCGCAAGTAGTATTGCTCGATCCCAAGTTTTCGCCATCCGGACCGTTCGCCATTTCGGCCAATCGAAATTTTAACTGATCGACTTTTTGGTCCTTCGCTTTGATGAATTGGAAATTGTAAACTGTCGTAATATTTACAATTCGACGATTTGACGTCTCCAATTATTTGGTGTACACATACTGGCGAATCGATATTACATCTCTCATTATTTTGTTGAATCTGATATTTGTTTTCGCTATAAATCAACTTCGAGATTTTTGTATTCACAATTTGGATTAACGATTTTCGAGTTTCAAAGCGTAATTCGAAAAACTTCAAACGTTACAGACCGTCACCCCTGTGCCTCACCGGTCGGATTCGGAGCGAGCGTAAACTTCAAACGCATTTTTCTCAAAACTGCATTTTCGAAATTGGCGTGCAGGATTACTCAAAAACTATTAAGCCGATTGAGTTGAAACTTGGTGGAAATATTGATGCATCTGCTACCCTCTACTCGATGAGAATTGTTTTTAATTTTTTTTAACCTACTTTTTTAATCCAAATTTTACAGAAATTTTGCGTGAGATGTCATTTTTTTGTAAATGCGTGACGTTCTCTTAAGTTTGCATTTTCTTCGTTCTAATTACTGTCAAATAGAAACTATACATGTTCTAACGGAAATTTGTTTGCTAAACGAAGTCTACGGAAAGCTAGACTGCACGCCGATTCGTAACTCCCGCGGCAACCTTGCTGTAACACTCTGCCACAGCTCCGCCATTTTGATGATAGATGAATTTAAAAAACTTTAACTTTTGTGTACTTAAATACACTATTAAAATATACTTACAGTTCGATAAATGTAGAATAATTAGTTCTTACAAGGAACATCACTTGAATGTCCGCCTCCGATTTTATCGAAACTCATATTTGTGATAAAGCATTGAAAACTATTAGACACGTATTTTTTTTATCTGCGGAAAACATTTCCTCGGAGGGAAACGACCCCTCAAAAAACGGCGTGTCACCCCTTAATTTCGTTTTTTCAATTATTATATAGAGGATTTTACATTGCTTTACATTAGACGATTTTTTTTTTCATTCAAATCGGTAGACTGCTTGTGGGTGAAACTGCAAAACCACCCCTCAACACGCCTTTCTTTGAGAGGTAGTTTCCCTCCTTGAAACCGTTTTTCCGGGATAAGTCACAATAAATGATTATACCCAACAATAAAATGTCACATAGAAATGTGGTCCAATGTGTCATCTCCATGAAGCGCCGTATAAATAAGATAACTTTTAATCATCATGTTCCGTTAAAAGTTCGCTAACTTGGCTTGAAAGTTTACCAGTATACTGGGATGCTTTTTGACTTGATTATAGGCGAAATTCAGTTAATTGTTGAATTTTCGGGTTCGTGAAACGAATGCCTTAAAGATTCAGCCCACATTGTACTAATTTTTCTCGAATACGCGACACACCGAAACCTGTCGAATTTTGGATCCTTCCATTAATTCACATATTTATTCATTTATTTATCAATACTTTTACAACGTGAGAATGTCCGTTGAATCTCGTTTAGGGAGCCACTGATACGCGTTATGTGAGCAAACGACAGCTTAACTGCATTCTCACCGTCACCATCTCTCTCTCACTCTCGCTCGTGTGCAACGTCACTCGTCGTTGGTCCTGGCCTCTTTGGCCTCTACCACGCGAGCGAAACAAGCATGCGGAGATATTTAGCTGGGCTTCGCCTTCGTAGCTAGTTGCCTAGTCCCACATACAATACATACGTACATACATACACATATATATGCACATGGGAAAAGGACATTTTGAGCCTGACGTATCTATCTGACGTTGGCTATCAGCCGGTCTGGCTGTTTTGGGAACAGTCTTTCAATTTAAAAAGAACGCTAGTTGATTTTGAAGACATTGCGGTCCGTGAAATGACGTTTATATAAATATGCTTCCAATTGTCTTGAGGTTATATTGAGGACCTTGAAGAGACAATTGGCTACTATGAGAAGGCGCCTTGAAGTTTAATGTCTTCAAAATTACCTTGCTCGACATGTATATCTATATATGTGTATGCATACGAAGTTACTCTTTGTATAACACCATCAAGAGCTGCAAATGTTCTTCCTTGGTCTCTTTCTCTCGCACTCATGCCTTTCTCTCTATCTCTTCCTCTCTCTCTCTCTCTCTCTCTCTCTCTCTCTCTCTCTCTCTCTCTCTCTCTCTCCCATTCGTATCATGTTGAAGGTTTGTCTAGATAGGTGCGGGTATAATGTGTAGAGAGTAAGTTCCGCCTGTGGGGCAGCCAAGATCGCGCGTCGTACCTGCTACTAAAGATCCGAACATAAACAGACAGGTAAGACGTAAAGCGAGTGAGAGAGAGAAAGAGAGAGAGGCAGTGCCCTAATTGTCGCCTTCCTCCTCCGTCGAGAATTCACGCTCGCGCTCTCCTGCTCTCGCGCAATGAGCTGCGACCCTTCCTTCTCGTCGGCGTCCTCGCTATTTAAGCATGCCTCTCTCGGGTACATCGCGCCGTGTTTCACGTACTACCCTTGCTCTTCTTTCCTCCCCGATCGTCCTCTCGCTCTTCTTCGTCCTATGCTCGCTCGATCGTACATGCATGCACACACGGACGTATCTATGCCTCGTGCGTTACTCACCTGTCTCAATGTACACAAATGCGGGGGTGTGGGTGTGTTTCTAGTCACTTCTGGCCCGCGCCCTCTTGTACCGCAACTCTATTATTGCAGAGCAAGCCTGCAAAGTTTCACGGCTCAGGATGAACCTCAGTAGGTTGACACATATATTGGGATGTTGAATAAGTTCTCCCTGTTTTTTTTCGGGAAAGTTAATGCTTTATTTGAAAAAATCATTCCTAAAGCTTTTAAACGCTTCGAAACTGTTGTGTGATCAACTCCTAATGATTCTGCAAGTTCAGCTAGCGTCTGACATGAGCCTTCATGAAGGAATGCCTCCAATTCAACACATCGAAATCATTATTTGTGAAGCGTCTAGAGAAAATTGGCATGTCTAACCCTTCGACTGCACCACGAACCTCTGACTACATATGGGGTCGATCCGACCCCAGACGTTTTTTAGATCGCTATATTTCGGTAAATATGCATTTTTTGTAGAGGCGTTTTTTGTAGTCAATGATCCTCATTTTATGGCCCGAAGTATATTTTTTTAAGAAAAACAAAAAATAAGTGCCTGAACATTCGTTCAAAGTGGGAGATGCGTTGAAAAATACGTACTTGCACACAAAAGATCATAATTTTTTTTTTAATATAAAGAAAAGTCATTTGAGATTTTTTAAGAGAAAGGTTTGTAGATACGAAAAAAGACAGCATCAACCGTCTTCCCAAAAAATATATTTGTTCTGAGGTTTCAATTTGAGCATCTTCGGGATAGTAAAAAATCGACTCCTTCGGCAGATTAATTCTTGAAAACATATATTTTTCGCATTTTTTACCCCAATGACATTATTCACATTTACCGCAATCGACGCATAAGTACATTTGGTGCTCGTTGCACATATCCCTCCTTCATAGCGGACACTTGCTTTTAGTTTTATGATCGGCATTCTAAATACATAATTTACTATAGTAGCGCAAACTAAAAAATACCTATAAGCATTTTCTATCGTAACTCACTTACAAGTAACAATAAAACACCAAATTTGACAAAAAAAATGTTTTCACTTTCACCGCACTACTGCATAAAAGGCGTCGACTCGACCCCAGGTCCTTTTGGACAGCTGTCCTCAGTACACGGGCAGGATGTAGGATGGGGGCCGAGTGTTCACCTATAGAGTAGGAGTGGGGGAACATTCGAGCGCCGCACTGCGGCCGAATAGATTTTTTTTAGGAGGGGGTAGAAAAGCAAATTACGCGCCGTAAGTCGGCCCTGTGGGCTATCTCGTGTGCCGAACTCTCATACACGCCGGTGCCGTCGGAATGATGATATACCGACTAAAACATCCCCCTCCACTGTCCGCCCCGCGGGGTGGCAACACGTTAGTCTAACCTCACCCCCGTGGGTCCTGTCCATCGTCCGTCTCGTTTCGTTTACTCGTCACTACGTCTCTTCCGTTTACATGTCATGTCTCTCTCATTCATACTCCAGGTATCCATCATCTTTCTTACGCCTCAGCACTGCCTCGACGAAAGTGGCGATGTCTATCCAATGATCTTCGTCCATCAGCCCGATTCTGTTATCGGGCGTGATTTGTCCAGTCCTCTGTTCTAATTGGGGTCTCCGTGTCGTCCATCTGTTGCACGCGAAGAACGTGTGTTCCGCATCATCTAGTGTGTGTCCGCAGTACTTACAGTCCGGCGTCTGTACTCGTTTCATGTTGTGTAGATAACTTCGGAAATATCCGTGTCCCGTGAGGAACTGGGGCAGGTAAAAATTTACCTTCCCCCATCCCCATTCGGTCCACGGTCTTAGGTCCGTTATCAGCCGTCTTGTCCATCGTCCGGTTGTCTCGGTTGTCCAGCGTTCATGCCAGTCCGTCAGGGTCTTCTCTCTTCCACGCGTTGCCGCGTCAGCCCTTTCAGTCCCTTCGTCGCGTTCATATATTCTTTTTCGTTCTTCGGCTAGTAGGTCTATAGAAATCACGCCCGCCACCACCAGGATCGCCTCTGCCGAAACGGTCCTGTAGGCGCACGCTATCCTTAGTGCCCCCTGTCTTTGTACGTACGTCATCGTCTTCTTGTATTTTTTAATGGTCAACGCGTCCGCCCAGACCTCTGTGCCATACAGGAGGATCGAGTGGGCCGTCGTCATCAGTAATGTCCGTATAGACGGTCTCGGTACGTGCGCATTTGCCATCAGGCGCCTGAGCGATGTCACCTTCATCGCCGCCTTCTCGGCCGTCCGTTTTATGTGGGGCCAGAAGGTCAACTTCGTTTCCAGTCACCCCTAGGTGCTTGGCCTCTCCCCTGGTACCCATACATTCCGTTCCGACTGTCATCGAAATGATTGTCGGTATTCGTCGTCGCGTAAGCATGAGAAGTTCCGTCTTGTTCAGTGCAAGAGACAGTCCGTGCTCCGTCATCCATCTGTCTACGCGTCTCATGATCTGACTCAGTGTCAGCTGGGCCAGATCCGCACTGCGCTCCATGTTCACCGCCGCCACGTCGTCAGCGTAAGCGACGAGCGATGCGTTGCGCGGCATCTCCAGCCTCAGGTGTCGTACGTCACGTTCCATAGGTTCGGTCTTAGAATTGATCCTTGCGCGACACCCGCGCTGATACTTCTAATCACCTGTCCATCTATCAGCTCGTACGTGATGCGCTAGTCGTTGAGATAGTTCTTCAGTACCCGTAGAAGATAAGGAGGAATCCAGAGAGTGCTTTCCAGCGTCTCCAGAGTCTCACCTCCAGAGTCTCACCTCTAGAGTCACCGGTATCACTAGGGGCCTTGCCACGTGACCGGTATCACTAGGGGCCTTGCCTCGTTCGTCCTCCTGACGGTCTCGATGACCTTCCGGATTGTCCCTATAGTCGATCGTCCCTTGCAAAAGCCACGCTGGTTCTCGGACAAGCCCCTAGCCGCTCTTATCGCGTTTGTCAGTTGCGGTCTCAGTAGAAGTTCGAAAACTTTACCCGTCGTGTCCAGTAGGCTCAGTGGTATATAGGAAGACGGCATATGCGGCTCCCATTTTCCTTACTAAGAAGGACCAGTCTAGCCGTCTTTCAGCGCGTGCTGAACGTCCCTGTCCTAAGACATTCGTTGTACATATCGAGAAGTATCCCAGGCCTCAGGCGTGCCATCAGCCGAAGGGCCTCCCCGGGTATGCCGTCCGGTCCAGGTGCTTTACTCGCCTTCAGAGTAGTCGTAGCTTTAGAAAGCTCTTCCTCAATGAAGACGGAGGCGTCTCGTCTGTCGTCCGGGTCCGAGGGCTCCACCCTCGTCGGGTGAGTCGGGAAGAGCCCGTCAACGATCTATCCCATGGTCGTCGCGTCTTGAAGTTCCGGCGGACTTCGGGCCCCTAGCTTCGGCGTCACAATCTTGTAACCCAGGCCTCAGGGGTCTATGTCCACCTCCTCGCATAGCTGACTCCAGCAGCGCTTCTTACTGTCTTTTATCCCGTTTGTCAGCGTTTTCCGTGCCATTTTGTTCTTCGTCGTAAGAGCAGCTGCGTTCGGCCGATCCCTTTCCCGAGCCCGGAACATTGGCCTCTTCGCCCGAATGCAGAGCCTCCGCAATTCGGCGATCTCTTCTGTCCACCAGTACGCCGCTCGTCTAACGTGTCGGGTGCTCTTGCGCGACATTGAAGCTTTGCAGAGTCGTTTCGTCAGTTTTAGTATCTGATCCACAAGTCGTTCGGTCCTTGTACGTCCCGTCAGTTCGTCCGGTACGATCTCTGAGGGTGCGGCTGCTTCCAGCAGCGCCCTCGAGAACCTATCGGTGTCCAGTTTTCGTGTGTTCCACCGCGGTGTCTGCGCCAACCCGTTGCGTGGCGTCGTTGTGGGTCCTGCCACCTCATAGACGATGTATTGGTGACCGCTGACTGTATAGTCGTCGATTACCGTTCATCGCCTCATCAGCGGCCCCGGCTGGAAATTTAGTTATGGCGCTAATCACGCTCGGATCAGGTTGCCTGACTGCCATTATATGGCGCTAGTATAGCAACCTGATCACGGCGTGAACAAAAATGTAACGCTGTTCCCAATGACGGCGGGATCTGGCAGCCTGATTACGCCCAAATCTGGCAGCCTGATTACGTCCAAATCTGGCAGCCTCATTGGGCCGCTAGTATGGCAACCTGATCACGGCGTGAACAAAAATGTAACGCTGTTCCCGATAACGGCGGGATCTGGCAGCCTGATTATGCCCAAATCTGGCAGTCTGATTATGCCCAAATCTGGCAGCCTCATTGGGCGACTATCCTGGCGCCTTATGATGGCGTGTATACGGCTGCCTGATCGGGTGTATTACAGAAAATATACAGAACAAATAACACAAAACTTTTTTTGTTCATTGAATAGTGTCTTTGTTCTTATTTTTGTTAATTGTTATTATTCTTAGTTTTATTTTTAAAAAATATATTTGTTTATATATTTATTTGAAATATATATTTAAACGGTATATCCTCACACTTGTGGTAATTATTTTTTTTGTCGTTCTGAGCGGTGCCCGTCCCAGTCCTTCGCGTTGTTCAGCACCTTGTCGTCAGCTTGCTGGATTTGTTTAACTGTCGCACTTCCTTCGTTGTTGGTTTTGACAGTATAATATCTGAAACATGCAAACATTTGAAATCTATATTATACAGGTTGCAAGAGAAATATTATTTAAGTAGTGCAATATATACAATATATCTTCGCTGCCATTAGAATCCTCTCCGCTGACATGGGGATCTTCTTTGCTGCCATCAGAACCCTCTCCGCTGACATGAAGATCTTCTTCGCTGGGGTTGAGATTCTCTCCGCTGACATGGTGATCTTCTTCACTGCCATTAAAACCCTCTCCGCTGGCATGGAGATCTTCTTCGCTGATGTTCGAATCCTCTCCGCTGGCATTAGGATATTGTTTGCTAGTAGCTTTATCAAGACTTTCCTGACCTTGAATTTTATCATTCGGGCCTCTTTCTGTAAATATTCAAATTTTTCATAAACAAAACAACGTATATCATTCTCATTTTTTAAATTATATTTTATATTGATATTATTCTATACCCAAGTGTATAAAAATTCATAAATTTTGTAAATATTGAAAAAAGTAGGTTTATACATACCTGGTACTTGTACCCATGATCGGGACTCGTCAACTTTTTTCTTCGAACGACATCACCTAACACGCAGCCGTATCAAATACCACTTCCTCTCTTTGCGATTCATAACGTTTTCACTTGATGTGCCCCTTTTTATATTTCATGAAAACTTTTAAGTTTTAACCCAAACACGATGTATACAATGACACACCTGCAAGCATATAGTTTTTAAATGCAACACTAGCGCCACCACTTTAGGGCTAGCCTGAGCACTGCCATGCATGGGCCTCCTAATAGAGCCATATTAGGGCGCTGATAAGGCAAACCACATTATGGCCATTTTCACGTTTGCCATAAGTTTGCCTGACCTGTGGCTGTCTGTTCACGGCAGGCTCACGGCCGAATCAAAATTCCCGTAATACGGATAGCCACACAGCTGCCTCATTACGGCCCGATCATAGATCTGGCTGGCCTGAACAAATTTCCAGCCGGGGGCACGATACTGTCCGAGATCATCGTCGCGTACGGTATCGAGGAGCCCACCCCCGGTCTTATGTACGTCGGTACGTGTCCCGTGTTCGCTACAGCCAGGTTGAGTCTTGCGGCCATTTCCAGCAGCGGATGTCTACGTCTGTTCGTTCTGGTCATTCCCCACTCGATCGCTCTCGCATTTGGGTCACCCGCGACTATTAAGTCACCCGGCAGCTCCCACAATGCGTCCTCCAGTTTGCCCGTCTTGTCCTCGAACTCTCTGTCGGAGCAGTTTGGGGTTAGGTAGACGCTAACGTAAATCAGGCCGCCCACCCTCATCCAGGCGTAGTTGTCCCCCGCTCCGCTGTCGAGCATGCGCGTTCTGGTACCCCTGACCCAGATGGCTGAAGTACCCGCGCCGTTCGGGAGCCACGTCGGAGTCGTCATGTCCCTGTATTGTTCGCTAAGTATCAGTACGGCAGCGTCGTGTTCAGTCGCGATTTGGGGAAGCAAGATGTGTCTTCATCGCATTTGTGCATGTTTCCCTGTAGAAGTGTCACGTCTTCGTCTTTTTTCTGCACTCCTCCAGCGCAGCCCTGAAGACCGCTCACGCCCCGGAACATGCGCGGTACTCTCGTGCCCCGCCGCGTCGCACAGGAAGCCCGTAGGTGTGTCTTTGAAGTCATTGCCGACATGGTTCGAGTGGTGCCGAGTCGTCCTCGGCCTGACACGGCAGTTCATCCATCCGATTTTCAGACGCCCTTTCTTGAGTACGGCGTTTCCGGCGCCCTTCTCAAGGTCACAGACAGCCATATACTGTCTATGTTTGTTTGGGTCGAAGATATGAACCTTCGGGTCTCTCGGATCGTTCGTCTTACGTCGTAGTGCCTCCGCTACTTCCTTTTTGTCCATCACGCAGTCTAGGTCCAGTATGTCCAGTTGTACGATGGAATTCATGTCCCGTATCTGTGCTTCTTCTCCTAGGGCTTTCTGGAGCTTGTCCTGGAAGTTTTGTTTGTCTCCAACCCCGCTTTTGACACGGAGCAGGGCACTTCCGTCTTTCGTCCTTTAGTAGCCGTTGACCTGCACCTTTTCGGTCGCAGGACCAACGGCTTTCATACGTCGCAGTGTGTCTGCGTATGTCTTGCTACTGGTGGGCTTAATGATGATCACCCCAACCCCGGGTCTCCGGGTTCTGCGGACGTCACCTCCCTTGTTTGTGGCCGGCGTCACTGTCGCTTCTGTAGACGTTTTCGTCTTCTGGCCGTCCTGTCCGTCTGTCGACTTCCTCTTCTTCTTTGCGAGCACCGTTTTCCATGGGGTAAGCTCCGCTCCCTTTATCGGTCTTTTGGCCGGCGTGAGATCCGGACTTGAACCCGTGGTCTCGCGTTTGCGTTTCGTCTGTGGAGTCTGTTGTTTGTCAACGTCACACTCTTCGTCGGCAGTCCCGAGCACATGCATCTTGTCACACTCGTGCCATGCCTCGTCCGCAGCCTCCCTAATCCGGGCCAAGTTGGTCGTGGTCACGATGCTGATATTCCTCTGCACGCGTGTCTTTTCCTCCATTGTGACCAGGCATTCTCGGATCAGTTGTAGCTGAGTCCGGATCCTGGCCTCGGCCGTCTCCGCTACGGACAAAGCCGATGCAGTCTTCTGTCCCGTTTATCCGTCCGTAGTGTCGCTTACCCCTGTCGGGGTTGGGGGCCCCATTTGTTTAGATGCGTTTGAACATTTTCCTTTTTGTTGTAAGTTCATGTTTTAATTCCTCCCTTTCTCCTTTTATTTGTGTGTGTGTGAAAGTGTGCTTTGGGATAGAGGCGCCGCATACCGTCCCCGCCGACATATCCCCGCCACCAGCCACCCCAGAGTAGACACCAGGGGCGTTATCGAGGCCCCCCCCGCTACTGCTGCAGGGCCCAATCCGGCACTTTAACAGTATGGACATTATACACTGGCTGATGAGGCAGCCAGGTCTTCCCGGCTAAGAGGACCCGGGCCCCTGTACTATCCAGCGGCCCAGGAGCATCGAGCCTGGTTTACTCGGGTTACCCTCTAGCTGTCCGCGCCAAGGCCGCCTACCGCGGAGGACGGCGGGGGATTCCCAGTGCCGTCCCCCGGTGTTCAGTGTGCGTGCTAGTGAGTGTCCGCATTTGTGACGTGTACCGGTTCATTTGCTCGCATTCATACAGTAGCCATACAAGAGGTGTTCAAACTGGAGCGCTCCGACATTCATACGCACACTCACTCCCATTCGCTTTTCGGGGGAGCCCGTTTATAGGGACCCCGCGCATTCGCTTTTCGGTGGACCCCGTTTATAGGGGACCCCGGGCATTCGCTTTCTCCGGGTAACCCGTTTATAGGGTCACCTGATCATTCGCATCACCGGTATCTCCCTCGGACGTGTTTGGGTGGATGTTTGTGCTTTGTGTGTTAGTGCATGTTCTCGGGATGCCGGGTGGTTAGCCCTGCACACCGGTGGCTATTGCGAGAACGCTGAACGCACTCCCGGGCGGTGGGCTCGCCAAGATCCTTACGCTAGAGCGGCCGAATAGATTACACCGTTTTGTGATACAGTCAGTAAAAAAATGGGGCCAGTGTGCAGTCAAAGGGTAAACACTATGAAAAAAAAGTTATTTATACTTCGGCGAAATGACACACACTGTACTTCAAGCTTGCTTATAATACTTCTTTATAGATACGTTACCATCTTAAACTATACGCACGCAGTTTTGGTAACGCTATTTGTTGGAAAACAGCGAGAATTTATTCAACGTCCTAATATTTAGGCTAACGTATATTCGTCGCATTTTTTGTGGTGTTTTTAAAATGATTTGTACGTAAATTTGGAATAAAGTTGGATCAAGTGTGGGTGCTCCATTTTGATTGATGATCTTCCTGCGCCTGCAGCTGCTGGAAGATTCTGCTCTTGTAAACTTCTGGGGCTTTTCAGGGGGATACAGGTTTGGCAGACGTTTGATGGATCTGCGTTAGCTTGGTGGAAAGCGGGTCAGTTTTCAGTTTTTTTAACGAAAGGATTACGAAGTCGGGATTTTACACACAATTAGTGCATGGCCCTTCCGAGTTCCAGTGTTTTTTTATTGAATTATATTGATGAGCAATGAAGTTTACAGAGAATTAATATTTAGTTGACATTACATTTATTTAAGCGGTTCTTGGCATGACGACGTTCGGATTTTACAAACAATTAGTACATGGTCCTGCCAGGTTCAGTTTTTCTATTGAATTATATTGATGAGCAATGAAGTCATTATCATTTAAACAAAATGACGCTGTTGCTGCATGGCTAATCGGTGTATGTGTTTCTGGCAGCGAAGAGTCATCTGAAATGAAAAATTAATACATATACTTTTAGTATAATACTAAAACTTTCGTGTACCGGATGGTTTTGTGAAATCTTGAAAAGTACGAAAAGATGTAGAAAAAAGTTGGATCTTCGACCAACAAACTATTTAAATCATTTGTTACTGAGCATTGGATAAACTGTTTTTTTTTAAATCATGGGGGAAGCGATGGACAATTTTATAAGCCATGCCCTGTGCGTATTTAAAGTGAACCGGACGAATATATTTAGAGATCCGATTTCCACCGTTTCATGAAACATTTCGAAAAAACGAAAAAATTGTCAAAACTCGGCTAATGTTCGGAATTCTCACAAAACTTTTGTTACTCATTAAAGTCAAGACCCTAGGCTATAAAACAATGCAATAAGAAAATTCTATTCTTCAAATTTGAATTTTATTCGTCCATTTCGTTTCCATTTCCAATTCCAGTCTCGTACATTTAACAGTGCACAGTTTTTTTTCACAACTTTCCTACGCCTTCCTTTTTTCGTTACCAAAAAAACACAATCCGAAGAAAATGTTTTCCCCTCTCTGACATGTTCAAAATTCCACAACCGAATGAACAACATAATTAGTCAGCTACCGATTGATTTCCGCATTCATCTCAATAATCCAGTGATAAATAACTAAACAAATAAATAGTCAATTGCATCAACAATCAAGCGATTTACTGTATAAATCAAATACTATGATCACATGTTCATACACACATACTTACATATACATATACACATATTCACGTACATAATCATACAGTATTACTTTACGAAAACCTGTTAGCAATGATAGAGTCGACGCGTGAAAGATTCGATTAGCAAATACGTTTGTGTTGCACGTCTCAAAGGAATGTTCTATGTTGATGGAAATGTACATGGCGACACACACACTCCCACATACATATACATGTATATATATAATATGCGCGTGCACCTGCAGAGTATCAATTCTCTCAAGGTATAACTGCAAAGAGACATACAGTGCGAGATAGAAGCGCGTATCGATATCGATACGTGAGTATATATACGCGTGGTACATCGATACGTGACCACACGTGCTATGGACAGGGATGGGAAGAGATCGGAGGATTTTCGAGCACACACAAACATACGCACGCGCGCGCACGTGTGTGTTCATATATAAGTATATAGACCTCGATAAGAAAAGTGTAAAGGGCCACAACTTGGATAATTCGAAACGTATAATGACCGGAGTTACGGCCTTGCGCCACTACGTAGACCACATGTAATATATATATATATATATATATATATATCACATATGGTCTACGTAGTGGCGCAAGGCCGTAACTCCGGTGTGTGTGTGTGTGTGTGTTCATGTGCGTTTTGTTTCCGCTGTAAGAGAGAGAAATTATGATATACGCGGTGGCGTACACCATGCAGCGGTAAATACACCGGCATGCAGGTATATTTTTACAGACCGATTCAAAAGTTACAGAGGTTCTTTTTGTGTTTGTTTTGTTGTTGTGTTTTTCGAGTATTTTGTTGTTTGTCTTTCGAGTTTTTTAGCATTGAAAATGTTTTTAAAACTGTATATGTTTGGTGAGGTAGGCTGGGCATAGGGGTTCAATTAGCTGGATGTCACGCAAAACTAACGCTAGCACCACTCCACTGCCACTGGGCTGTAGTAGAGTGGGGGGGAGCTGCAGCATGCGAATGCCTGTGATCGGTTGAAAAATGCCGCATTACATGTCATCTGCTGTTAAAAATTGCTTTTCTATTACCCGAAAAATCTGATTACATTTTCAATGCCATGAAATAGTTGCACTTTGTGCGATATCTGTAGATTTTTTCTTACATGATTAGTAACTTATTTGAGTTAATAAAGGTAGTTAAATTTCTGACACAATACGATTTTTTTTGCCACCCGCCGAATTTTCGTCCACCCCCTTCTAGTTTCTCAATTATGTTCGGTTTAAGGGTGTGTGGGAGCCTCAAAGAAATGCTACTATGGTGATACAAATTGGATGCATCGTTACTTTGTTTGCTCTAAAGCTGTATGAAGTTTTGAACCAGCTAAAAATAGAAATTCACTCAATTCGCAATTGATTTGCGAATTGAGTGTGGTAAGGCTGTAAACGGTTGAGCGGCTCGAAAATTACGGCTATCGGGTGACGAGACATATTCACTCTCGAGAATTTCGCCCTGATCAAGTTTAATATTAATAAACAGAGGGGGAACAACAATTTTGAAAAAAACACTCTTAACTAGAAATTTGAGGCTTAGTCTAGTTTGTATGTCAATTACGACTTATTTTACTTTGACTTTATTTCACATGTAGATTTTTTATCAGATTACATCTAGATATACTACACGTCATCTAGATACTTTAAATTACATCTAGATACATTACACTACATCTAGATACATTGCATTATATCTAGATACATTATACTACGTCTAGATACATTACATCTAAATACAGTAAACTACATCTAGATACACTACATTACATCTAGACACATGACACTACATCTAGATACATTACTGTACATCTAGATGCATTCTACTACATTTAGATACACTACATCACATCTAGATAAATTACACTACGTCTAGATACATTACATCATATGTAGATACATTACGTTACATCTAGATACATTACATTACATCTAGATGCATTCCATCACATTTAGGTACATTACATCTAGATAAATTATACTACATCTAGATACATTACATTGCATCTAGATACATATAAATACATTAAATTTTAGATTTTACTTTTACACATTGAACATATATTTGAGACTTTCGATTTTTTTATAATTTTTCCCGGAATTCTATCTCCCTCACATCTCTAAAGCTTGTAGATATTCGTGGTTTTTGCTCCCACCAGCTATGAACGAGGAATATCGCGAAAACAATGTCCTGCGCACTCTCTGCTCACTAGGCGGGGCGATTCGGTTTTCGAAGTGAAGCAAAGCACTGCGGAGCAGGCGCCTAATTCTGAATCGCACTGTACTTAAATATATTCATACGGACAAACGTATATATGTGTATACGAGAAAGTTGGATTTGCGGGTCCAGCACGTATCGAGTAAGCGCATGAGCGCCGATTTCTTCAATGATGGATCGAGAGGGATCCACCGCCCGGGTGCACTTCCATGGATCATAAGGACCGATGAAGAAGAAGAAGAAGAAGAATAAGAAGGAGGAGGAGGAGAAGAAGAAGCCGCGGCTCACAGAGACGAGCGAGCGGCGTGATTCCATTTCAACGTTTCAATATCGATCCTTGGAAGCTGCGGTCAATCGAAAGGAAGCACGGAGAGCAAGAAGAAGACGAACAAAAAGAGGGGGCGAGCAGGAAGAAAAAGAATACGCAAGAGGATCTCGGGTCCGCCAGGACCGCGCGCCAGAGTCTCCAAATGGCCCAATCGCGAATAACCCGCGAAAAAGGAGCAATTGAAATAAAATCAATGAGTAACACGACGATTACCATTACGTTCTTCTTTTTCGCAAACATTTCTATTCGTCCTTCTCGACTCTTTTATTAAGGGCTGATGGAAAAAAAGGGAATAAAGCGAATGGCTGCTGTACGCTTAACTCTGACCCGAAACGCATCCGGTTCGTGATGCATACACACCTGTCGAAACGCACACCGCGAACACTTTGCATACGATATCCTTACCGGAATACTGGACCTCCCGGAGCAATAATTTTATCGAGACGGTTTGCAGGAACATTCGTCGCTATAATAAAAATAAACTACTTGTTAGTTAATTTATTAATATTAATTTTCTTTAACACACAAGTTGAATTTTCCATTGCCTTTTTTGAGTACACAAGGCACGGAGGACGATACGACTTGAAATTATCGGATTAATTGTGGGGGGTAAAAGTGAACGGTGGCGGAGCCCGTGAGGAAATACGAGGAACGTTGGATTAAGGGACACCGCTGTCACGGGTCAAAAAAATGTGAATTAGAAGGTCCAAAAATGCGTTTTTTCAGGAATTTTTTCAGAAGCGAAAAAACAAGTAAGCCCAGTAAAGATTGAGGTATCTTTTCGTGTATATTGGAAATGTATAAAAAAAATTTCAGCATGAAACAATAAATGACTGCAGATTTATCAGCCTATTCCATGTGCGTCTTGCCACTGCAGTCCCCAATCGGCGGAAAAGATGCATCTTGTAATTCTGGACTGAAACAAAAAAACCATTATGATGTTCAAGTGTCATATATTATTCTTCTGAGTGAATTAAGAAAAAGGTGAAAAAATCGTGAAATCATAACTTTTCTCAGGTTTGAAAAGAAAATGTGTTTAAAAAAAACACTTCAAGGTGCTATAAAAATTATTGAAAAAGACTTTTTCAACGACTTTTTTAATTCACTCAGAAGAGATGTTAATACTGAAGAAAATAAACTTTGGTTTGTTTCAATAGATCGTTTAGTTTTTTTTGCTTTCACGCCCGCCAATTTGGAAAAATCGTGAAAATGAAACCTGGAGAAAACGCGCTTCAAAGTTTTCAATAGGAGGAAATATCAATATGAAATATCAATCGCTTCTCTGCTTTTGGCCTTGTATCTTCAAAAATATTTACAATTGGCCTCTGTAACTTTGTACATTTTTTCGTGGATAGTTTATCTATCGATTTAAGCAGTAAAAAAACGATTTTTCGGGCCTTCTAATTCACCTTCGGCCTTAATTGAATTTCTAATTCAATATTCGATTTTGGGTCCAAATTTCAGGTCTGTAACTCATTCCGTTTACGAGCTAGAGACGCGTGACATACGGACGAACAGACAGCAGAGTGACAGCAATAAGATTCCGTTTTGCCCTTTGGGTACTGAACTCTAAAAACGACCTCTCTCAGCTCGTCACACTGGTGTCCTCCCTTAATTGTAAAACACCTTTGTTTATTTTTTTTATGATGAGCCGGTATTCGTTCCTTATTATTGTTATTCCATTATAATTGATTTCATTGTGATCGAAAAATTACGTGATTCTTTGCCGTTTTCCTCTCCACAATGGATTTGCGATACAAAGAGAATCGTATCCCCCCCCCCCTCTCTCTCTCTCTCTCGCATTTCACATTTCTTTTTCTGCTCCCGCTCACCCTTGAAATCTCTCTGCTTCGCATATATTTCTCTCCCTAGACCTTTCCACATGAGCCGTATCCCCGCTAAAGTCCCTTTTTTCTTTTTCACTCCGACCCGGACACACCTCGCGTGGTATTACGTTACACGTTGGTCCGCGGCGCAGCAGCAGCATCCTTCGCGCTTCTACACGTACATCTCTCTCGCTTATCTCCTTCCCCCAAGCTCTCCACCGACCCGCGCTTTTCGTCTCACCCGTCGCTCTATTATTTCGCTTTATCGGGCTCATATATTTATGAAGTTTCCGGAGAGTTGAAAGTCGCGTATACGGCGCGTGCGAATAAACGCAAGTAGAGTTTACATGGGGAGGGATGGTCGGATTTTTGCGACTTGGTTTAGGCCGATGGATGGGAGAGGGAGAGAGAGAGAGATTTTATTTGATTTGATTTAATTTGATTTGATTTGATTTGATTTGATTTGATTTGATTTATCATACCCTATGACATACTTGGGAACAAATAAAATTGAACTATACACTATACTCGTGACGATCAGCGCATAACTTGAAAAAAAATATGCCAAATATATAAAATCGAATGACCAAATAAACATAAATAGATACCCCAAAATCACAAAAATAATGGGAGGGAAGGGGGGAGGACAAATAAAGTCAGAGAGAGTTGATTTGATTTGATTTTGATTTGATACCCTATAACATACTTTATGTCGAATTCAAATAAACTATACGCTATAATAGATACAATAAGTGCATGAATTGAAGAAAAAAATTCAATCATACACAATATACGAAATCTAATAAGCAAATAAACATAAATAAATACCACAATATCTCAAAAGTAACGACAAAAATTGAAGAATAAATTGTAATCATAACAAAGGTGATAAAGTTATCACTATAATCATAATTATAGTGATAAAGGTGGTCCTAAAAAAACGAAATGTCAAAAAATATAAAACAGAGGAGCAAAATAAATATCGCAAAATAACACAAAGGAGACAGACGGAGAGATAGTTTGATTAATTGATGATTTATTGTATGCCTCAGTATAAACCTTTAGGCAACAAGATACATATTAAGAATGAAAATGAGCAATAATTAAATCAAAGTAAATGAGAAAAGATAACAAAGCATGGAGAAAGAAGCAATGTAAATAAAAATACGAAAAATGATATAACAAACCATAAGCAGAAATCTATATAATCTGAGAGAGTGTTCTGGAACTATATACATAGAGAGCAAGAGAGAGAGAGAGAGAGAAAGAGAGAGAGAGAGAGAGAGAGATGGAGAGATCTGACGTGGACACATAAATATAGACATATACATGTGAAGAAAGGATATTTTTAATCCTCATAAGCATGTAATGTTTAGTTGTAGGAACAATTAGGTAGTATGAAGACGAATGTCTTGAAAACCACATCTTCATATATATATAAATATATATGCCGGAAGAAAGAAAGGAATACGAGAGAAACGTTTTTTTTCGCACTCGACTGATGTGATCGTGAGGAAAAACAAGAGGCAAGCAAAGATATTTTCGACGAGGTCGAAGAGTTGTGCACTTTAAAAGGGTTAGCGTGGGATGACTCGGTAAGGAAAACGAACGAACAGTCCGACGCCCTGACGCGTGACGGAGCTCGATCTTCCTCTTTTACCTCCTCATTTCTTGCCATCTCTTCCGTTTTCCTCGTCTCTCTCTTTCTCTCTCTCTCTCTCTCTTTCTCCTGCGCTCTCGGTGTGCACACTCCCCGCACTCTTCTCCAGAGGTATACGGCACGAGAGTCACGGGTTCATTCTCTGCTACCATGATTCTCCAGCCCTTTGCAAAACTTCCCAACTATTCGCCGCGCAGTTTCAGAAACAAGAGCGTACAATCAATTACCAAACATACGAGCAATAAGGATCTTTAACTGTCTTATGATTTTCACAATATACTTGAAATTCGACTGCCCCATAAAAATTAATCGATTTCAACTTTGCGTCAAAGAAAGATTTTTATCGACTGATGGTATCGATTTTTCATACCCGCAATGCTTGCCAGGACAATACAATACAGATCGCAATCAAAGGATCATAAAAACAATGGGTTTCGACCTAAAACTCGATGTACCGTAAAATGGTGTCACTTTGAACTGGTTTTGGAAGTTTTTTGTAGATAACTTTTTTTAACATCCTAAATTCCAACTCTTTTTCTCCGATAGAACGATGTGTCCTCTGGCTATCAAATGTATGAGAAAGTCAAGCCTCCCCCCCCCCTCAATTTTATATGTTTGTCTAGGTGTGAAAGTAACCGCGAGTGTGGGGTTTCTCTGACAAGGCATTGGAATGCAATTATGTCAAAGATTCAGGGTTACTTTGACATCATTTTAAAGTAAAAAAATTAAACCTTCATCCATTATACATGGAATCAAATGAAAAACGACGATTTTTACAATCAAATTGTCATCTTTATTATGGAAACATTTTACATAAAAATATCAAGTACCTAGGGTACTATTATGGGCATTTAATCAGTCTTATAATTATCATCGAGATCAACTTGAGCAACATTACAATCAATTATAGCAACATTATAATAAACTTGAACAACAAAATTAAACACATTTAAATGCGTACACATTTAAACCATATTTTGGCGGTCCGTTAAAGTAGCCCCAAAAACTGTCAAAGTTACCCTTAAGGGAAGATTCTGCTTTGTTGGGCCAAAAAATATTCGATTTTTCACCAATTTTTTATGCGAAGCGTATTAAATATAGGATGTTGTTATTTGGTATGTTGACTAAGCGGTCTTTATTGAACATCGAAATATTTTTTAAAGTTTTACACAACATGGTGGTGGGAGTGGGATGTCGGCATGTCGGTGCGCAGGCGATGACATTCTTCGCTTGCGGATGTCCTAAGTCCCGGACCGGTAATCTGAAGCAAAAAAATCAAACATATTTTCACTTTGTACAATATTGTGTGTAGGTTGACCTAGAATCAAGAAAAATAAAAAAATAAAAAAATTGTGGGCACAAAAATGCGAAAATTTTTGGGAAAAAAAACAAATTTCCTTCCGATCGCTCGCTATTTTATTATTTTTCAAATGTATATTTTTCAATAAAAAATTGTTGGAAAATCGAACATTTTTCTGCCCAACAAGGCAGAACCTTCCCATAATGTCAATTTCATCCCGTTTTACGGTACATGTTCGATCGTCGAGGAGGCAACATCTTCGACTTCCTCGGTTTTCTGAAAAGGATTACCAGCCGAGTCTCCATGGAATCTACCTTATCGACGCAGGTCTTTCTCGGTTTCCTCGCGTCCAATCACGCGATATTACGCGGCGCAAATTTTAAAGGCCAAATAACAGCCATTCTTTTCTAAGTTTTAAATAATGATCGTGAGAATATATCAACAGCAACGACAACAATAATGATGACAATAATGCTAATAATAACAACGCTGATGATGATAATAACAAGAATAGGAATAATAACAATAATCACCATAAGTAGACGCGCGATGTGTGTGCGACTTCAGCATTCTCCCACCTTAAGCCACGTTTCTGGGCCAGAACGTAGACAACTAAAGCTCAGTAAAATTATAGCGATCCATATCGGCACAGGTTTCCCGCAGTTTCCCTGTGCCCTCGCAAAAATGCAATACAGTAATTTATTGGAAAACGAGTTGCTGTGGGTAGTCCAGAGGGTTTATAAGAAACTGGAAATAGTGAAGTAAAAGCTGTGGCGTAAAAGTGAACGGGATGGAATCGTAAAAGCCCGCAATGGTATACGAAGGAATATTGACAATGAACAAAAATCATCAAAATAATGAGGACGATAATAGCAATGACGAAATCTACAATAATCGTAACAATAATAATAACTAATGACTCATTATAGCTATGACTAGCTATATTTCGTCATAATAAACTATATAAAATTATAATAAGCAATAAATAATAATCATCATCATCATCTCGATAATAACAACAATATTAGTAACAATTATTATTATCGTTATATTATTAAATGATAATTATACATTACAATATAATAATTATATCATTGAACGATAATTAAAATTTGTATTGAATGATAATCATAGATTATAATTTAATAATTATATCATAAATAGAAATAACTATCATTATTTATTATTATTATTATGACTCGCTATATTTCGTCATAATATACTATATAAATTATAAAACACAATAAATAATCATCATCCTCATCATATCGATAATACAAAAATATATTGAATGATAATCATTAATTATTATTTAATAAATACAATAATAATTATAAATTATTGTATAATTTAATAATTATACAATAATTATAAATTATTATTGTTTATTTTTGTTATTATTATTATATATACAGCCTGGCAATAATAATAATATTGTCAGGCTATCATTACTGCCCATGAAAATATTCCGCGCTGCACAATTTTAAAACATAGTAGAAATAATAATAACAATAACATTACAACCCACGCAATTGAGTAACAACAGAGTCTGTAGGAATCAGCGATTGCGAAAAAGACGAATGTTTCGAAATGTTTGGCACTTGAAAGCGGTGAATGTGTATTATACCAATGGTGGATATTTTACCCCGTCGTATATACTTTGTTGAATTTGCCCGGTTACACGTGTATATAAAGAAAGCCTCGTACGTGTACACGGTGGACGTATTCAGGATCCTTTTCTCGTCCCGCGATCGTGAGTGAAGAATCTCGCGGGTTCCCGCGAGAGAGCTTCTTCTTATTCTTGTGGTGTGCTGCCGTTGCTGCCTTTTCCTTTCTCATGTGGGCGTTATTCGCGCACGACCTCCGCGAAACGATCTGGAGGGGGTCATCGGATCAACGATCGTAGTTACAGCAATTATTAATCGCGTTCCCTTCGATCCGTATGGTGAGCTTGTGCACATCCTCCTTCGATATACCGACGATGAGCCTTCGCGCTCGTTTCGATTTCTCTCTCTCTCTCTCTCGCTCTTTCTCTCTTCCTCTTTGTCTTCCACCTCTTCCCATTTCCAAGATGATGTAGGGCCGTACAGCGTCCAGCTCTTCGATCGAAACTGTAACGATCCCGAACTCCCCATAGTCACCCCCCCCCCCCCCCGGGTGTAATCTCTGGGATGCCCTCCGACCCCGATTCTAGACAAGAAACTCATGTCCGTACAAATTTAACTACTTGATCGTCGAGTTACGAGGTACAAGGATCATGCTGACCGGTCATGTCCACCAACGTCAAAAGACCCGAGAGGACAACGCGTTGACACTCCTGTTGTGAGCTTTTTCACGCAGATGGTGAAGAAGAAACGAGAACCTGTCGGTTGAAGACAACAAAGCGATCCGTCTGATGATGACTCCTGAAATGGACAGCAGTGCAGCCGTCATATGGAAGAAGGCGCCATCTACGAGAAAATCGAAAATTCGTTCTTGGTTCCGGTGGAATCACACTGCAAAATCAAATGTGTTGTTTTCACACACTTTAGGTGTGTAAATGGCTGTAGACACTTTCTACACATTTTAACTTGTATGAGAAATAAGGGTGTAAAAATAACGTGGATGGATGCGTACAAGCAACACACTTACGTGTATTATTTTCTTATACACGTTAAAACGTGTAAAAAGTGTCTACAGCCATTTACACACTCAAAATGTGTAAAAAACAACTCACTTATTTTTTGCAGTGCTCTATATACATGGGATGCGTCGGAATTATACATTGAATAACAAAAGCTTTTTATCGTCAAAATATGTGCGTTTGTTGAACTGAACTCAACAGTACTTATACAGCGTGGATCAATAGCTATTAACACCTTGGATATCTTCAAAACTATAAGGTTCACAGAAATATTTGCTGAAATGAAATTGCAAAATACGAAAGGGGCCATCCGATAGCGATAATGGTTTTTTTGCAGGTGGTGGTACTTCGGACATTTGAAGGTCAACTCCATTTTTTTAAATGGATCGGTATGTTTCTTTTTCTGTATCATGAAAGAGGAGCTTAAAACCAGTTCAACGACCTATAACATAAGGTCATTGAAGGTCATGGAAAGTACAGAAAGGCGATAATACTTACAGTTTCGGTAGTAAATAAAATTACTACGTTTATAGTAAGTGTTCGAAATGACGACCATCAATATAAATGCGTACGTTATTATATACGTTTACACATTTCTTAGACAGGTACAGAAAGTACAGAAAGGCGATAATACTTACGGTTTACTTCACTGAAAATGAACACTGTTTCAAGGACACTTTAATAAGTTTGCAGGATAAGATAAACATAATAAGATTAGTATCGATAAATCGGTCAATCGAGTACAATGTATCCGTTTGAAGAGCAAGTCGATATGCTTCTTATTGATGGCGAATGCCAACAAAATGGTGATCGTCGTCATTTTGAACACTTACTATAAACGTAGTAATTTTATTTACTACCGAAACTGTAAGTATTATCGTCTTTCTGTACTTTCTATGACCTTCAATGACCTTATGTTATAGGTCGTTGAACTCGTTTTAAGCTCCTCTTTCATGATACAGAAAAAAAACATACCGATCCATTTGCAAAAATGGAGTTGACCTTCAAATATCCGAAGTACCTCGACCTGCAAAAAAACTATTATCGCTATCAGATGGCTCCTTTCGTACTGTGCAATTTCATTTCAGCAAATATTTCTGTTAACCTTATAGTTTCGAAGATACCCAAGGTGCTGATAGTTATTGATCCACCCTGTATATTACTTTGTAGAATGTATGAGAGGTGTCACTTTTTTTCTTGTCTTCGCATAGACTAGGCTCTCATACAGCTTCACGATGACGGCAGCTTTTTGCTGGTCGGTGATGGCTTCGAAACAAAAATACGTCCCTAAAGATTCAATGCATCTATCGAGGTTTTGAAAAATAGATTCGAATTTTCGGTTCTACCACCTGGCAAACTCAAAAATGATCTATAAATGAAACAAAAAGTTAAGACCAAATGTGGTCTTCAATTAACCGGATAATCAATCGATGTCAAATCAACTAATGAGTTTCACGTAATGCCGTAACCAAGGTGATTTTTAAAACATATGATCACTAACTTGCAATTAACACATTTAAACTGTGTTGCTTTTTTGCTTGTTATTTTTGCTCGTCTGTTGCTATCAACGTGTGTTGCTTAGTGCAATGTGTGTAAATATGCGTCTTGTATGGTGATTCTACACGCTTCATGTGTGCTCGAATAAGGGTGTTATTGATGGGGATAGCGGTGTGTAATAATTTGATGGGTAAAAATTGCATACTCACGTGTGTAATTTCAACGCATTACGTGTGTAATTGTAACGCATTACGTGTTACCAAAAGCATAAGTGTGTAGAATCAACATGGCAACCCGTGTCCAGCCTTATGTTGTGTTACGTCTACATACTTTGAACGCACGTTTTCGATTTGTTGGCACATCCGCTTGAACTGTCGACTAACCGTTCGGGGTCACGCGTTCTGGGTATAACACGTTGTTCGCAGGGGGTCGCAATGACCCCAGCCATGTTTCAAACGATTGCCACGTTGACCGCAACGTTCCGAATGACTCATAAAAATGCGGGATATTAGTTTCAACATTCGAGAATGTGGCATTCTCGGTATTATATTTTTATCGAATTTTAAAATGGCGGACGAAAATCAGCAAGAGGTCAATGCGTAAAAACAACCCTTCTTTAAAAAAAATCATAACTCTTGCAATTCAAATTTTTTTCATAAAAGTTTACGGTGATGCTCTTGAGATATGATAGTTTAAGGGAAAAATAGCTCCATAATAATGATATCATAGTTTGAAGAAAAAAAAGCTCCATAGAAATATGAACAGCTCGATAGAAATCCATAGGTAGAAAAAAAGCTCCAAAAAGCTCCACAGAGAAATCATAGTTTGAAGGAAAAAAATAGCTCCTCGTCCGACCCTAGTCTGTATACTTACAAAGCAACGTTACAAGGCAGGTCAGTTGCATGGCCGCCATCAACTTATAGTCATTTTGGCTTAAAGTTACACGTGGGGTCACTTTAACCCCGCGTAACCGCGGAGGGTTAAAGTCACGAAGGTGTCTGATGTGATGTCCAACAGCAGTGATGACTTTCTCCAAATGCTGCTTGGACCAGTCCCGTTGTGCAGAAGCCAAAAATAGTTGGTTCTTCCGGAATAGGGACTGGATCGGCGTTGAAGAGGCTGGGGAAACAAGAGTAACCATGAGGGTCGCAATGACCGGAAACTCTGAGTGCCAAGTGCGCAAGGGAAGAACCCAGCTCAACAGGACATGCGACAGGTGCCTTCAACAAGTAGCCCACCCAGCCAATTGGAAAAGTACCATGCGTACCAAGTGTCACATAGCAATGAACATGTTAACCTCACCATTGAAAAACAAGTACTGCGAGACGAGAGAATAATGTCTGAAGACTGGGTTCAATCGCAACCACATAACGCCTTTGGTCCATTCCAACTCCTCGTCACTCAAACGCATGCGGGCGGAGTTTGCGTGCAAAAAATTCAACAATTCTTGCGTACCCATGACATTTTGTAAATGCCTATTCAGATCGGTTATCTATACGCGGCGCTTTATCAAATTTCAATTTCGCAGCGACATCATCCCCTTTTTGACGCTTCACGGTTGCAGCAGCGAAGGAGGGAGGATTGCGAGAGGTGAAAGTGGCGGGCCGCGAGGGTTCGCTGGAAAGAGACGCATAGAGAAAGAGACGGAGAACAAGCGCGACGAAGAGAGAGAGAACGAGCTTCGATTTAGTGCGGTGAACCGAAGCAACAGGTGCGAGAGTCAGACCTGACATAAAACTACCTTATAAAAGCTCACGTATAAAATATATAGCTGTTCGGGACAAATAACTCGCTGGGGCGAAGGGGATCCTACCAGAGAAAAAT
The DNA here is from genome assembly GCA_963210295.1 of Ophion ellenae. Classification (NCBI taxonomy): domain Eukaryota; kingdom Metazoa; phylum Arthropoda; class Insecta; order Hymenoptera; family Ichneumonidae; genus Ophion; species Ophion ellenae. The sequence continues at coordinate 60,945,451 of OY723385.1, forward strand.
ACTGTATATAGATTTATATATATATATATATATATATATAAAATGTACCTAAAGAATATTAAACATATATACGAAGAAAATAGAGCTTCGAGGGCGTTTACACTCTCCTCGACCGCTCCACACGTGAGGCATTTATGCGGAAAAAAATTTTTGAAGACGTTCGACTTTGAGGTCCGTCTCCAGTCCCCATACTCAACATTATGCAAACCTCAATATTTTCTAAAACACTGTTGTATCAATTTAAGCATGTATTAATAAATGCCATTTCGAGAGATATCCTTAACACCACACAGATATAAAGAATTCGAAATATCCGTTCCCCTTATATAGATGTTATATATTTATTTGTTTCCTTGTTTATTTATTTATCCATTCATTTATTAATTTATCCATGCATTTATTTATTGATTCATACATTCATCCATTTATTCATTTATTCATTTGTTCATTTATTTATACGTGTATGATGCTTATTTTGATTTTAAAAAACCTTCGCATTCCAATTGGAAGACAAGCCTTATTTGTAAAGTTTCATTCATAAATCGAAACGCGAATAAGCACCACCTCCAAAAGGCAAAATTTGGGACCACATTGTGATCCTCAAAATTACTTTTCACGTAATATGTCTACCAATGCGATGCACACAAATATATATATTTGTATGTATCGCATGTGTGTAATATATATGTACATATATAATTTTATCACATGCTTTTTGCGATGTAAAAACCATAAAGAAACAAAATGTCGTGACTAAAATGACCCAACCTCATAAATAACGTAAATTACGCCCGTCTACCCGTCAGTAATACAACATTTTTTTCGTAAACCACCCTTACAGTAGATTATAAGCGTACGCGAGCGGGTATATTTATTTCATATGCGTGACTCGGAGATACGAGAAGGATACCGATAACGCGCACGATTCGAGAATCGCTTTCAAGACCTCCTTTCCAAGCCCTCTTTATTTATTTCTTTCTGTATTAATTTTTCTTTCCTTTTTCTTTTCTTTCTTTCTTCGCTTCCTTCTCCTTTTTTTCCTTTTTCGTTTCTTTTTTTGTCTCACATTCATTTTTCTTCACGACGCAGCACTTGGGAGGGCCGCGTTGCAAGAGGCGAGCTCGTGAAACGCATTTTCAACGAACGCATATAAATATAGGAACAATCTCGACTCTCGGGTGTCCGCTCGCCGTTGCGTACTCGGCAAATAATCGTAATTCACGCGGTACCGAATAAAACGAGAGACAAAATAGAGAGGAGGCGAGCGATAGAGAGTTGATTCGATTTGCTTTGATTTATCAAGCCCTGTAACATGCTTTGGGGCAAATTAAAATAAACTTATACTGTAACACATAAGATAAGCGCATTTGGAAAAAAAATTGAATCATACAATATATACAAAATCGAACAAGCAAATAAACATAAAGAAATACCAGAAAATTATGGAAAAAACGATATTAATTGAAAATTAAAATAAAATGTAATAATAAGTGATGCGTCTAGGTTTCAAAAATCTATAAATCACAAAAAAAATGGGAAAATGGTTTAAAAGAATGAAAAATAAATATTGCAGAGTAACAAGAAAAGAAGAGGGAGAGAGAGAGATTATATATATATTTTTTTTCTAGAGAAAATTTATGTATTCTAGATACATACATACCCAAAATATATAAAATACTAATAAAAAATAACCAAGCAGTGGCACAGTCAACTGAGCTCTGGACTCACATGCCACAGATCCCGAACTAGATCCCTATCGTCATCGCCAGGATTTTTCTCACTGCATTTTTTTTCTACGAGCTTGATGATTCAGTCCCCATCATAAAGGCTTCCACCTAGATAACATTTTTGAAAACATCGATTTTTGGTTTTCGACGGATTGTCAAAATATAACATTTCAAAAATATTCTCTGAAAATTTCAAGTCGATCTCTCCGAAATTGAGAAACTGAGGGGGGTTTATAGGTAGGTTCCGCGAGCCGGGAAACTTTAAACGCGTTTTTCTCAAAATATCTTGTCCAAAATCGGTGACCGCGATATTTCAAAAATCACTGCATCAATCAACTTTAAATTTTGCAAGGTTTTTTCACGTATCAAAAAGCGGTGCTTGAACGAAGGATTTTTTATTCTGATACTTTTCTTTTATCAACGAAGATCGAGCGTTTTTTCGCTGAAAATCGATACTTTTACTTTGGACTGCGGCCATTTTTTCAAATATCAATATCTTATTAAATCCTTCGTCCAAGCACTAGATAATTTCATGCAAAAACCAAATGCATTTGATTTTTTTATTCCGGATGATTTTCAAATCATCACATACCACATTTATAAATATTTGTCAATACAAAAATCGTAAAAGATAAGTAAAACCATACCCTTTAACACCATTTTTTTTTCATGAAAACCTCCACACTGTTTCCCAGAAAAAATGTGTGAAAATTCCTCTTTTTTCCGACCACGAGGTGGGTGTACCCCGTTCAAAATGATGGATTCTTCCTGAGTTTAGGCTGCATGGGTGTTGAAGACATTGCGGAAACAAACAAAGTAACTACAACGCCCGACAATGACCACAACCAACTAAGGGAAGTCTCAAGCCCAACAGAGCAGGGCTAGTGCCCTTCACAACCTGACCTATATACTTCCAAAAAAAAAGTTTGACTCCCTCATTCACACTGAAAATCAAGTTCTCCAGACTTCGCGCGAGCAACCTAGCCATTTGACCTCACATTCGAGTGCGGGTCGCATAGAAAGTACAATTTTTCAATTGCCCACGGAACGAAGAACGCCAATTCGGGTTTTAAGGTGAAATTTGTACGGGTGTAAAGAGAAAAACATTTATGCCTGAGATAATATTACCGATGTGGGTGCGCGTGAGTTCGTGCGCAAAGTTTCAATCGTATATACGGCGTCGCATGCGTACAATTTTC
>OY723385.1:60950876-61075876 GCA_963210295.1 Ophion ellenae
ATGAAACAAACAATGTCATATTTTAGATTTTAATATTTAAAAATCATTTTCTAAATGATTTACAATTTACAATTTTTATTATAGAAATCGTATGAAATAAAAAATTTTAATTAAAAAAAAGTTAACGAAATGGTCGTAAGTCAAAATTGTAAAATTTTCGGGAAGCGAGGGACGCCTCTGTCACAATTTTCACGAGCGCTGCAAATCTCACACAGGAAAAGTTACCGCCAGTTGATAATCCCAATGGCATCCCGAAATGATGTCGTCGTAACAAGGCTACGAAATAAAATGAAAATCGTGGACACCCGCCAGCTCTGATGAAATCCAACAGAAGGATGGAACCTACCAAGAATGTCAACCTACAATAAACTTGGTTCGTCGTAAACATCTCTTCGTTATCACAAAGTTTCGGTGGACATGCAGATACTGGTTATTACAGATTGAAGAAAACCTTGATTTTATCAATGGATATTGTTGCTCTGATATCAGCCACATCGCCTACTCGTCTCTCGTAGTGCCCCCCCCCCCCCCCCCCCCCTCGCGCCCCTTCCAATATATTTTCCAGATGGCCAATTGGGAATTTTGTTGCGAGTATAAAGACTTGGGAGACGTAATGCAAGGGGAACTCATTGTGAGACTTGACAACAAGTCGACTACAGAACAAGAGGGAGAAAGAGAGCGAGAGAGAGAGAGTGCGTGGACGGGCCTGATAAAGGAAAGCAGAGAGAAATATTGAGTGTGCCATTTATGGCACACTCAATATTTCTCTGTATGGACGAGTGCGTCATCCGCTGTTGGGTTTTCGGATAATCCCTTGATCAGGTGTAAAAAACAAGGTCAACGAAATAATGGAACGTTCTCGTTTGCGTAAATGTTCCTCTCCGCCCTTGACGTCATCGGCCCGTTTAGTAACAACAATGTTGTCTCGAGTAACTGCGGTGGTAAATTCATCAAATCTATTTTTAGATAGATTAGAAAGATAGATTCATCAAATCTATCTTTAGATAGATTTGATGAATTTACCACCGCAGTTACTCGAGACAACATTGTTGTTACTAAACGGGCCGATGACGTCAAGGGCGAGAGGAACATTTACGCAAACGAGAACGTTCCATTATTTCGTTGACCTTGTTTTTTACACCTGATCAAGGGATTATCGGAAAACCCAACGGCGGATGACCCACTCGTCCATCCCCCATATGCAGCTGCACACCAAGGCATATTTATGTGTACGTATTTATAATAGTAATACAAATATCTCGAGCCACAAGACAGCAGAGAATACCCCCACGGTCCCTCTTTATTCAAAACTTTCTGGGAGTATTCCTAGACCTGGAAATTTGGATTTTTAAACGTCCCTGCTGAAGGAACATAGACACATAAAGAGAAATGTATGGTGCTTTAAATCATATTTTAACTATATTTTATATTTGCCTTACTTAAGAATAATATAATAGTGTCTATATATACATGCAGGGTGTCCTGTTATAAATGAATAATCCTGCAACTGTCGATAGGTAAGATCATACCCTACTATATGCTGGATTTTCAGTTTAGTAAAGGTCCCACGGTTTTTGAGATAAAAATTATCTGCTTTTGGTTTTTCGCATACCATTTCCACAAATGATCATTTTTTCTGACCCGGTTTTTGAAAAAATACTCTTGGTTATTTGTTTTATCTAGAAAAGTCTTCTTTTCAACCTTGAATGTTAACGAAACTTTGTGAAAAAAGATGTTATGCAGAATTTCAATACAAACCAATTCGAACATCTAACATTGATAGCCTGCGGTGTTAAAAAAATGTACTACGCATATCGTGCCATTCACTTCAAAAAGTTGTTTAGTTATTGTCGATTCATATCATTTGTAGAAACGGCTACTTATCGACAGATGTAGGGTTATCCATTCATAACAGGACACCCTGTATATATAGGTATTAATATTTTATAGCCATAGTTACCATCAAAAGTGTACTGCTGCGTATTGATATTTTAGCAGTTGTATAAATTATGCAAATATACTTACCGCAACCACCAATCTTACAAGCATACGGTTATTGTTCAATGCTATATAATATAGTAGGTTTCCGCGAAATGGATATTCCCTGACACTATCGGAAATTCAATTCTCCAAGATCTCAATAGAAAACAGGACTAAAATATATATACATCAATTAAAAATATTGCCTGGGATTTGCGACGAGGTTTAAAGTCATTTGTATGGTACAAATTATAATGTTCGACCAGCTATATGCGTATTTGGTATATTTTTCAAGTGCCGGTTCAAGGCATCATTGCCTGTCACTAAATACATCGAATATTTCATAAACCCAAAATAAAATAAAAATACGCAACTCAGACTTCTACCCCGATGATTTTTTATTATGCGCATTCGCCGCCGTGGAACACTTTGTAGCTTGAACCTTCAGCTACATTTTTGCCTACACCGCCAAACTCGTGGCTTTATCTTTATTTTCGGTCAATAGTTTTCCCAGAATTTCATTTTGAATTTTCAACCCCCGCGAGGGGTTGGAAAAAGCAAAATTCAAGGGTGGTCTATAGCATCGAAAATATAGAGAAAATTATTCTCTACATTTCGTAGATTTAAACCATCCCCGAAAAATCGATTGTTTTTGAGTTATTCAATAAACATTTTTTTGTTGTACTTCAACAATTTTTTTGGGGGGGGGGTGAAGATATTATAGGAAAGGAGTGATCAAATACTCGATCGACTCGTCTTTCTAAGGGCTACAACGTTCCCATTTGAACAAAAATTGTATGCATTTTTCCTAGAGTTCACGAATTAAAACTGATTTTAAAAAATTTCAAACCCCTTTTTCACCCCCAAAATCAACTTCTACGACTTCGGCGCTATGGACACAAATGAAGCCGGGATTTTTTTGAACATTTTGTCTCCCGGCTGCGACCTCGTGGGGGTTGTAGTTTGGCATTAATCCACCTCCATCTCCCTTCAACCCCTAAAAAACCCTACACCCTGACTTTTAGGCCAACTTGGATGTAGCACCCGCGGCACCTACAAAGTCATCTATCAAAAAAACCAGCCTTCTTCTATTGTCTTCCGATTCCAATATACAGCACGACTGTACTAGATCTGGTTTTTTAATAATATAAATCATTGCTTAAATGGATGTTTGGCCCGTCGGAATAGTTTTGTACCATATTATGATACGACCTGCTGAATGCATAGTAATGTGTGTCCTACAAGAACACACATTACTATGCATGAGCGGTGAAAAGGTGAATTACAAAGAGTGCTGAACTGATATCCTATTTTAGCAACGCAGCAAACATACTATGTAACAGTTTGTGAGTCACGCGTAGTTCGTGAAACTACTAAGCCGTGGTTGCTCCAACTGCAAATGCTTTACGTCTTCGCTATAAGTAAACATTGCCGTTTTTGTTTTCGAATAGTCACTTATCATAAGGTCTCCAAACAAATTATACTCGACAAACGTTAATGTTGACCATATGAATTGTACGAACTTGAATAGAATAGTAGTAGTTTGACTGAACAAAATTTAACGTACGGTATACAGCATTAGTATTTGTGGCCCGACTTCGTCATAGCCCTGAATTAACCATATTTATATTGTCAAGTCTTTTACAATAGTTAATCATTATTTCGGGGATCATAGATAGTCAAACACGCCACCTAAATCGCATGCCTTATACCGAGTGTCCCATTGGAATCGTACACCCGATTTATCTCGAAAAATACTGCCCCGATCAACTATTGATTAAAATAAAACTTTTGAGGTTCAAAGAGTGACGTTCGAAAGAGAAGTCTTTGTTGGTCCAAAATTTAAAATGGCGACGTTAAAATGGCCGATAATTTTTTTTTCAAATGGGGTCATGCATTTTTTTCACCAAACATTTTGTGAGGTCAAGACTAACAACTTTTGTAGGGCATTTTTTTTTATAACGTTCATAATTTTTAGGTTAGAATACATTATTTTTAAACTATTTCAGCGCTATGTAGAATGTACTACGAGGAGATAAAGCCTGCAACATCATTAGTGTAAGTGTACGTTGGTATGTGAGTGTGAGTTTGTTTGGGTTTGTTCGAAAACGAAAGTCACCCTAACCGATTTTCTCAAAAACGATCCAATTGACCCCAGCCTCCCCTACTGTTCGCTTATCATTCTGTTAACTGTTCTCTGATTGCAGTGTCAATAAACTATAGCGAACTTTACCATGCCCTCTTTTACCATGGGCGTTTTTTGAAAATACCATAAACTTTTCTCCCTCAGTGCAGTAATTTCCAAAAATTCTTGCCGTTTAGAATTTATCATTACTCTCGAAGTACTCGTGATTTTCAGAACTCTTTTGGAAAAATACTCGAAGCGAAGATATAGACGAAATTTTTCTGAAATCCATGAATGCCAAATTCTAGGCTCGATGTCACCTCGAATGGGATGATCATCAAGAGGTTTGGTGAAAACAAACTAGAAATTCTTGTTAAAAAACGTGCGGAATACTTGAAATGATACGTGGAGGTTGCCATCACTGTGTTTGATTCGTCATAGTGATAGAGACTAGCAAGGGGGAGGGGTAATAAAAAGTTTCGTAAGTGGAGAAACGTCGTCACGTGCGTGACGCGCCTGGAGCCAGGATCGATAAATGAACCTTGCTTTATTTTTTTCGTTCCTTCCTTCCCCTTCCTTCCCGTTCCGTTATTTTTTTTCGTTATTTATCTCTCACCCTCGGTCTCGCTTCTGTATGGGCCCTATCCCAGGGACGAAGAGGTAGGGGATGAATTTGACTCGTGCGCGGCGCCCTCTTCGACCCCTTCACGTGTTAGCCAACAATTTATCCGCAAAAAGTCTCTTGCTATCTTTGTCTATCACTTTTCTATTCCTTTTTTACTTCTCTCTCTCTCTCTCTCTCTCTCTCTCTCTCTCTCTCTCTCTCTCTCTCTTTCACCCTCTGCCCCCTGCTTCTTGTCCGTTGCTATATGTTTCATGGCCTATGGGAACGTACATAGACAACAGGGTGTATGCACGAATTGCCTTTATATGCATAGTAACGAGGAGAATTTGGAGGAGAAAGACGTGGGCCGGACGCCCCCACTCCCGTCCCCACCCTCTTTCATCCATGCATTCTAATTCGTATTCACTAGATCGTTTATCTCTCAGAACCGTCGAAGACCGAGAAAAATATAAGGAACGAATGTTTCGTAGCGATCGTTACTTTATTGGCATTGTACTATGTATATTATGGGACCGAAGAAATTGCTGGTGAAAAAAACATCAACATTGCATAAAATCAGCACGCATTGTACTCGTACGAATAGTAAAGTTTAAACTTTGAGCTATGATATCGATCAAAGTCATCACACTGAGAAAAAAAACCAATTGAATCAAAAAAATATATTGGTTGATCCAAATGAATGTGCTGCTGCGGAGCGCCACCGATAGATGAGATTGTTACAATACTATAAAATATTGGAAAATGTGATTGATTTAAATGACATTATCTTTCTTTGCAAAAGCTCTTCTGTTCTCTGAATATCTACATTATCCTTCAAATAAAATTATATTCTATTGAAATCATTCTATATACAATCCGTAGATGTATGGATGAAATAATTATGCGGTTGCTACATTTTTTATTTTGTACAAAAATATAACCAATAGAATGAATTATTTCTTTACTGCATCGAAACAAATATGCCATGGGACGCAAGTTTTTCAATTTGTTTTAAATCCTAAATAAAAAATGAGCATTAGAATGATCATCCACGATAATAGTGGAGAGAACAACAGATATCCAATGGAATATCCATGGAGAAAATACCAGATATTCAACTGATAAGAACAGATACTACACTTTGATCTTAGCCACAGGCCAAGAAGCGATACTCTTCAGAGTTTCTCCGGCGTTTAACTAGATTTTCGGTTCGCGCTACGCTTACGAGAAACGAGCGCGCGTGCGGATTCTAGCGGTTACTCCGAGAACTACAGGTTTCCTCACACCTACAATTTCGGTGGCGCTCGGCCATGATTTGGTTGAGTTTTTTCAACCAAATGCGCAAGAAACGAACTTCATTTTCGCATAATTTTTTAACCAATTCAGACACTTGCTTAATATTTTTCAATTAAAATAAAATATTAATATTTTAATGAATAATGTACTTGGACATCAATATCGGATATGGAGAAAAAAATAAAATAACATATTTACTCAATAGAAATGTTATCTGAATCAATCGAGCGAAATTCAATTTTTCTTTTTTACTCGAATCAACAATATTCACGTTATGAATTGAAACGCTTTTTGTTCATTGCAGAAAATGCATTTAAAACTATAAAATTTGTTTGCGATATTTTTTTAGATATTGTCAATAACTCATTGTTCTCGGCTAACAATATATCTTTTGAATGAAAAAAAAAACGTTTAACTTTATCATGTTATTAAAGTCAATAGCGTTTTGTTTGGACTAATAAATCCGATTATTTACACCATCAATTGTACAATTGAATCAACGAAATTTCATTCAATAACACGAATGATATTGGATCAATGATTTTTTTTTGTCAGTGTAAGAGTTGAAATATTCGAATATATAGTTTGAAAATTCATTTTCTAGTTAAAATATTTGAAAATATTTCTTTTTCGTTTTCGACGGATGTTAAAAATATAACGTTTCAAAAATATTCTCTAAAAGTTTCTATCCGTCCGTTTAAAATTGAGGTAGCTTCCGCGCAGCGGCGAACTTTAAATGCGTTTTTCTCGAAATGTCTTATTCCAAATCGGTGACCACGATATCTCAAAAATCACTGCGCCGATGAACGTCAAATCTTACAAACTTTTTTTACATATGAAAAAGCAGTGCTTGAAAGAAGGAACTTCTTTGTTGCATAGTTTTTTTTTATCAACGAAAATAAAGCGTTTTTCTACCGACAATCGATACTTTCACTTTGGACTGTGGCCATTTTTTCAAAAATCAATATTTTATTGAATACTTCGTTCAAACACTAGATTATTTCATGCAAACGCTAAATGCGTTTGACTTTTTAAATTCCGATAATTTGTTTCCGAGCAGCAGTGGTCACCGCGAAGGACTACCACATTTATGAATATTCTTCAATTAAGAAATTGTAAAAGATAATAATAATCTTGAATCTAAAAAAAAACAAATTTGACGACCTGCATCTGTTTTCCCAGAAAAAATTCACGAAAATTCCTCTTCTTTCCGGCCACGAGCTAGCTGTACCTAACGCCTAAAAATTTGTTATTAAAAAATCTCGTTTATAAATTAAGATATATTGTACATTAGTGTTTCCAAATTACTTCGTTATAAACTACCTTCAGTCATTTTTTTGAGTTTTCAATATTTCTTAGCTATGCGCTCGTGCGCTTTTCGACCCTATCCCTTAAACTTTCATCCGACACTAGTCATTTCGCCATTTTGCATTCCGCGGAGAGCCGTCAAGTGACAGCCCAGCCACTCGTTTCCTAATTTACTACTGAGCCACATTTGCACAAGGGCACAGGGAAACCGTGGAAAACTTCCGCCAACACAGGCAGCAATATTCTACTGAGTTTCACCCGGCATCGTGAGCTCAGTAAAACTGTCAGTGATCGGCGCGCAAAGCAGTACCGAACTGGGCGGTCACCCATCCACGTAGCGGCCCTGACCAATGCTGCTTGGCCCGAGTAATCAACCAAGCACCCCATCCGCGCGTCCACCACGGTAATTAATTGCAATCAGTTGATCTCACCGAACGATCGTTAATACTCAACTTCGTAAATAACAATTCGTCAATCTCAAGTTTTCCCCAATGTTGAAAATGGCCACAGGTCGTTTTCCTAAGGGCCTTGCGATAATTATCCACAGGTATAAATCTCCAGGCCTTATTTCGCGTCGAGAAGCCTCATCTGAAAAATCTTGGCCAACGATGGAAGACTTTGGCGCAGGCAATGAGCGAACTCGAATGATGATTCGGTAAATGAAATTGTTTTTAATGATGGTACAATAAAGCGGCAAACACGAACGTAACCAATTAACCTACTTAAGCACGAAGTCGACGGATATGGATCGTATGTGCTGCGATTACATCGTTTCGAATGCGACCAAAAAGCGAGAGAGGAAGAGGCGAACGGGCGAAAGAAAGGATAGAAGAAGATAGACCGAACGTAAGGGATGAAAAATGGAGAGAAAAAAGCAGAACGAGCAAAGTAAACGAGGAAAGAAAGTACAGCGGCTTGGTCGTTGGTGGGTTGGGTGATGCGAGGGTGGCTGATCGCCAGGCACTGCCTCGTTCGTGCCTTTACTTTTCAACCCCCCTCCACAACACGATTTCTTGGCCCAGACTGTGAGCGCGGGGGTAGCTCACCCGAGAACACCCCCGTGAAGAACCGACGCTAGAGAAAAAAGTGGGTATACGTGTCTAAAGGAGAGGAAGAAACGAGAAATGGAGAGAGAGAGGGAGGGAGGGGTGAAGAGGAAGGGAAAGGAAGAGCAGCAGCCTCTAATATATGCCTGCCGAGAGACTATAAAAATCAATACCTCAAATTACCAGGCTGTGCTTAATTTTCTTCGAGCAACCGACGGGCCTATTCCTTCCCCTGTCTACTCCCTCCGCCTCCAAAACCCACCCCTTCCTTCTCATTCTTCTTCTCACTCGCCTCATCCCTCGCGGAAACGCGAAACTCCGCAACCGAACCGTACATTTGTATCTGCACACATACCTATACGTATACCTGCAGTAATGGAGCTTCAACAAAAGAATTTTTACGTATGCGCCGATATTGATGCAAACATGGCCTGTGTGGAAATGAACCTCATCAAGGCGCCGAGTCATTGACCAATGTGAAGCAAAGTTTCGACGTTTCCCAAGATCCGAATAGCCACCAAATTGGATAATACGTACGGAAGCGAGTTACGTGTGATGAAGAATAGCAGGGTTGGTTATAGGAGGCGATCAATGGTACAACTCGAAACTTCCTTTTAGGATAAAACTCATTTAGGGAAACATTGATAACCAGATTGATTGGTATGAACGAATTATTCAGTAATGATCAGATTCAGTTGGTTGCAGGAGGCGATCAATGGTACAACTCTAAACTGCTTTAGTGTAGACCTCATTGAGGGAGATTTTGATAAACAGATCGATTTGTATGAACGAATCATTCAGCAATGATGAAGTAAAGTCTCTGACTAGTGTTAAGTTATTGATCTTGACAGTTTTGACTCAGTGGCTTTTTTAATGGCCCTTCGTGCAGGCCTTGCTGCCATTTTCGATCTTGTCCCTTTCACTCTTACTCCACGCTCGTCACTTCGCTACTGGATGGATCATATCCACTTACCTAAAGACCCCCTGGAGTGTTGCCTACAGCCAGGTGGTTTCTAACGCAACACTGGGCGGTAACCCATCCGAGTACTGGCGCAGGCTAAAGCTGCTGGAAACTACAACTACTGTGGGTTATTTTGCCCAACTGTAAGAACTGTTATCTACTGGTAACACAGTCGTCCTACTGATCACGAATTAGTTAAATCTATCATGTTATTCACCACTCCTGCTAACGAACAGGATACACTTGTATCCCTGTGCCTTTTGCTTTTATCACAAAACCAAAGGAGTACCATAACAGAAAAGATTTCACATCCGGTTCTCATCTGATCCCAGGATAAAATTCGAAAAACAAACTGCGTTCCAAACGTGCGTAGTTCCCTTACGAAGCATCACAGATCTTATACACGCGGGATCGCAAGATTCTCTTGCGGCCTAAACTCCACGCGAAGCCATCTATCGGACGTTTCGCGAAGCGCGCCGCCAGACGATTCCGTGACATTCGTACGGACTCGTCGTTGTTCCGTATACCAGAGAATAACGAAGGACGAGGAGCCTCGCAGTTTCTGTAGAATGGCAAACCGAATGTACACAATTTCTTTCGCGACGTATATACATGCGCCCTGTGACATATTTGCCTGTGAATTCGAAATCACATACATTTGTGTCGTTGCATTTTCGAGCCATATGCCCAACGTATAATTGCCGAGGAGTTATGGCTTCGTGAACCGAACATTAGGATTGGTACTATTCTCTTAGCCTGTGGATGTATAGATACTATACAGGGAGACAATTATGAGGTGGCCATAGCTTCTTTAAGGTTCTAACGCAGAGATTTTTGCGACCGCGAAAAATATGATATTTATTAGTTTTTCCAGTCCCCTTAACAAAAATACAGTGTATTTTTATGACGAATAGTATTTGCCAGAAAAAATGGAGCATTCTGGAAAGAAATCAAAGTTCCATTTTGAGTTCAGCCGAATGAAGATAATGAAATTCCAAATCTGAAACACTCTTAAAAAACTTTTTTTTAAACGGAATTCAATTTTATCTATCTACTTTAAAATGCATACTTGCCTAATCATTTTTTTTCTCGGTCACGGGATACACAAAATAGTTTTTTCGGAGTGTTTCGTATTTGGAATTTAATTATCTTCATGCTGCTGCATTCAAAATCGAATTTTTATTTTTTTCCAGAATGGTCAAATTCTTACACCGCGCAGCCACGCTCTCGCTTGTGCGTTAACTGACGAGCGGGGGGCAGTTTACTGAGATCCCGATGGTAACAAAATTGAACCCCGGGTAAATATGGCGGGTTTTTCACACCTTCCCTGTGCCCTCGTGGAAACGCGAAACGGTAGGGCATAGGGAAACGAGTGGCTGTGGGCCACACTCACGTGTGGTGTCTGCGGGAATGATAATGGGAAATTGAGATGAAAAAGTATACGGAATAAAATAAATTATATATATATACACTACCGCTCAAAAGTTTGGATACACCCGCCGATATTTCTTACCGCACTAAAAGTTAGATAGCTCCGTCAAAGAAAAAGATAACCAAACTTAACGAACTGCATTTTCAAGGGAACAAATTCAGCTTTGTTTTGCTTTTTTGACATATTTTTTTATGATTATCTTTCGACCCGATACGCACTTTTGTACGTGGTCGTTTTTCGGCTATTTTTCGACCATCGAGAATTAGGCGCATAAGTTATGGATTTTTTTGTCATTTTTACCCATGATAAACTTGAAAGGGGTAGCAGAAGCTCTATTTTCGTTTTTTGAAAAGTCTCGTACGATTTTTTTCGCAAAGTTATTTAATCTTTGTCAAAATTCTGGAAAATGCAACGTTACTCAAGAACGATGGGGTTTGAGCGGAAATGTCAAAGATGGAAAAAGGTGCGTAAGTTCATACTGGATTGTCTGGAATTTTTCAGAATTTTCATTTGAGATTTTTTTTTACTATCTTCACTCGAATCTCCGATGAGTAGGATGGCTGAACTTGAAAAGTATAGCGTTTAGGACAAAATATCAGGAGGAGAAACTCATTTAATTTTCGATTTTAAATTTGCTTGAATTTAATCAGATTTTTTTTGAAATTTTTTTGGCCGAAACTCGTAGAATCGTCCAAAAAATTGATTAGCGTATCTCGAAAACTATTGAGTTAGAGACAAAATATCAAGATGGGAAAATGTTGTAGTGCTTCGTTTTAAATGCGTTAAAATTTTCGCAAATTTTTTTTACATCGTTTTAAAAGCACGTGGACGACCTGAAAAACAAAACATCGAAACACTGCAACATTTTCCCCTCTTGATATTTTTGGCCGTACCTGGGAGAATCGTCCAAACATTGATTGGCGAATCTCGGAAATCTCGATTTTAAATTCGCTTGAATTTTTACAGAATTATTTTCGAAATTTTTTTGAAATTTTTCTGGCCGAACCTCGGAGAATCGTCCAAACATTGAATGGCGATTGATTGGCAATCGTCCAATCAATGTTTGGACAATTCTCCGAGGTTCGGCCAAACAAATTTCGAACAAATTTTAAAAACAATTCTGAAAAAATTCAAGCGAATTTAGAATCAAACATTAAAAAAGTTCCTCCTCCTGATATTTTGCTCCAAATGCCATACTTTCCGAGTTAAGCCATCCTACTCATCAGAGTTTCGAGCAAAAATAGTCAAAAAAAATCTCAAAGGAAAATTCTGAAAAAATTCCAGGCAATTTAGTATAAACTTACGCAACGTTTCACGTTTTCTACATTTTCTTTCAAACCGTATAGTTCTTGAATTACTTTGTATTTTCCAAGATTTGTCTTTCTTAGCCAAAAATGAAATAACTTTGCGGAAAAAAATCGTATGAAACTTAAAAAAAAACGAAAATGGAGCTTCTGCTACCCCTTTTAAGTTTATCATGGATAAAAATGACAATAAAAATTTCCGCCCAATTCTCTATGCTCGAAAAATAGCCAAAAAAAAGTCACATACAAAAGTGCGTACCGGGTCGAAAAAAATCATAAAACATATTTCAAAAAAGCAAAACAAGGCTGAATTTGTTCCCTTCGAAACGCCGTACGTTAAATTTGGTTATCTTTTTTTTTGACAAAGCTATCTATCTGGTGCGGCAAGAAATATCGACGGGTGTATCCAAACTTTTAAGCTGTCATGTACATAGGAGAACCCGGGGCAAGATGAAAACACTGAGGTCATGTTCAAATAAAACAATACATATGTATCATTCATTTATTAATTATTTTTTTAAACTTTAATTGTTCTTTTCAACCAATCAACATTTATTAATCTTTCAGTTTTAGAAATAAAAAAATCAATCTTTCCAGCTGGTAGCATACAATACATATTTTTAGTAAAACCTTCATTTTTACCATCTTACCCCATATACCGAGCAGAATGAAACAGCGCTGGGAAACAGTGATGTGACACGAAATATCAGCATCTTTCGCATATAAAAATGGCTTCTTTCTCAATACCAGCAATTTGATAAGCCAATCGTCTAAGTTCTGTAATATTTAGCCCGAATAATCTTACTTCCATATCTTTTAAATCATTTGTTAGTTCTTCTTCTTACTCTGGTAAAATCGCCAGTTGAAGAGGAACCAAAGGCCCTGCTCGTTTTATTTCACCCTTTCTAACGTTGATAGTGGGACGTTGTGAAATATTGCGGCTTTGCGATAGCTTGTATTCATCTTGCCCCATTAGACGGTTAACGAATCAACAAAAAATCACGCAATGATCTTGAAAATTTCTGACGCACCCTTCTTATGATATTAATAATTATTATTCTCATTGCGTTTACTTATTTCTCTCTAATCAATATCAGCAACTCAAATGAACTAAAACGATGGTGAAGTTTACCGAAAATTAGATCGTTTTGTCAAAAAATCGATATTGTTTTCACACGGGAGACGCGTGCTTCCGCCACAATTGATGCTTGCGCACTTATTCACCTCCCCGCCGCCCCGTCAAACTCCAACGGAAGCACTATGCTCGCGCACACTGTTTAGTAGCTAGGCTTATGATTCCTCTTACCCCTAGCACCTTCGTCATTCACGAATGCCGTATATATATATATATATATATATATATATATATATATATATATAGTGATCGAGTTCGTGTGCATTTTTAGGAGAGGCAGGGGAGATGAGAAAACATGGAAATGGCACGATTCTCATGAATTCCGTATCCATATGTTTAATTGCAATTTAACGTTGGATATATACAGGGACGTTAATTGGCGAGTTACGGAAACGAAAACGAGTTCTCGTAATCCTCACTCCATGGAATATTCCATCTGTAAATGTGTGTGTGTGTGTGTGTCAGAATGCGATTGTGTATATGCCGCGGCAGTTTCGGAGAGTGGGAAAGACGGAGAGAGCGAGATTACGGAGAGTCTCTCCGCGAGAATTCCAACGGCGGAAGGGTTGCAACCCCGTTGCCTGATTTTATTGCCGCTCTCTCGCCTATACTCACCCTACCAACCCCTTATCGTCGCATATTCTTTCTCTTTCTCTCTCTCTCTCTCTCTCTCTCTCTCTCTCTCTCTCTCTCTCTCTCTCTCTCTCTCTCTCTCCCGCTCTCTCAGACTCCGTACATAACAGCTCTCTACTTCAGAAGCCTAACTCTCGACTCTTCGCATTTCTTTTTTTACCCCGGCGGACTCCCTTCCTTCCGTTCTCTCCTCTCAAGGTTGTACTCAATAATCGTTTTCTTCCTGCTCTCAAAATACAACCTTCGCAACATCTCTTGCATCCCTATACCTGTTCGACACATAAGCTGCTTGAAAAAGGCCAAAAAAAAGGTGCGCGAAAACACGTGGATCTTGCACAATGTCAGGGAATAAAGATGATTACGTCGCATTCTAATTGAGCGTGGAACATTAATTATTTCGTTCGTGTATTTTGTAAACCGTATTCACAGGTTACGTCCAGCTCGTGACTGGAAAAAAGGGGTTTAAGGGGGAATACCACCCCTCAACGAAAGGCGTGTCGAGGGGTGGTTTTGCAGATTCAGTCACAAGCAGTCCACCGATCTGAATGAAATAAAAACCAACATTCTTATGATGCAAAGCGATGAAATATCCACCATAGAATAGTTGAAAGAAAAATTAAGGGGTAACACACATTTCTCTGAAGGTTCGTTTCCCCCCTTAAAAACCTTTTCCCGCCGATAAAAAAAATACGTGTCTGATAGTATTCGATGTTTTACCACATATATGAAATTCAAGAAAATCGGAGGCGGACACTTGAATGATGTTCCTTGTGAGTTTCAGTTGTCTCCATAATTGTAAACCCAGTCAAATTGGACCCAGCTCAGTGGTCGGTGCGCGGCTGAGCGGTCACCCATCTCAATATTGACCCCCGCCAGCATTGGGTGAAAAATGCAGAAGCAAATGCGCTCAATTTTTCAATATCGATATCAATAGTATTCGTTATGAAATAGCGATGAATTTGATTAGACCATTGAAAAGCAGCTGTCACATAACTCTTTCATTTGCGGAACGATGTTCTCAGAAGTTTTCTCCGCTGCTCGGTGAATTGCAGAACTGACCAACGACCAGATTGCGCTGGTCATGATCCTGGCCACGGCCCCAACTCGCTGACTTTGTCTTTCACCCTGGCCATCTCTCTCTCGCCCACTCTTTTTCTTCCCCCCCCCCTCTCTCTCTCTCTCTCTCTCTCTCTCTCTCTTACTAGCCTTGTCTTTATTCTCACTCTTCGTCTATCCCTCGAACGCTCTCGCTTTTGCTGGCCTCTCGGGGAACATCGACGGGAACTCCCCGAGAGATATCGTTACAGGGACAAGGGTGAGGGCGCACGATTGAGAGTGAGAGAGAAAGAGAGGGCTGAAAAAAAGAGCGCGAAAAACAACGATGGATGAGTAAATAGAAAAAGAGAGAGTAAGAGACGAAAAAAAGCAAGCAAGAGAGAGTCAGGGGGAGCCCCTGTCTCTTACTCTCTCTTGCTCGCTTTTTTCGCGTTGACATTTGCGATGACATACCGTAAATGTCCTTTGGCTATCAAATGTATAAGAAAATCAAGCCCCACCACCCCCCCAAATTTTATATATATTTTTTCAAAGTATCAAAGTAGCCTCGGGCATGGGGTTTCTTTGACAAGGCATTGAAATGCAACCTTTGTCAAAGATTAAGGGTCACTTTGACATCATTTTGATTTAAAAAATTAATATTTTATGCATTATACATGGAATTAAACGAAAAACAACCATTTTCACAATCAAATTGCCATCATTATTAAGAAAACATGTTACAACAAAATATCAAGTGCTTAGGGTACTATTATAGGCACGTAAGGGAAGGTTCTGCCTTGTTGGGCCAAAAAATGTTCGATTTTTCACCAATTTTTTATGCAAAAAGTATCAAATATAGAATGTTGATATTTGGTATGTTGACTAAGCGGTCTTTATTGAATATGAAAATATTTTTTAAAGATTGACAAAACATGGTGGTGGGAGTGGGAGGAGTCACGTATGTCGGTGCGGGGGCGATGACATTCTTCGCTGGCGGAAGTCTCAAGTCCCAGACAGGTGATCTGAAGCAGAAAAATCAAACATGTTTTTACTTTGTACAATATTGTGTATAAGTTGACCTATAAGCAAGAATAAAAAATTGAAAAAAAAAAATAGTGAGCGACCGGAAGGAAGTTTGTTTTTTTTCCCAAAAAAATTCACAGTTTTTTGCTCACTGTTTTTTTCAATTTTTCTTCTTGATTCTAGGTCAACTTATACACAATATTGTACAAAATAAAAATATGTTTAATTTTTTTGCTTCAGATCACCTGTCCGGGACTTAGGACTTCGGCAAGCGAAGAATGTCATCGCCCGCGCACCGACATACGTGGCTCCTCCCACCACCACCATGTTTCGTCAAAGTTTGAAAAATATTTTGATGCTCAATAAAGACCGCTTAGTCAACATACCAAACATCAACATTCTATATCTAATACTTTTCGCATAAAAAATTGGTGAAAAATCGAACATTTGTTGGCCCATCAAGGCAAAACCTTCCCTTGATCAGTCTTATAATTATCGTCGAGATCGAAATCAACTTGAGCAACATTACGATCAACTTTAGCAACATTATAATAAACTTGATCAACAAGTTCAAACACATTTAAATAAGCACACATTTAAACCGTATTTTGGCTCTCTGTTAAAGAAGGCCCAAAAACTGTCAAAGTTACCCTTAAGGCCTTAGGCCACTCTAGAGGCCGAAAAAATAGGCTTTTTGGGGATTTTTTATTCAGAAAAACTACAAAATAAATCGAGATTACAACAAAGGGTGTTTATCATACATATCAGTGACTGTGCACAATAATTTTTTTGAAGCGATTAATTTCAAAATGCTGGCTGTGCAGCGTCTATCTCAAAACTTCATTTTTCAAGTTGGCCGGAAACATAACTCAAAGCACTTCCAACCGATTCACTTTGAATGTTGAATATATCTTGAAAAATACATTGTCTATGGAAGTACGTAGGGTTTTTTTATAGTGCATAGTTCATTTGTTATTAACAATTATCTGACTTTAGATTATCTAATTTTTTAGGCAATTTTTTCACTTTCCACTTCAGAAGTGCGCCATTTTGCCAAAAATCAATACATCGAAAAAGCCCTACGTACTTCTATAGCAGTTATTATATATAATCGAAAAAAAATCATTGGTTCATTATAATTCGAAAATTACAGGAGCTCTTTGTCCAGCCGTGGACCCTAAAAAAACAGAGACGTCATCGCAAAAACGCTGCACAGCCGCCATTTTGAAACTAATTGCTTCAAAAAAATTATTGTATTCAGTCACTGATATGTATGATAAACACCCTTTTTGTAATCTCGATTTATTTTGTAGTTTTTCTGAGAAAACAAAATCCCCAAAAAACCTATTTTTCGGCCTCTAGAGTGGTCTAACCCCTTAATGTCAATTTAGCCCCGTTTTACGGTATACTTCGAAGCTTCATGGTGGACGAGAACAAGCTGGATGATTCCGTGACGAGAAAAAGTGGAACGGACGAGAGAACGAGGTTCGAGAAAAGCAAAAGTCGGAACGAAGCCACGGTTGAGACTTAGACAAGGTGATAAATTGATAGTGGACGCGCGCCACGTGGAATTGTAGAGGTGGAATGAGGAACGACGATCTTGACCCTCGCACCCCTGATTTCCGAGGGTTGTTTTTCTCCTAAGTATTGTTCTTTTCTTATTTTTCGCTCTGCCCCTCCCTCTCCCCACCTCGCTCTCTCTCTCTCTCTCTCTCTCTCTCTCTCTCTCTCTCTCTCTCTCTCTCTCTCTCTCTCTTTTCTTCCGGTCAATTTATTCTCCGCTGCCCCAAACGGACAACCGCCACAGGCACCTAATCGTCCACGCAGCTCATTGCACAAAAAGTTTGCCTCCAATTGTCCCCACGATTATTATTTCATAACCAGTCAATATTCATTGCATCGGAGTAAAAAAACAATCGAAAAAATCGTTTAGGAACAGTTACATCCACTGGAGATACTATTCTGAGCAGGTGCTTTGAAGGTGGATGAAGAAAGAAAACATTTTTTTTATTCCATTCTCTTCGAGCTTGAACACTCAGCGACGATACGTCGGCCAAATTTTACGCAATTACATACGAATTCGAGGGGTGCGTGACATAATTTGGGAGACATGTAACGCGGTGAATCATATAACGAGATTCCCCGCAAGCAGAATGAACGTGGAGTTGAAGGGGACAGAGATAGCAGACAAAGCCTTACGTGGTCCGAGCTTATTCGGAACTGCAACTGAAGCTTCGTCCAGGCCTGACCCCATTTTTCTCAAAACTTGGATCTCCAGCGGCTGAAAAATAAACTCTGGAATCGTTACCTTCCAATCATCACTTTTTTGGATTCCGTACCTACAGAAGGCAAAAAATGGAAATAATGTTATGCTCGACGCTGGTGGTTAGTTCATCAGCTGAAACTTGTCTGCCATAGGGCTGTAACTTCAGAACTGTCAAACTGAAAGCCTGATAGTTGGCGTGGTGCTTAAGTGATTTTCGTGATTTTTTCTTAAAGGCAAGATTTCTTTACCATTTTCGAGACTTAGGGTATGTTTTATTACTACTTTTGGCTGTTACATGGTATTTTATTAATATTAATCTTTAAAAATGGCAGACGTATGGCACGGTCTTCTGAACTGCATTTTCAAAAACTGGCGTCACGTATGGCTGGAAAACTAATCGACCGATTCTGATGAAATTTCGTATAAATCTTCCTAACCTGAATGTTTTGGAATATTGAAGAAAAAAAAATTATTTTTTATTGCGAATTGTATCCATTTTTTCGAAAAATTCAATCTTTTTGTTTCAAAGCGTACTATTTAATCGATTTTCAACAATTTATCACTTTTTCTTAGTTGAGATTCTGCGTGTGAGTGTTAAGGGGTCACATGGCTTTCGAATCCAAAAAAAGCATATTTTCTGTATTAAAAAAAAAATATAATATATAAGTTATTTTATTTAAAATGTTAAGCACATAAAAAAGCAACATTTCAACAATATTTAAAAAAAAATTCATCCTAAAATTTGGAATATTCAGCCGGTGGGACCTGGTTTCCGGAGACCCCTAAAAAATATCCTCCTGGTGGTCAGGATAACTCATGATAGCTTTATCTAAAATTTAAAAAACCATTTTTTTCTGTTAATAGATGAGTATAGCTCGTGATTAAACGAAGGATTTTCAAAAAAATTGAAATTTGTATTTTTGGCAGAGTTGTATGCAAAATAGTTCAATTTTTGGGACAATATACACTAAGTATGGCCTTATAGAATTAGTTGTAATCGAAAAAAAACCTTCGGTCAATCACTGGTCAATGCTATTATTAAGAAATGTGCAAAATTTCAATAAGATTGGCACATTAGTTTTAGGGGAATCGGGTCCACTGACTTAAAAAATAGTGTTTTGAGAAAAATGCGATTACCTGCGTCGCTCCCGGCCGATCTTTCCCAACGAGGGGAATCCCAAAGGCTCTCTCTTCTAGACTTTTACTTCGATTGACTTAAAACTTGGGGAGAATATTCTAGACATATTGTACTATTAGATAATAAAATTTAATTTTGTTTTATTAAAAAAAAAGATTTTTCGAAATTTTCAAACCCACGTAACCCCTTAATGAAAGAAAGATATTCGAGGATCTTTTTTTCAGATTAATCCCGCCGACGCTACATGTCACACCGTCTGACAACATCCGCCGCAACTCGTTTAGAAGACCATGTCATACCTCCGCCATTTTTAAAGATCAATTAAAAAAATACCATGCAACAGCCAAAAGTAGTAATCAAACATATTCTAAGTGTCAAAAATGGTGACGAAATCTTTCCTTTTGAAAAAAATCTTGACAGGCAAGCATTTTTTCCTCGCATAAAGGTATCTCCCCCCTTAAGGAGTCACGTAACTCCAGCATTTTCGGAAAATCAATTTTTTTACTGGTGATTGTTATTCTCTTTACTCGTAAGGGTTATTTGAAGAAGAAAAATGTGTATTACGAAACGTCAAGTAGGGACGGAGTTACGAGGGTAAATGTGGTCCCGCGCGCGGAGGGTTGGAGTGCGGAGGTATGAACGCGTTTTCTCGAAACTACATTTTTAGAGAAGGGCGGCGCGACGAGTTGAACAGCTTCGTATGTTTTAGTGCCTTTTTTCGACGATAAATGCTTCATAGGCTGTTGTACCATCTTTTTTACATTTTATTTAGAACTTTTCTCCATAAACATTCAAAGCACGGAATTTGACGCAAAATAAATGTTTTGACTTCAAAACGTAATAACTGGTTTTTTTTCTTGAAATGTAATCTCAACAGACTATAAATGAACAACGTACCTGAACATAAATAATTTTTCATAAAATAAACAAATTCATAAATTGATATAGTCATTGTCCTCATAAATAATGAATGCTGTATATTTTTCCGATATCTTTACTATTTTCCCTATAAAAAAAATTCCGAAAAACGCATACTTCCAGCTGGACTGGAGATACGTACTCCAGTAATGATCAGCAGAATGCAAAACTAACGAAATGAACAAAAATCGTGACCACTGAATAATCCTACATGCCGAACCCTAATAAAAGTTTTCTTCAATATCGATAAATGACGTCTCATTTAAAAATGCTCGATGTTTTAATTTAAAAAACAATTGTTCTGTTTTTCCCTAATATTTGGTTTTATATCGTTTCCAACATTCCTTCCCATACTCTTTCCTGATGAAGACTTGATCTGTATATTTATCAACAGTGATCAATTTTATATAAACTTTACACAATTTACATGTACATTTTATATTATTTTTACATAATTCACATTCAAATTTTACATAAATTTTACATAATCAATATGCAAATTTTACACAGTTTTTACACAATTTACATGCAAATCTTACATAAGTTCCACACAATTTGCATACAAATTGTACATAAATTCTAAACAATTTACATGGTAATTTCATACAACATTTACATGTAAATTTTACATATATTTTACACAATTTGCATATAAATTTTACGTAAATTTTACACAATTTACATGCATATTTCAATAACTTTTACACTATTTACACGCAAACTGTACATACATTCTACACAATTTACATTGTAATTGTACATAAATTTCACACAATTTACATGTAAATTTTACATGAATTTTACATAAATTTTATATACCTTTTTCACAATTTACATGAATTTTACTCAATTTCCATGCACATTTTACATAAATTTTACACAATGTACAATTAAGTCTACTATGGGGCCTTCATTTTCGATTATTCCACGCCCAGCTTTTCCATAAAATAATTGTCACGTCTATAAAAGATTCCAATTCGTTTCAAATGGCCTACACGTGGCTTGACAAACACACTCGTCGTTGCGTCAAAGTGACGTCACCTTTTTTTAATCCTTTATTTCCCTTATTCATCTCCTTTCCTTCTTTTTTCTCGAATTCTTTTTCTCGCAGTTAAGCGTTCCCCGAGAGCTTTGTGCCCATAGGCGAAGCGCGTGGAGCTTGATATGTGCGCGCAGTTGCGGGAAAAACACACCTCGTTATGAAAATCCTTTCTATGGTCCTCGTTATCCGTGAAATTGTACGACTTTCGCGAGCACAAACAAAATACACTTTTTCACGTGACTCCAGTGGAAACGCGGTAGAGATTCGCGGCTGTGGAGCGGATGAGTGAGCAAAAAAGCAAAAGCTCGTTGCACGATTAAAAAAAAACAAATAATAACAAAAGCAGAAGGAACGAACATAAAAATCACACCAGACATTTCGACACGTGCTAATTAACGACGAAACAGGAGGAATGCGGAATTCGTCGTGACGTACCTACATTTGAACGTACATTTTATTTTTAGAATTAATTCTCGTCGAGATATACACGAGATTTTTTTTGCCTACGCGTGTATTAAGGAGGATGCTCAGCTATCGCGAAATAGTACGAATTTGCTAAAATTTATTGAGGATATTTGCGAAATTAACACCTGTTCGACTCCGTTTAAAATTTCAATACGACTCCGTTCAAAATTGCAAATACGTTTAAAATTTCAAATACAAATTTCAAATTTCGCGTGATTGTTGAGCAATTGATTATTGACGCTGGGCTCTTATTCACGGGCGAGTAAAAGCTTCATGACAACTCGAATACGACTGTCGCAACATAATAAAAATAGTAAGAATTGAATGGAAATAGGCAGAAAAAATTCTTGAGATTTTTAGGAATAATTTCAACGAAGAGTACAGCGTTTTGTCTGTCTCGTTATCGAAATATTCGTGAAATAAAACTTTATAGCCTCCTTGCTATACATTTCTTATCGCGGTTTCATAAAGAGTATTTTAAGGGGCTATACTAGTGTGACACTTTCAAAAAATCGATTTTTTTTTCCTTTGTCGACAGTTTATACTTTCAAGAATATCATTATCATTTATATCAATATCATTTTATCTTGCAAAAATCGATAGTTGAATATTAAAAGGCGTTTTTCTCGAAATGAGATTTTTCAAATTTGCTGACATTGTAACTAAAAGAGCAATTATCCGATTGACTTGAAATTTGAACTGAGTACTCATGAATATATTTACTCTACAATGACGTAGGATATTTTTGATTGGATGAAAATTGACGATTAGGCATTGAAAAAAAACGACCATTTTATAGGCAAGAAAACAGACTTTTTTCATAACTACGCCATTTTGTTAGATTTTGATATTTTTCGAAAATCCTACGGCATTGGACAGGAAATATCTTCCAGATTAACATTTTTTCCTTTTTCGGTTTCAGCTACTTAATCGGCCGGAATTATGTCAGGAGTGGAGGAACTTTTTTTTGGCGCCTCCGTAGGCAGCGCATAAATCGCTTGGATCTCAATATTCATCTATAAAAAAATCATGTAATATAGGTCAAATATAGCAAAATATATTTATAATTTTCCGAAACATTTAAATGACTAAGTTTCTTCAAAAAAAAATTCCCGAAAATCACCCAAATTTTCAGCTTTCACACTGATACAGCCCGTTAATATTTTGAATCATTCTTTACAGAAACTGCACTGCGTGTATTCCGACATAACCTTCAAATCAATTACGCATCGTCTCTCAACTGCGCATTCATTTTCCAGCCCAACTACTTTTTTCCGCCGCTTTCCAGGTTGTACTTACTCCAACCGTCGATTGTACTGTTTTTCGGTTTGCATTTTTCCCTTCCATATTTTCATTTTCGCTGAACAACAAAAAACGGAATTCGCGAAGGATGTTTGAGCTCAGTGATACCAATTACTGAGAACTAAATTGCGCGTTTGCCAAATTTCAACTTGGTCAATAACTTATTAGCTATGTAAATGAACAAAATAGATTTATATCATTTCTAAACAGTCAATTATTAGCATTACACATATTTATCGGCTGAAATTTATTTATTTTACGTAAACAAAAATTTGATTATTCGGGGGTGGAAGCCGTTACAGGTGCCCGTGTTTAAGTTCCCCTCTTGCCGCTTGACCCTCAAAGACCCTGAGCGGCCTCCTTGAAGAGATTACTGACGAAAGTTAAGTATGCGCGACGATGAAAAAAGCATGGAGATAATAATCGTAAGTGGAATACCACCCCCCACCCCTCCAAGTTCAATTAGGTTTCCGCTAGGGTGAAACGATCGCCTATACGATATTGTGACCCTAACGCACTTCTACACCCTTTAAATTCTGAGTCACACACGCGCTCCTTCCTGATCTCAGATTTGAAGCACGAACGTCATTATCGATAGCTCGCATACTCGGGCACGCGATCCTTCGTACATGGGATATTAATTTGAGAAATTCGTCGATCTTCTATATAGATATATATGGAAAAGTGGTTTTGAAGACTGGACTGTTAGGACTGTCTTCATAGTGACCCATTGTCCTCGCAGTCAACATTATCGTACTGTCTTCTTCTCCGCAAACCACGCTTACATGAACGTGAGCACATTTATGTAAGGATAATTCTGAAGACTGTCCGGCCATTAGGAGCTACGTTTAAGGGGTCTGCTTAAGCTTGAAATTTCGAAAATACGGATATTTGATTGTATACCTTTACAGCCTAGGGTCTTAAGGGAAGGTTCTGCCTTGTTGAGCCAAAAAATGTTCGATTTTTCACCAATTTTTTATGCGATAGGTATAAAATATAGAATGTTGATATTTGGTAAGTTGACTAAGCGGTCTTTATTGAACATCAAAATATTTTTTAAAGTTTGACAAAACATGGTGGTGGGAGCGGGAAGAGCCACGAATGTCGATGCGCGGGCGATGACATTCTTCGCTTGCGGAAGTCCTAAGTCCCGGACAGGTGATCTGAAGCAAAAATATCTAACATATTTTTACTTTGTACAATATTGTGTGTAAGTTGACCTAGAATCAAGAAGCAAAAATAAAAAAATAGTGAGCGATCGGAAGGAAGGTTGTTCTTTTTCCAAAAAATTTCGCAGCTTTTTGCTCCTTTTTTTTATTTTTCAATTTTAGTTCTTGATTCCAGGTCAACTTATACACAATATTGTACAAAGTAAAAATATGTTTGATTTTTTTGCTACGATCGACTCTCTTTTCTGTTGCGTTTTTCTCGAAAGAATGTTTTGGAAAACGGTGCAAGTCGTGTCTCAAAATCTAATCGTCCAATTCACTTACAATTAAGACGGAGCATAGTTTATAACACTTTCTATCGTATATCCTGATGATTTTTCCCACATGTTTATCCATTTGTTAATAACAAATGATAAAAGTCTTTTTATACTCGAAAATTGATATTTTCTGTTCTACCATTGCCTTTTGCCATTTTCGTTGTTTTCGAAATTTCATAAGACTATTGGGTTCTACGGAAGTTTCATTCTTATACTAAAAGTATCTTTTATTCTTCATTCCAGGTGGCCCAAGCTCCCACAGCCAGCTACAGAAATTGGCCATGCAGCAGCAGCACCACCACTGTTCAAATAATAATAACTTCCTTCTTTATCACTATTTTTCAATTAAATAAAAACTCAAACTCGACAAGGATATGTATCGATTCTGTATAAGATCCCGACTTCGTCGTCCCAATACCCTCGTCGGAAAAAAATATTGAAATTCATAATAGAGCTTTACGAATAACTTTTAAGCGCCCAATCCCGGTCACCCAAAACCCGCAAGGACTAATGAAAAATTCAATCACATTTTACCACCGAAACGTTCTTTTTGAACCTAAATTACTTTCGATTTCGTTTTCAATTTACGCAACTCTGATATCACGTGATTTGCGTTGATTTTGGAGGTCCGTGTGTGTACATTAGGGTGGCACAAATTTGAGCTCTATTTGTTTTCCTTTTTCTCACGAGCCAATTATCTTCTTTGAAGAAAAAAAAATTGTCGCCGAAGCTGCGAGCGGTCAAAAATAATGTAGAGGTCGCTCAAGCCTCCCGAAAGTAAAATTTTTCATTAAAAAATCGATTTTTTTTCGTCCACTCTTCACACATGAATATTACGCTTTATAATTTTTAAATTAACCTGACGAAAACTCTGGGAGGCCAATGAATATTTGGTGGCCGCTCAAGGTTTTCGAAATTTACTACTTCCGCCAAAAAATAAATCGCGCATGCACTATAATTCCTTGTGGCATAGAACAAAATAAACAGCGAAGGGTTACATTTTCTGAATAAATTATTATAATAATTTATAACAAACACCAATTGGACAACATGTGTTATTATGTATTATTATGTATTATTGTATTATGGCATCGCTCGTCACAGAATACAGCTACGATTGGTCCGCAGTTTGACTAACGAGACCAACTGTGGGACTCATTACGATGCGCGGAAAACAGCTGCCATTTCAGTTTTACGAATGAAACGAACTATAATTTTGTTTACGGACAAGAGCTTTAAAGAATTATTTCGTGAGAACAAGGATTATAATTGTTGGCTTAGAAGTGTGGGTTAAATTTGAAAAATCTGTTTCGAAGCCAAAAGGATTAATTGTTTTAAAAATTTTACAAAGCGTGAAATTTATGAGTGAGAAGAGTAAAAACAATCCGCGATAATTGAGAATTTCGAAGCTTTCAAGCGATCACTAAATATTCATTGGCCGAGTAGAGCTTTCACGAGGTTAATTTTAAAGTCATAAAGCGTAAAATTCATGGGTGAGAAGTGGACGAAAAAAAATCGATTTTTTAATGAAAATTTGAATTTATGTGAGGCTTGAGCGACCTTTAAATATTTTTGATCGCTCGCAGCTTTCGCAAGATTTTTTTTTCTTTCAGGGGCTATATGCAGTCAGGAGGCCCAAAAAGGTCGATTTTTCAAGAATTTTTCTTGAGAAGACCTTTAAATTTATTAACGTTAAAATTTGTACACATATTATGGTAACATTTAACTGTATTTTACCTTTTTTATTTGTTTGCTTTATTAATATAATGTTTTATCAACATAATGGATTATCTTGTAATTGATCGAAGGAATAAGCAAAATAATATTTTTTGACAAAAATGTAGGCCGTATATTATTTATAAAATCTAAAATATCTATCGGTGATAAAAAACCTTCGATTGATAACTAAAAAATATATTTGAGAAGATTGTGTTAAAATTTGAGACTGATCGATTCAGCCGTTTCTGAGAAACCTCGCCCACCGACTTTAAAAACAGAGTTTTGAGAAAAATGCGTTTAAAGTTTCAAAAGCACTTTCGAATGCTCTGACACGTCATTACAAGTGTGCGTGTAACTTCGAGAATATTCGCCGGATTGACAAAAAATTTTCTGTATGTGCACTTATAATATACGTACATTGCGAAAACATAATTTAAAAAAAACGATTTTTCGAAAATTTCAACTGTATATGACCCCTTAAATTACATATTTGGATGGTGAGAAAAAGTAGCAAAAAAAATCGAGCTCAAATTTGTGCCACCTCAGTGTACATGTGCACACGCGCATGTATATCTGCATTTACAGAAGGGCCTATTAAAAAAGATCTCGACTTGCGCGATCTCGGTAGACCGTTCGATGGTTTTCCAGCCGCGTCGAGGAGGAACAGCGATGTAGTCTTGACGAGAGCGGGAGGCGAAGGAAAGCCCACGAGAGCCGAGTAGAGGGTTGAGGGTCAACGAGGGTCGAGTCAAACTCGATAAGGTCGAGAAGACGTATTGCTACCCTCATTGAGTAGGAACGTTTTACACGTCTCGCACATCGAGCAGACGCACACATACACCCACGCAGCGTCGACTTGAGCTTATTCGGTAGTAGGGAGCGTCGCAGGGGTGAAAGGGATGGAGCAAAAGGGCAGGAGAGAGCGAGAGAAAGAGAGAGAAGCGATTCGCGTCTGAGATTAAGGCCTTTGAGGGTCCCATGTAGGGTGATCGGTAGTGGCCAACGATTGGCCGATGCTCGACGCCGAGCTTGCCAACATTGGCACTCGAGCTTGGCCCGATCATCGACCGAGCCTTGGATGATAAGAGCGGCCCGATATTCGCAATCAATATTGGCCCTAGAATGGCTTATGAGAATCGGCCGAGCATCGCGTAGGAGTTCATTCGAGCATCGGCCAATAATAAGTCCCCGTCAAGATTGCCATTATTGGCACTCGAGCTTGGCCCGATTTTCGACCGAGTCTTGGCGGATAATTGTGACCTGATATAGATCACCAAAATTAGTCCTGCACTGTCAAAAATAAAATTAATTATTTTTGTATTGTAATTCGTCATTACCGGGTCTTTTGAAACGATTAGTTTGAAGAAAATATTTCACCTATATGGGACTCGAACCTTGAACCTACCTACTCATAGCTAAGCACGCTGCCCCTATGCTACCGAGTGCTTGTAACATCTGAATCGCAGATATGGCATAAGAGACCAAATGGATTCTCATCATTATTTGTATCACATAAACTATATCAATTAGTTAATATCATTGTGGTAATTAGAGAGTCTTATCGAATGACATGTTATAGAATTTTCAAGCATAACCTATGTATATATATATATATATATATATATATATATATAATTCCTCTCTCTACCCCCACAACCCTTTAATATGTGTGGCAATAGACATACCATCAGTTCATTAGTTCAAGTTTAATTTGAATAAATACATATATTTAAAATGAATAATTCCAATAATGGAATGCAATAGGAAAAAATTGATTTCACGAAAAATCTAGTTAATTCAAATAAAAAGTAAGTAAATAGACGCGGGTGATTAATATTAATAGAATTTTTCTATCAGTGTTGGATGGTTCATAAAAATCGGCAGAGTATCGCGTATGAGCTCGTTCGACAATGGGCCAACAATGAGTGCATTGATTTGGTAGTATATTTGTTAAGAGTAATGTCCAATGGACCCGTAAAAAGTATTTATCTCGTCTCTCAATGACTTCGACGCGAAACAATGAATCGTCAATATACGAATTGCGGTTCGATCATGCGTTACTCGGCCGAACATTGGCCTCGTATCGGCTAACCAACGTTGGCGAGTCTATACTTCATCAAACATCGGCCTCGTATCGACAAGCCAATCATTAGCGAGTCTATATTCTGCTGAACATTGGGCTCGTATCGGCAAAACCATGATTGGCGAGTCTATACTTCGCCAAACATCGACCTCGTATCGATAAGCCAATGATTATAGAGCCTATATTTGGCCGAACATTGGCCTCGTATCGGCATACCAACGATTGGCGAGTCTATACTTCGTCAAACATCGGCCTCATATCGATAAACCAATAATGAACGAGTCTATACTTGGCCAAACATTGGCCTCGTATTGGCAAACCAATGATTGGCCAGTCTATACTTCGCCCAACATCGGCCCCGTATCGACAAGCCAATGATTAGCGAGTCTATATTTGGCCGAACATTGGCCGCGTATCGGCAAACCAATGATTGGCGAGTCTATACTTTGCCAAACATCGGCCTCGTATCGGCAAACCAATGTTGGCTAGTCAATACTCAGCCGAGCATTGGCGTACAATTGGGTAACCGATTATCGCCCCGCCAACATTGGTCCAAGTATTGGCCGTTACGGTTCGATTGGCGAAACCTACATGGGGTTACCTTGGTCTAAATTACACTCGTAAATTTCCATACGTTTTCTTCATACACTCCCACGCACATACACACGTACACAGGTACATTCGAAGACTGGTAGAGTCACGCAAATCGGGCAAACTTTTCCACGATACCGGCTGGAACGAGTGGAGAACAAGAAATAGCTTGAATATGATGAGATATTAATTAGCCAAGGAACCGATGATGCCCGGGATGAGAATCGTACGATATAGATATACCTACGATGCACCATATTTTTCCACTCGATGGCTGCTTCCCTTACGCTGGAAGCTTTTCCAAGTAGGCTTTTATGTACCGCCGCCTGGCTTTCAGCTATGGGCAAAAGGCAAAAACTTTTAGGGTGCAACGGCACGCAGTTTCGCCGATGAACATATACACGTGTACATGATAAATACACAAATATACACGTACACGAAACTCCAAGTTCCATTCGACAGACTCAGCCCGCGTAATATCGAGAGAAAAAAAAACAGATTAATTTATTCAATGCGGCATATACAGCACGAGACACAGGAGAGAAACGAGCGGGATGGTGAACGGGCAAAAGGATGAAGACGCAACTGAGAATGCCGCTGCACCGGAGCCAGAATGCAAAGGAACAGGCTCGAGGGTAAAAGTAAAACAAACCAACATACAGGGAAAAAAAACAAATATATAAGGATTTAAAAAAATAGAGAAGGAAGTGAAGCGAAGTCTGTTGAGGATGGTGGTCGCGGAAATGGCGCTCGAGGGGAAGATAAAGGGGATGCGGGAGAAAGGAAAACGAAGGAAAACTCCTCTCCGCAATTCCTTCGTTCAATTCGTCGGTTTCTCGATTCCAGCTCTCGGCCAGCCCCCTCTACGACCCTTAGAATCCTGCGAACTCTTTTGTCTCTCTCTCTCTCTCTAGAGCTCAACAAGTTTTACCATTTTTTTCCTAATTAATTATCGGCCTGGATCGATTCAAGTCGGTCGTATAGAAGAAACGAAGCTCATGGACGGCTGTGGGACCCTGAGGGCAACGGTACACGTCTCTCTACCTTCATACATATATATGCAAGATGGGAAAAGTCGGACGTCGAAGAGTCCCGCTCCATTCGGGCGAAAACTCTTCTACCACACCGCGCGGGGCAACCCGAACCTCGTCTACGATACCGGCCGTTCCTTCGCGACTGGAAATCTTCGAGTTTTCCATCTCCTTCCCCTTTTCTTTGCCCCACCATGCCTGGCCTCTCATTACAGATTTCCTAATTAATTCCAGCTGGCATTCCCCTAGAATCGTGGTTCTCCACGTCTTCAATTTATTTCCCCTCAAGCAGGTATACTTATAAAGTTAACAATCAAGGGAAACAGCACTGACAATGATGAGAATCTATCCGAATAATGATTTCGATGGGGTCCAACCGCATCATTTCCTGTTGACATGTCTCGTTGTCCATGAGTGCATGTTGTTCATGAAAAGGATAGCCGAGTATACCAGACTGGGTTGGTGATGTTAGACTGCGGCTGATGTGTACAATCAAGCGTTGTTCGATGATCAGCTTTGTCTTTGAAATTCAAAAATGTCCTTGGTGAATCCTGAATCCAGAGGAAGCAGGAGGAAGAAGGGATCGTGAGTGAGGATTGTCTTGATTGGGGAGCAAGTCAGCAGGACCCTTTCGTCCGTACGTAAGGTGGTCAGTAATGCAGCAAGACGAAGGGGTTGATTGCCTAGGAGGTTTCTCGCGAGATATGAAGTCTCAGCTGCGATAGACTTGAAGGGGTCCAGTTGTCGGATAGCTTGGTGGAGCCCGGGTCTTTCGTGTCCGCGGGATAACTCGTTCCGAAAGGACTAGATGGAGATGAGAGACAAGTAGAGAGAGAAATCGAAGGGGTAGCAGAGCGACAGAGTCATACGAAGGACCAAGGACCATCTCGGATTCGTTGCTGAAGAAGAGAGTGAGAT
Source organism: Ophion ellenae (assembly GCA_963210295.1). NCBI lineage: Eukaryota > Metazoa > Arthropoda > Insecta > Hymenoptera > Ichneumonidae > Ophion > Ophion ellenae. The sequence continues at coordinate 60,981,721 of OY723385.1, forward strand.
AGAGAGAGAGAGGAAAATACGTTGGGTCGCGCTCTTCGCGCATAGTGGTACATAAGACGATGGGTAGCTCTCGAAGAGCCTCACCGAAGGACGGCAAGTGGGTTACCGCTTCAGCGTGTGCGAGAAAGGGACGAGAGACGTTGGCTCTCGAAGAGCTTCACCGAGGGATGGCAAGTGGGTTACCGCTCCGCGGCGTGCGCGGGAAAGAGACGAGGATACACGTACGTACAGGAGAGCTGGCAAGTAAGGCACAGACTGTATATTTGGACGTGTAGGGGGCGAGAATGTTCAAGGAGAAGGATGAAGATGGTGTGTATAGTGATTTATACACATATACGGGCTAAAGGACGAGGGTCCAGGATCCAAGGCACCGTTATAGAGGCTTGGCTAGAGGGTGACTTGTGGTTGTGTGTCGCGGAGGATAGGGTTGCTGCCCGGCGTACCCAAGTACGAACGCTTGTTCCTTCGGTCGTCTTCGTCCCTTGCGCCCCCTTCTCGTGTTTCCTCTGCAGCAAGGAGTCCGTCGTTCCTCCTGTTGTCGCCTCGTGCTACACGGGACCGCATCGTATACCTCCTCTCTCTCTCTTTTTCGTCTCTCACTTTAGCCGTCATCCAAACGGCCTAGCCTGGGTCCTTTAAGGTCCGAGAAGCGAGGGCGGACACGTGGGATGTTCTTGCACTTGCCACGAGTATTTCTCTGTGCCTGTGCATACATCTAACTAAAGCTATACGTATACAGATGCTTGATGAAGGAAAGTCTTCCCCTTGACCATATCCTTCGAAACACAGAGAGCTCCTTCTCCCTTGAGGTCCTGCATGGGGCGATGCTACCCAACGGTCTGGGCAAGATCTTGCTCTCTCTCTCTCATTGTCGACTCCTCAACATCATCCCACCTTGCATACAACACGAATCACTGTGCAAGTGTATGCGTAGGTCTTAGCGCGTGAGTTCGCCTTGCGGCTTCCGTTACATAGACATTCTCCTGTCCTTCATCCCACTCCTATTAGTAAGAAGAGTCTTGGGGATGAGCGAGAGAGGTTCCCCGCGTTTGTTACTCTCCAGTTCGAACTGCACGTACACCCTTCTCGCCTCTGTCCACCCACGCCAAGTTGCGTCTTCTTATTCCTCTGTTCTCTCGCAGCCAAACTCTCGCCCTCTGTCTCCCTCGGCCGAGCTTGAGTTCAGCTGTACTTGGCGCGGACACACACACACGAAGACGAACGGACAACTTTCCAGCTGAGTATTTGTGTACTGTGCTGGTGCGCGAATCGCCAAGGAACGACCACTGGCAACCTTCGACTGAGATCCTTTCCTTGCTCTATGTGTCTCCTTCTCTCCCTCTCGTGCATCCAACTCCCTCGCCTTCTGGTCGCAACCACCCTATCCAGACTTCGCAGACTCTCCTCACCCCTATGTGCACGAAGTGTGTCCGTGCACTGGTCTCTCTGTACTCGATGCTTCCTTCTGACCGTCGCCACCAGAAAGGACCAAGCAACTGGCCAAAGAGTTAACCAACTCCACTACACATGCGTACCTACATGTTTGAAGCATAGACGAAAACCCTTTCTCCATTCTCTCTCTCTCTCTTTCACTCTCCCTCTCTCTTTTGCTACGTTTCACGATGAGAACTTTGTGAACTCTGCCTCCATCGGTTCCCTCGCTATCACCCATTATGGCCTTGCCTCATCTGACAATGAACATCTACGGGTAGAATCTTACCTAATGTTTCCCAATTCGTGAATACATTAATAGATCTTATATCGGTCTCATTCGCCAGTGAAACGACTTGTTGAAAGTTCCGGCTCGGTTGTCGCGAACGGATCACCAAAGCCATCCTAGGCTAACATCCATCACCGAACGCCTGCCAGGATAGCATTAAAACTTTCATAGACTTTTTAGTTGATGACAGTGCCACGAAGCAGTTCGATGATTCGAAGACTTTCGGCGATGATCTCTCGACATACGCTGCTGAACCCTAACGGTCCTTCACCAAAATTGCCAATGTATCCATTCCCGATAAAGCGGGTACGGCAATGGTGGTTGTAAGTAAGATTCGCGGACATTCGCCGCTCGAAGAACGACATCCGTTAAACGTCGTGTCAGGGATGCGAAAAGTGTGTAAGAGGATAGAAGCGAAGGTGGAGAAGGGTTGTCATGGTACGAGGAAACTATCGGACAAGGCGAGCGAGAAACTTGGACGGTGGTATCCTGCCACGGGCTCGTGTGGGAGAGAAGCAGAAGCAGCAACCCGCTAACCACCGCTATATAGGAGGACACACAGGAACGTGGAAGCACCCGCACCAACACACATATATCCCTCCCCAGAAACTCGAAATCTCACGAGACGACGTCGAGTGCGATATATATACACACATGTGAAATGAGGTGGAGAGGCGGAATGAGGAGGAGCAGGAAGAGGGTGGCGAGCCACCTTGTGGATAGTACGGAAGAGAGGGATTGTGGCATGGGTGGCGGTGCGGATGGAGGGAGCCGGCAGGGCTGAAGGAAGCGAGAAAGGACCAAGAGGGTGGTTGTTAGGTGTATATGGGGAGAACATCGGCGATGCGGTGGCGTTGGGTGGGTTTGTGAGAGCGTTTCTCGCAGCGGGACGACAAGAGAGGGTTTCTGTACTCTCCGGACCGGGCACACAATAATTACTATAGGTTGTACGTAAGGAGTAAGGAGAAGAGAGAGAGAGAGAGGAGGGGTTGCAAGGAGAGAGGAAGAGAGACCGGCTGCTTGGCCAGCAGGGAATCGATACGCACTCACACATCGTCTTCCAAGACGATGGGCCACGCACAGCCATGGAACCCAGCCACCAACGGATCACCACCAGTATCGCCCTCCCTATTCAACGATCCACGGACGCCCAGTTCCAAAATTCCCGGACACATTCGAAATCCTTCTCCTAGCTGTGCACACTTAGGCATACTCTTACGTACATTCGGGAAAATGATACGTTACTTTTGGACAACCAAACTGCGAGATGTGATCCCCTTGGGTGAAAATTTGGGAAAGATGGAATGAGTGGAAGCAGAATGGAACAATCGTAGGACAGTCGTCTTCGTTTAGATAGTATGAAGTTGGGCAGGTGTGTGCTCCACTCCTCAAACGGACGATAGTAGTCTTTCGTTCCGTTAACTTGGACTCTGCTTATGTGCATCTCTGCGAACCGTTTATTTCGCAGCAAATGCTTGAGAAGTTGGCGCGAAAGTTAGTCAAAGTGTACACCAGACGTTGAAGGAACGTGTTAAAAAAAATTGATTGGAGACCTGGCGGGAAAAGTTCCATTTTGGGTGGTGAACTCTCAGTAAAATCCATACCATCTTCGTTTCGCAAAGGCTCATGCATAATTGAGACAAAATGTTGCGGTTTTACTGTGTTAAGAGTTTGGTGCAGTCGAATAGGAAAAATCCTGGTGAAGCAAGAGCTCGAATCTGAATCTCCTAGAACCAAAATTGAGAATATTTGCAATTTTAATGAAAATAAATAATTATGAACTGGATAATGTTTTGAGAGGTTATATACCGTCAACATTTTCGAAAAATCGATTTTTTTCATTTTATTTTCGCAATGTACATATATTAAAGTACACACAAAGAAAACGTCTTGTCAATCCGGCGAATATTCTCGAAGTTACGCGCACATTTGTAATGACGTGTCAGAGCATTCGAAAGTGCTTTTGAGACTTTGAACGCGTTTTTTTCAAAACTGTGTTTTTAAAGTCGGTAAGCAAGATTTCTCGGAAACGGCTGAACCGATCTGTCTCAAATTTTAACACAATCTTTTCAAGTATATTTTTTAGTAATTAATCGTAGGTTTTTTTGTCAAACACATTTTTTGCCCACATTTTTGTCAAAAATCGATTTTTTTTAGAAGCCGCCATTTTTTCAAAAGTTATTATTTTGCTTATTCTTTTGATCAATTGCAGGATAATCCATTATGTTGACGAAATATTTTTGGTTTTTTCATTTTAGATGATCCAGTCCTGAGTATCGTGCTCACCGCAAGACGCCTTTTTTTTAGAGATGCTCCCGGAGATGAGCTTTATAGCAGCTATTAAAATAATTATTTTTACGAATAAAAAATGTTGAAATACAGGTAAAAGTTACCATAATATGTGTGCAATTTTTACGTTAATAGAATTAAAGGTTTTCTCAAGAAAAATTCTTGAAAAAACGATCTTATTGGGGCTCCTGACTGTATATAACCCCTTAAGAGGGGTGCAGAAGTTTGACATTCAAAAAATACGATCTTTTATTGCATAGTTCCAAAGCCCAGGGTCTAATGCTACATCTTGAAATCGATTGGTCCGATTCACTTCAAATGCGCAAAGAGCAACATTTTCTATCATATGACCGGATGATTTTTTTACATGCTCAACCATTGGTTAATGCCAAATGATTGAAATTGTAGTTGCTTATCTGAAACACAGATTGCATTTTTACATTTTGCCATTTTCGTAATTATCCAAATTTCAAAAAGGTATGTGCTCATACGATAGTTGTATTATTACACTAAAAGTCCATTTTTTATTATTTTATTTCCAATAACCCGAGTTGCCAGAACTACCCATACCGATGAGCCATGCAGCAACGACGGCACTTTGTTTCAATAATAATAACTTCATTCTTCATCATTATTTTCCAACGAAAAAAAACTCAAACTTGGTAAGATTGGGTATTAGTTCTCTGTAAAATCCCAACCGCGTCAACCTAATACTCTGATCAGAAAAAAATATTGAAAATCGACCAAGTTTTTAGGCCTCAAGCTTACGAAGACCCGTGAATAAAAAACGAAAAATCACAGAGAGTTCTTGATATTTCTCAAATTTGCAACATCATTGGGCGTATTTTCTACCAAGAGGTGGTAATCCTATCCGAAAGACGCGTATTTGGATGTTTCCTGTAATATCGTAAATATTCGTAAATATACTTTGTGGTTCGGTGTATATAGCGAAACGGTCAGAAGTTTGTAGGATCCTGGCGCTGGTGATGGTCTCCTTTGGCATATGCAACTATCGCGCAACCTCCTGTACGCAAAGTCACCACGGGCTAACTCACCAACACACATTTGCCATTAGGTAATAACGGATGGGACTCCTTGGCCGAGCAGCATTCTCGGTCTTCCTCTTCCACCCGCTCCCGGACTCTCTTGCTCTCTCATCGTCTTCGTCTCAGCGCCATTCCACTCTCATTCGAGGCAGCCACCCTTGCCCGGCCACCCGACCACCCCACGACGTTCACTGCCGCCTCTTATACATCCACCCTTGCCTCCTTTCTCTCCCTCGGTCTCTCTGTCTCACCTCTTCTTGCTCCTTTGCTCACCCTTCTCCGCTTTCTGCCCAAGCGTTTCTAATTTGCATTCCCCTCCGCGTTTGCACCCTCCTTCCATCCTCCCCGGACGACACAGCTACCCCTCTCGCTCTCTCGTTGCCAGCTCGCCAGCTAACTCGTACTGTAGCCAGCCGTTCATCTTAGCCGCGTCTGTCTTAGCTCTCTCTCACCCACGCAACATCCGTGCATGTCTTTCGATGCTCCATCTCGTTTTTTGCATCTTTAATTCTGTTCTCTCCCTCTCTCTCTCTCTATCTATGTCTCTTTCTGTCCATGTGTATTTTTTGCCCTCTCTCTCTCTCCTCGTTTCTCTGCCATTCCCTTTTTCTGCCTCCTCTTCCACTTCTTCCACCCTTCATACTTGCGACGAGTCTTCGCGCCAGGGTCTTCGGATCAGCGTTCACCACGAGAGCTTTCCTCTTCTGTCCGACAACGGGAACTACATACAGCAAGGACAGAAGCGAAGCTGCGTTCGTGCTTGGAAAAACCAACCCCCTCCACATACAGTCTACACTATTCTCGCAAGCTCCCGCCTCACGCACGCGAAAATCCCTGAGACAAAGAAAGCCCACAGTCCCGGCTCTTTCGCAACCCTTAAATTCAAGGGTCGAAGGGATATTCCCCTTCGGCATGAAAGAGAGAGAGAGAAAGAGAGACGGTACATGATCCTTGGCAGACTCTGATATACGTGAAAGTACAAGAGGCTCCGTCTTATACTCTTTCGCAATTTCACTCATCCCAGAATCTTCTAATTCATCCCTCACTACGCAGTTCCTCCATATTCAGCCATTTTCCCGTTTAGCTCTTGTGAAATTTTTGTCTTCGAAGCTGTTCTCGAGCACCGGATAAGTGGCCTGAACATCGCGAGGCATCGAAAGGACGCTGCGTAACAATTTCTTCTTCTGATGAAAGCGATAGGAAAACGCCAGCCTTTCGGAAGTGCAGCAAACTGGCTTTTGTCTTCCTGAATGGATTCGAATTGAAATTTCATGAGGAACCAAGCCCTCTGTATAATGCTCGCGGAAATGTAGCTGGGGCAAAGAAACGGAAATGGCCCGGTGCCAATTGCATCAATTCCCGAGCTGCCGGATGGTCAAGATTCGACCCCGCAAGTATGATTTTCGCCATCAAATGTCGTAACACGGAACTCATAGGCTGTGTTGGAAAAAAAAGGTTCGAAAGAAATTTTGGGGCAGCGCGAGAAAATCCAACACATGTACTGCGATCTGTTGAATTCTAACAATTTATCACCAATATCATATGGATCTCCTTCTGATCCTTTGACTGATCCAAGACTGACCAGTCCATATGAATTTAAAAAGCAACCCAACAGCTTTTTCTTCCGCAGTGAGATTTCAAAAAATATAACAACTAGGAGAGGCGAAGCAAATTGGTAAACGCAGTTGTAGATGAATGAAGGGCCATGAGCAGAGTTGATAACAATACGCCCACGTAGGTGGCTGACGACACGCATCGTCGCTGGAGCAAAGGGAAGAGAGCAGGCAACGGATGAAATTGAATGGCAGGATAGGTAAGAAAAGAGCCAAAGCACGGTAAGGGTTACGAGCATCACTCATCAGTGGCGGCCATATTGGCACCCCCCGCGTGAGGGTTAAAAAGGGAAGAGGAGGCTACCCTCTTGCTTGCAAGCCGAGAGGTAAGAGAAAGAGAGCGAGATAGACATCCACAGCTCGGAACAGCCCTGATAATTCCTCCACCCATCTCGTTCACCCTTATAATCTCTTTTCTCACTCTCTCGCCGTTCATGTACGTCTATCCCACTCGTATATCCTCGAATGCGCGTTTGCCCATCTTCCTCCCACTTGTTTCTCAAGAGTCTTCGCTCTCCGTGCAACGAGGAGGCAAGGCGTCTTCTTCCTTACTCGTCCATACCCTCCCGTTCTTTCTTTCCCTTTGGCTCATTCTCTCCCTCGCTCTCTCATCCCTTTACCCCGGCTGTCTTAGTCTTACCGGTTTCTTCTCCTTTTCGTCCCTTCTTCTGGGAGCATGCTCGCGTAAGAGGAGCGAGAAAGAAGGAGGCTAAGGGAGAGACAGAGATGGAGATCGGAGTCTTCTTCTTCTTATTTGAAACCCCCAGAGCGCGCGCGGTGCCCGGGCTGCTTAATGAGAACCTCCACCCTCCCTCAACGTCTTGGCCACCCAGCACACCAACCACCCCCGTCGCTCTTTCTTCTTCTTCTTCTTCTGCTTCTTCTTCTACGTCCTCCACAAATCTCCAACCCCTCTCGTCTCCACATTCTCGGGTTCTTTCTCTTCTACTTCTTCCGCTTCTTCTCAGCCGATTCGCCGCTACTACTGCCTGTGTCCACCTATACAGCCAGAATCGTCCCTGTTCCCCCTCGCGCATATACCCACGAGCAAGACGCCTGTGTAACGCGAGAAACACCTTCCCTCGTGCCTGCTTGCTTGCCCGCCACCATCATCCCCCTTTGAACGACCCCGCAGCACAAACTCACCCCTCCCCCCTCAACCCCCCTCGTTTCCACACGCCACCGTCAACCTCCCTCTCTCAGTCGAAGAACCACATCGTTCTCTCTCTCTCTCTCTCTCTCTCTCTCTCTCTCTCTCTCGCCCTCTAACTTTCTCTCGTTCTCTCGTGACGAAGTCGCCACACACGCGAGACACTTTAGACTTTTCGTATCGATTGCCACGGGGTGAATTCCCCCTTCTCCCTCTCGCTCTGTCTCGTCTCCTCCACCTACGACGGCACCCCCAACCAACTCCTAAGATTAATTAACGGCACATGCAGAACAGCGAGCACGAGGGTTGTGGAAGGAAAGCATCGACAGAGTAAGATTTTGTGTCAGCTGCCTATTTCCATGTTACAAGGTAACGTCACTTTCAGCTCTTATTGGGCTCACTCGGTCCCGGTACTCGAAACAATTCTTTTCCCTTGTCTTCTCTCCATCTAGATGGGCTGCGATGAGCCCAACTGAATCGCCTTTTGTGGATTTATCGTTGTCACTTACTTATAGCTGGTCGTAAAAGATTTGCCCATGAAGATGAATACCTGTTTGGTAATGAAGAAAATGAAGCGAGGGCCTGTTGCTATTCTGATACAGGGCACGATTGCCACAGACCTTGAAGAAAGAATCATCAGGAGAATCATGGCAGATGAATTTCTGCTCAATGATCAGTCTTTGGTCTTCAGACAGTTTGGATCAGTCCACGCTGAGCGATGATTGCAAGGATGACGAGAATCTTAGATTGAGTAACGACGGCTACAACTCGAAAGGGCGTAAGTCACAGGAGCGAACGCGCGAAGTGACGCAAGGCCAGAAATCCTTTTATTCCCTACCAATCGATACGCGTTTGAATATTCACGGCGTATGCCAGTAGCTTTGAGGGTTCGCCCTCTGCTCTCAGGCCTTCGCGTGTCACGCATGATCCACATCGGCTGGGCTCAAGAATGGATAAACCTTTGACTCAAACCTCCGCCCACCCTTTCGTGTATCGTGTTGAAAATAAAAGCAGTTGAAGTAACGTGACGAAAGTGATCGAGGGGTCAACGTTGAAAATGGACTGTGTGATGGGGATTTCATTATATTCTCGTTTCGTACACGCACCAGCTCGATTTACTTTGCTCACCTATTATGTCTTTCTAGCGCTCTGATTCCTCACTCCCTGCCCTCTTTATTCACCCCTCACTTTTTCAGGCCCCATTCCCTCGAGTGTCCACGTACGTGGAGCAACTGATCGATCAAGGAGACTATAGGGAAGGAGTCCAATCTTCGTATGGAGAGACGGCGTAAGAAACGGCCGAAAATTCGTCCTAAAACATGATGTTAAATACGGCCTGTAGGCGTCGCAGTGTAGTCAGTGTACCAAAAATATATAAGACAACCAGCGCACAGGGTGAAAGTGACCGTTATGGCGGCTAATTGTTGACGCTTGTCGAAAAAACACCTAACGTGCGCTAAAGTTGTTTGTTTGCGACGGCGACTTTGAAAGAGTATCGGACGAGGAAGTATTTATCGATAAAAGGCATAAAAAATCATTTCAATTTAAAAAAATCATTTCAGTTAAAAGGCAAACGTTACGAGACGCGAATCGAAACCAGCACCTCGCGCGGTGTCATACAGTTTTTGGATACTGTGCGTAAAATTAAACTCAAGGCCTTAGGCCACTTTAGAGGCCGAAAAATATGCTTTTTGGGGATTTTTTTCTCAGGAAAACTACAAAATAAATCCAGATTACAAAAAAGGGTGTTTATCATACATATCAGTGACTGTATACAATAATTTTTTTGAAGCGATTAATTTAGAAAAGGCGGCTGTGCATCGTTTATCTCAAAACTGCATTTTTTAAGTTGGCCAGAAACATAACTCAGACAATTTTCAACCGATTCACTTGAAATGTTGAATCTATATTGAAAAATAGATTGTCTATCGAAGTACGTAGGATTTTTTTTTATATTGCATAGTTCATTTGCTATTGACAATTATCTGACGAAATTTTGGGAAAGTGAAAAATTTGCCTACAAAATCGTCAGATAATTGTTAATAACAAATGAACTATGAAATATAAAAAAAATCCTACGTGCTTCCATAGACAACGTATTTTTCAAGATAGATTCAACATATCAAGTGAATCGGTTGAAAATTGTCTGAGTCATGTTTCCGGCCAACTTAAAAAATTCCGTTTTGAGATAAACGCTGCACAGCCGCCATTTTGAAATTAATCGCTTCAAAAAAACTATTGTATACAGTCACTGATATTTATGATAAACACCCTTTTTTGTAATCTCGATTTATTTTATAGTTTTTCTGAAAAAAATTCCCCAAAAAGCCTATTTTTTCGGCCTCTAGAGTGGTCTAACCCCTTAAGGAACACATCTTAGTAGTAGTTAGATTGTTGTCGTTGGGCTGTTGTTATCAGCATCTTTGAGTCTTGATATTATTTTAATAAATATAAAATGTAAGATGATGGCTCATGGTAGCGGTGAGTCTAATGATGCTGCGGATGATGCTCGCTACTGCTTAGCGAATCTCTGTGTTACTGTCGCTGCGGGTAGTGCCATAACTTATGCATAGGATATGCCCGGTGTGACTTTCGTGTGTATCGCTTTAAGTCGATAAGTTGTTGTCTAGTGGCTTTCTCACTTTTTGATAGTTTGTATATGAACTTGCAGTATAGGCATCACTTATAGATCACTGGGTGATCTGGGTTATTGCAATTTGCACAGCGGAGGAGCTGTTTGTCTGATGAGTTAATTGAAGTGCATTTTCCGGGTTCGTGTGAAGCACTACACTTGACGCAGTGGTGTAATGTAATGTGAGGTTGCAATTTACACTCGCATGTCCCAGTCGCTGACATTTTCTACATTACACACTATAAGCTTGGCCATCTGACCACATTTCAATGGAATTTATATTTATGTCGGATATAAATTGTTATGGCATTTTTTAGGTGTTTTGTTTTCGTAATTAGGTGGGTAATTTCACCACGACTTAAATGTAGAAACATCTTAATGCACTACTACAGCTACACGAGATTTAATTATAAAATGAATTAAGGTTAAGAAAATTAGAATTATCAGCTTATGTGACAGCCAATAACAACACGGACAGCTGATCACAACGCATGCGCAAAACATACGTGTATACAGGGTGTCCCTCTTATCTCTGCCACCCGAAATAAGTCGGTAATTATCGACGTCACGAAAAAATGTTCCAGACAAAAGTTGTACGGTGTGAAGGGATCAAATGAGATCAATTTTTTTATTTCGGTGGAGGCGCTGACGCACAGTGAAGGGCACCTCTACTTTTTAAAATAGAATGGTACATTATGTTTCAACCATCTTGCACCTCAAGCCGTATAAAAAACATTAAGGGGTCAAAGTCGTTCAAGGTCATTTCGAACACCTATTAAAATGAAATACAAATCTAAATATCTCAGATCACTACCAAATATTTGGTTGCGATCCGAGATATTTAGATTTGTATCATCGATACTGACCTTGAATGACCTTGAACGACTTCGACCTCCTAATGTTTTTTGTGCGGCTTGAGGTACGCCACAAGATGGTTGAAAAAAAATGTACCATTCCATTTCAAAAAGTGGAGGCGACCTTCACTGTGCGTCCGCGCCTCCACCGAAATGAAAAGAAATTGGTCGCATTTGATGGCCCCCTTCACACCGTACAACTATTGTTTGGAACATTTTTTTGACAAGTCGATAATTACCGAGTTATTGCGGGTGGCAGAGATGAGAGGGACACCCTGTATAGCACACGGTTGCTAGCTTCCGCAGCGCCGCTTAGGCGGAACCTTATTTCAGGACACTTTTACGGACGCTAGAATACGGAAATTGGACTCCTTCCCTATAGTCTCCTTGTGATCGATAATCCGTCGCAACTCACTCGCACGGATAGATCTCGAGTACTTTGATGGGTGACCACCTGAACCACTTCTTGGATGGGTGACCGCTCAGCCGCAGTTAAAGCGCTGACTATCAGACAGGAAGTTCTACCGAGTTTTCGATCGTGGCACGACTGGAACTCAGTAAAATGTGACGACCCTAGCGACACGGGTTTTCCTCAGTTTCCCCGTGCCCTCGTGCATGTGGGGTTGAAGCGCAAGGGATGGAATCTCGAAAGTCCGAACAGGCGTGCGAAGGAACAAATGACATTGGTGTGCTTCTATGGTTCGATTTTGGTTGATCCCTGTTTCATCACTTGACGTCCCAAGAGCCTGCAATGGACTTTGAACCCACTGAATTTTTCTTACTTTATTTTTCACATATAACTTGGGATAGAATTCGGTGTAAAAGGATCTTTAACCAGATATAATGCCCCGTTCTCGTATAAGGCGAGACGGTTCTCGCGGTTGACTGGCCACCGACCGGGATAACGAGATGTAGATTTTATGCTGCGGAACATCTACGAGAATCGGAGAGTTTGACCCACAAGATTTCACTCTCCTGTACTGTACTCCTCTCGCTCTCGCCGACCGCACGAGAGTTTTGACTCTCGATGTCGATCCGAACTCACGAGACTCTCGAGGGATTGATTAATATCAGAACGGTCTCATAATCTGTGCAAGCGTGGAACTGATGGCTTAAGGTATTTAACAGCCACTTGCCATACTCAACATTGTTTACTTTTTACTCTCATGATGTCGATTTGCAAACGTGCAACCGTGGCAATTATTATACCTTGTTAAGTTCTCAAATTATCGACTAAATTGTTTATCGTAACGTTAGTAACGGATTATAATTCCTATCTAAATTAAAACACAAAAAATACGATGTATCTTAGGTGACGATTACGTTTCTATTTTTGCAAAATAAAGTAACGAGCAACGTCGTCACCTAAAACGTATTAAAATAACATTTACGGTATTCCCTTAAATGTATAATAATACAGCTTCTTGCAATTCTTTCCCAATTACGTCGTAAATAAATTAAATTCTCAAATGATGAACGAAATTATTTATCATTACGTTAGTAACAGATAATAATTCCTATCTCAATTCAAAGGCAAAAAGAATATGTATCTTAGGTGACGATTATGTCCCCATTTTTGCAAAATAAAGTTACGAGCAACGTCATCACCAACAACGTGTTTAGAAAAACTTATTGAAATAAAATTTAAGTTATTGCCTAAAATGTATAATAATACGACTTTTTGCAGATCTTTCCCGATTACGTCGTGAATAAATTAAATTCTTAAATAATCAACGAAATTATTTATCATTACGTTAGTAACGGATTATGATTCCTATCCAAATTGAGCACAAAAAATATGCATCATAGGTGGCGATTACGACCCCATTTTTGTGAAGTAAAAATCACAAGCAACGTTATCACTTAAGGGGCTATACTAGTGTGACATTTTCAAAAAATCGATTTTTTTTGCCTTTTTCGACAGTTTATATTTTTAAGAATATCATTATCATTTAAATCAACATCATTTTACCTTGCAAAAATCGATAGTTAAATCTTTTAACGCTTCTTCCTCGAAATGAGATTTTTCAAATTTGCTGACGTTGTAACTCAAAGAGAAATTATCCGATTGACTTGAAATTTGAACTGAGTGCTCTTGAATATATTTACTCTACAATGACATAGGATATTTTTGATTGAATGAAAATTGACGATTTGGCATTGAAAAAAACGACTATTTTATAGGTAAGAAAACAGACTTTTTTCATAACTACGCCATTTTGTTAGATTTTGATATTTTTCAAAAATCCTACGTCATTGTACAGTAAATACTTTCTAATTTAACGACATTTTTTCCTCTGTCGAGTTCAGCTGCTCAATCGGCCGGAATCATGTCAGCAGTGGAGGAACTTTTTTTCGGCGCCTCCGAAGGCAGTGCATAAGTCGCTTGGATCTCAATATTTTTCTATGAAAAAATTATGCAAATATAGCCAAATATATTCTTCATTTTCCGAAACATTTAATTAAGTACTTTTCTTCCAAAAAATTCCCGAAAATCACCCAAAGTTTCAGCGGTCACACTGGTATAGCCCCTTACAACGTATTTAGAAAAATTTATCGAAATAAAATGTATGGTCTTCCCTAAAACGTATGATAATATAGTTTTTTGCAATTATTTTCCAATTACGTTGTGCAATAACAAATTAAATTCGTCAATTACATTTTTTAATTAAATTAAATTTTCAAATTAAATTCTTAAAATAAATTAAATTCTTAAATGTTCCAATTACGTCGTGCCATAATTAATTGAATTCTCGAATATTAAACAAAATTATTCATCATTATGTTAGTAACAGATTACAACTCCTATCTCGAATAAAAGACAAAAAAGAATACGTACCACAGGTGGCTGTTACGTTCCTATTTTTGCAAAATAAAAATAACCAACAACGTCTACACCCAAAACGTATTTAGAAAAACGTATTGAAACAAAATTAAAGGTATTACCTAAAATGTACAATAAACCTTTTTTTGCCATCTTCCGCAATCTTTATATCGAACACAGCCTCCGGATCGCGGTGATTATAATCTCGAGACCTTTCCGCGTTCCGGCTCACTGGCACGCCATAAAATATATCTGTTTATTTAAATCTACACATTTCTACATCATTTTTCTCATTTTCCGTATCCTGTGCACTCTTTCCTAATAATTCGGCGACTCCGGATCACGGTCGTTTTCATCGTGAACCGGAAGTGACTCCCGATTGCCAGAATGCTCGAAGATCGAAGCGAAGTCGGGAGCCAGACGTGTAGGGAGATAAAGAGAGAGAGAGAGAACGAGAGAGCGAGGTGGGATACAAGGAACCCTTCGAGAATACGGAAGAATCGCTAAGATCTTACGATCTTAAGAACCGGCAATATCAGCAACGGAGAGCTTAAACAAGAAGAAAGAAAAGGATAGAGTGCAATGGATACAGAGCCAGAGAGAGAGGAAGAGAACAAAGTACGTACGGTCTTGCGGGTGCCTCGTGGCCTCGCCGATTTTGCGACCTGCCCATGTAAATGCAAATATACTCCTCTCGGTGGTGTACAATCAATGGAGGAGGTACGGGAATTCAGAGGTTCCCTCGTATTATCATAAAATACCGATTCTACGACGTATCGACGTTTATACCGTCCTGTACATCGTTGCATATACACCGAAAGGATTCATACTTCGGCACGTTACAAAACAGAGAAAAGCCTAGACTCGAGAATTTATCTCTTTACATGTGTATATGTAAAGGAAAAATTTAAGAACCGTCCTCGAAAAACCCAGATGTGCTGATATTCAACATTACATCGTTATCATGGATTCGAAATATTCCTTTCCCATATATATATATATATATATATATATATATATATATATATATATATATATATATATATATATATATATATATATATATATATATATATATATATATATAAGTGTAAGGATGATCTTTATAGTCCCCACGGTATGGAAGCTATGCCTTTTACAGGATTTTCAGCAGCCGACGAATAGTTGTATGACTATGTGTTCGAGTGTAGGTGGGTCTGTGGATTAATGTGTGTGTGAACCGGTACACAGTGTAGCGCAACGTTGCGGTGGTCGCAGGATGTCACCTGAACGAATTTTGCCGTAGCAAATTGACATACGATTGATTTCCGTGTGCGAGATTGTATCTCTAATGCGCATGGGTGTGTATTCGTATGTGCTGGTTTCATACCAACACGTGGTAAGCACACGTATACCAAATGTAATATAGGAGCGAGCCTCGAGTTCCTACTGAAGTTGAAGTATACAGCAATACACACATATTTGTTTATTTATTTTTATATTTATTTATTTATTTATTTATTTATAAGCTTATTTATTGGTTCATTTCGCTATTTGTTTATAAAGTGGTCGTCATGATTATTGCCCAAATAATTTCATGCGATAATAATCGAATATTTATTTTCTTAGTCATCGATGGATTTATAAATGAGAGCGTAGATAGCATTGTTTTGATTCTTATTGCTTCTTGATGAATATCGCGCCGGATAACTACCGGGAACACAATATGCCGATATTATATCTGCATGTTGTAATTTATATTAAAACATTATATATATTGCGTTGTCGATAAAGCTCTTAAGGGGTAAGGCCACAGTGCAATTTTCTAAAAATCGATTTTTTTTCGCTCTAAAACGGTACTTTATCATCATAAGAATAAGTTACTACTCGATTTATAGCAAGACATTTTTTTTTTCACTGACTTCGAGCGTATAACTTAAGCCCACGTCTGGCACGGACATAGAGTACCTAAAACTTCAAACGCGTTTTTCTCGAAACAGCTTTTTTCCAATTGGCGTGACGAATAACTTCAACAATTTTCACTCGATTTACTTCAAATTTAAAATGTATGTTCCTAATTGAATTTCGCGGAGAAGTACGTACGGAATTTCTGATTAATGCAAAACTTTTTATTTTGCGAGCAGTTTTATACGAAATTTTTCACTGAAAATTCATTCAAATACCTACAACTAAATTCAAATACCTACAACTTTTGAATAAAACAATATTTTTTAAATTCCGTACGTACTTCTCTAGGTATTCCAATGCTGATTGACGAGAATTTTTGTTTTTTGTTCTAGGTAAAAAATTGTGGATGCTAAATGTCACGCCGCGGAGCGCCTAAAAAAAGACAACTAAAGAAACTATTAGTAGTCGGTCATTTTGTACATCGAAAAAAATATATATATATTTTCTAACAGCTTGATATTCATACTGAATAGATGTGTAATTAATTTTATAAGTAAATCACTTTTACATGCGAAAAAAAATTGTTAAATTCGCACATGATTTGATTGATGAGCACGTGCGTATAAGTTACAATTATAATAGTTTACATGATTTTTAAAAATGTTTGCCATTGAAGAATTACGATTTTATACAACGTCAGTTCACGATTGTATAGAACTTTGATACAAACGCTTTACGAATTTAGAGTGTTTTAGCTTTTTCATCGAGGACTAAATAATATTGGAATTAAATCAGTGACCAGCCGATAGATCTGCCAGCCAATATAATATTTATAAATACCGCAACGTGGCCATTGGAAGACTGTAGTTTGGCAAGTGGAACGTTGATGCTTTTTATTCGATTGACTTATTGTTAATTAGACCATTGTATTTTATTATTTTGTTGCTAATTGCATTTAATTATTTTGGAAAAATTCACATTCGTTTGTATGAGGAGAGAGAGGGAGAGAGAGAGAGAGAGCGGAGGGAAATTCTCGTCTCGTTTTATGGGCACGTCATACATTAATTTCGGTAAGGGTGAATAAAAGAAACCAGAGAGAGAGAGAGAGAGAGAGAGAGAGAGAGAGAGAGAGTTGATTTAATACGTGAAAAGAGAGAAACCAACGAGAGAGGGAGATAGAGATTCGAAATCGGATTCACCTCTCCCGCAGTTTTTGCCCGCGGGTTTTATGGCGTGTAGGAGATTATGCCCCTCTTCTCTTCGCCGACGTCTCATCTCGTCCGCGGGCGACATACTCGTCTTGACATCGTCAACGAGAGACAGAGAGAAAACGATGCCGAATAAAAGGATGAAACGATACACACACACACACACACACACACACCCACACGCACATCTATATACGTATATATAGAACAGTGTCGAGAGAAAAAAGGAGAGGAATCGAGCAATGTGGCAAAACGCAACGATGAGAAAGAGATGAGAATTAAAGAGAAAAAAACAGGAACTAAAAGAGCGGATCTAAGGTGGAAAAGAACGAACGTGTGTGCGGGGGCATGTACACACACACACACCTACGTAAGGTCCTATACGAAGTACTCCATGCCAACTTGACCATTCGAATTTTACAACCATTGTCGTGCTACTATTTTTCCTCGGGACAATAAGAACATTGATGACTATTGCTTGTCTGGCATAACTTATGCGGCAAGTTTTCCCATTTTTCGGTGACCCCCATCGGGTGATAAAAATGATAGTGGAGTTCAAGCGACTGGCAATAAAACTCGCGTGTACAATAAGGAAACCCAAACAAACTCAATTTCCATATATAATTTCTACATACCCAAACGAACCCGCACCCAAAACTTGTTTATCGGAACAAGTTCATCATAGATCGCACAGCAATTCGCCAGGACACTATGTCACCGGCTCACCAGTGCACTGCAAAAACAAATGTGGTGTTTTTGCACACTTTAGGTGTGTAAATGGCTGTAGACACTTTTTACATGTTTTAACGTGTGAAAAATAACACGGATAAATGCGTTGACACAACACACCTACGTGTGTTATTTTCTCACACACGTTAAAACGTGTAAAAAGTTCCCACAGCCATTTACACACTCAAAGTGTGTAAAAACAACACACGCATTTTTGCAGTACTGTATATGCATGGGATGCGTCGGAATAATAAATTAAATAACAATAGCTTTCTATCGTCAAAATATATGCATTTATTGAACTGAACTCAACAGTACTTATATATCAGCTGTAGTATGTATGAGAGGTGTTTTTCTTGTCTTCACATAAGCTAGGTTCTCATACAGCTTCACGATGACGGCCGCTTTTTGCTTGTCGGTGATGGCCTCGAAACCAAAATACGCCGCTAAAGATTCAATGCAGCTATCGAGGTTTTGGAAAATAGATTCCAATTTTAGGTTATTCCACGTGACAAACTCAAAAATGATCTATAAATGAAAGAAAAAGTGAGGGCCCTGGGACACAGTAACGGGTATAGAAACAGAAAGATAGAATAGAATATAGATAGAATAGAAAGATATAGGAACAGCTTTTTTCCAATTGGCGTGACAAATAACTTCAACAATTTTCGCTCGATTTACTTAAAATTTAAAAGTTATTTTCCTAATTGTATTTCGCAGAGAAGGACGTACGGAATTTCCTATTAATCGAAAACTTCTCATTTTATGAGCAGTTTATGAGCAGTTACAACGAAACTTTTCACTGAAAATTCATTTCTTAAGTTCAAATACCTACAACTTTTGAATAAAACAATATTTTAAAAATTCTGTACTTACTTCTCTAGATATTCGAATGTAGATTGACGAAAATTTTTTTTTGTTCTAGGTAAAAAATTGTGGATGTTAAATGTCACGCCACGGAGCGCCTAAAAAAGATAACAAAAGAAAGTATTAGTAGTCGGCCTTTTTGTACATCGAAACAAAATATATATATTTTCTAACAGCTTGATATTCATACTGAATAGATGTGTAATTCATTTTATGAGTGAATCACTTTTTCATACGAAAAAAATGGTTAAATTCGCACATGGTCTTCAATTAAGCGGTTAATCAATCGATGTCAAATCAACTAATGAGTTTCACGTGATGCCGTAACCAAGGTGATTTTTGAAACATGTGATCAATAACTCGCAATCAACACACTCAAACTGTGTTGCCTTTTCCCCTCTTATTTTTGCTCGTATGTTTCTATCAACGTGTGTTGTTCAGTCCAATGTGCGTAAATATGCGTCTTGTATGTTGATTCTACACGTTTTATGTGCTCGAATGAGCGTGTTACTGATGAGGACAGCTACGTGTGTAATAATTCAATGCGTAAAAACTGAACACTCGCGTGTGTAATTTTACCGCATTACGTGTGTAATGGTAACGCGTTACGTGTGTAATGGTAACGCGTTACGTGTTACTAAATGCATAAGTGTGTAGAATCAACATGGCACCGTATCTCTAGCCTTATGTGGTGTTACTTCCACATACTTTGAACCCACGTCCAACACGCCTAGTTTTTGCAGTGTGCGCAATTCAGCTGTCAAAAAAGTTTCACACCGTTTGGTCGACCGTTCGTCACTTCGAGCTTGCTTGATCCGGACCGGTACGAGCTGAAGGTAAAGCAGCAAGACATGCAGGTAAGGCCCTGACAGGGTTGGTTCGCGTTGACAGGGTGACTTCGGTACAATTGTCATTCGGGGCAAGTTGGCATGGAATGCCTCATATCCATATGACTGTACGGGCCCGCGCCCGGGTGTGTGTGTACCATAGGAGGGAAAGAGCGCGATTACGGGAGTGCGGGCGAGGGGATGACAGTAAGGGTCCGCAAGATGGAATGAGAGAAAGAGGCGAAGATGAGAAGTGTAGCAGCGAGAGGAGAGGCGAAAGATTTGCACCGTGCGAGTGAGGGAAAAGAAGGCAGGAGGATAAAAAGTGTGGGGAAAGAGGGTGGAATAGAAGGAGAAAAGCAGATGAAGCGGCGAGGGGGTTGAAATGAGACGGATCGTAGCGCGAAACGTGGCAAGGGGGTGGGTACGGCGAGAACGCCAAGCCGTCGGTCCTGTCTTCGGAGGGGATGTGAACGAGGGTAGGAGAAATCGGAAGAAGAAGAACAAGGCAAAGAAGAAGAGGAGGAAGAAAGTAGAGGAGGAGGACCGTCGTGCGCTCGCGGGTCGTTATTTTTGTGCCTGCCTCGTCTTTAATTTCTCGCCTCCTTTTACCCCGCGCTCTTCCACCACCCAACGACCCCTCGTCTCCTTCCTCGTCCTCGTCGTCGTCGTCTTCGTCTCCGACGACGCCAGGGAGAGCAACTCCTCCTCGAACCTCCTCCACCCTCGGCCCACGCTCCGTCCGTCTCTCTTTCTCGCGCACCCCGCCGGTTGTCTTAGTTCGTATGCATATCTCAGTGCCTCACATATTGATTCAGGGCGTCATTACGCGTCTTAGCTCGGCCGGCTACCACCACCAACCCCAGCCGCGGCCGCCACCACCTTTCTACCCTCTTGCCCGTACTCATCGTACACACACACATACACATGCACACCCACACATTGATATGCATGTATGTACAGTGCCGAGTACCATTACCACCGAGAAACACAGAACGAAGACGACCAGGACGAGAACGACGTCGTCGTGCCACCTTAGCCAAACCACCCCCAACGCTCGACCCAACGGGTGTGTGCGCAAATCTTTCTCTCCATCCCCTATCTGTTACTCTAGCTCGCTTTCCCTCTCTGCATGCTCCTTGTTGCGCCCAGACAGACCACCAACCGTAAACCACCCCCTGCGCTTCACCCATCACTCTCGCACCCCCTCTTTCGCACATTCTACCCACTATAAATATACCGGGTAGATGGCATAATGTAGTCCGAGGTAGGGATTACCGATGCGTAGGCGAATATTCGCTCGGATCATACGAAAAATACAACCGGTATGGTTGCCGGTGACGGAATTCTCGCCAATGGGCGAAATTCCGGTTGACGGATTATGGCATTTTGAGGCACGTGCCGAGTGACGTAAAATGGTTTTACGTGAATCGGGAGCTGGGAACTGTCATTGAGGTTTGACATTTTTGGGGATAATTTTGGGGCTTTGAGTACTTGCCGTTGGGGGTTGAAGTGATGGCGAACTTGAACCGGTAGCCAACAGAGTGCCAGGTTCGTTCTGATCTCTTGTCCCTCACACGGAGGAGAAGCGAACGCGCGTCGTGGGAAACTCTGCAACTATGCGGGGATACTTGTTTTCTCCTTGGGCACTTTCATACGCGCCAGGAAGTCACGGCCAACCTGCTCTTTCCGGTTGCCCAAACATCGCAGGATTCCGGTCGGAAAAGGTGCGGAACTGCAGTATGACAGCAACTTTTAGTCCAGTAAAAGAGACGAAAATTCGGCACTTTTTAGCGGAGAATATGAATTTTTCACTGAAGGTGGAAATAGGGGTAAGAAATAAGGGTTGAAAATTAAAAAATCGCCGTAACTAGATAACAAATAGCCCGATCAGAAAATATTTCAAACAAAAGTTGTTTGGAATAATAAAATACGTATAAAGTTGTCTGACTCGAGTTTTCGAATCGTTTTTGTGCCGCTGTTTTCAAAGATAGGGGGTGGGGTGTCAGACAACTTTATACGAATTTTATTATTCCAAATAACTTTTGTTTGAAACCTTTTTTTAACGGGCTATTTATTATCGAGATACGGAGATTTTTTACTTTTCAACCCCGATTTCTTAGGGTTGGTGCAAGTTGAGGGGTACCATTTTATTGTGGTTACTTTAAGTATGCAACCATCTACTTTAAGTGAAAAATTCATGTTCTACGCTAAAAAGTGCTGGGTTTTCGTCTCTTTTACTGGACTATTTGCGCGACCTAAGTTATCCCGAGACTGGCTGGCCAGCTAATCTTCTATTGGGAGGTAGACTGACAGACAGGAAAAAAGTTGCATCGCTTGAGAGGTCACACACATCCAAGTCGAAAATCAGCGTTTTTTGGGATTTTTTCAAACGGTAAGTCGTAAAAAAATACGCGATAATGTTTATCGTGAATTATTCATTAGTACTTTTACTACATGATTGTTGGTTTTTTATTCATTTGGTAAGAAATAATTCAGTTTCGTGTACGTGGGTCGGACCTCTGGGGAAAATACATGTTCCCATGGGCTGCAATGACAGCTGTCCCTTGGCTTGATGGATCTAAAAAAATCCAAGAACATTCTTGTACTGCAATGTTATAGTTATTTTTTATTTAAAATATAACGAGTTCCAACATATTTAAGCCGATACATATTTTCGTGACAAATTTCATGCTTCAAGTATGTATAAAAAAATGTTCTAAGCAACCAGTTTTGAAAATGGCTCGACAGAATATAAAAATCCATTTACGAGTTTTAAAAAACTACATGAAATTTTTTCTTTGAACTGTTCGAGTTATTGTCGCCTGGTTCGAGACCTGCAATTTCGCCAAAAGTCAATTTTTCTAATTCCGAACAATAACAAGTTCCAAGATTGTAAAGTCAATACTTATTTTCCATGCCAAATTTCGTGTTTAAAATATTTATGAAAAAGTCTAAGCAAAATTTAAAAAATAGGTCGACGAACTATCGAGAATCCATTTAGGAATGTAAAAGAATTTTTTTTATTCTTCAAGTTATTGCGCAGCCTGTTTCAAACAGTGTAGTATTGACGAGAGTCAACTTTTTAAATTTCGAACCGTAACAAATTTTACATCTTGAAGTCAATACCTTGTTTTGTGCCAAATTTCGCCCTTCAAATATTTATGGGAAAGTTGTGAGCGATGTTTTGAAATTGGTTCAACAGTCTATCGAGAATCTATTATATTTCCACATTCAAACAACCGCGTAATTTTTTTTTAAAGCTGTTCAAGTTATTGTGCAGCCTCTTTCGAGAATTTTAGTTTGAAAAAAAGGCGTTCAAGCCTATCCCTTCGCGTGCACGGCCCTCATTGCTTCTTCCCTAACTGAAGTTGTATAAATATTTTCTTGTCAATACGTGAGAACATGTAGCATAAAAATCAGCGAAAAAATCGTTTTTTTACATACTGACGCCCTTAAGTCCCGGTAAGCCCTTAAGTTATTCGTCACAGGTGTGGAAGCAATGCATTAAAAGGTGGCAGCTGAATATACCGGTGCGAAATAAATCGATAAAAAGTGAAACCGATCGCGAGACCAAACAATTTCCAGTCAAATTTCTTCATATATAAAAAATTTCCTTCGTATCGATTCATTTATGAAAAAATGTTGAACTCGTGTAGTCGAAATTTGTATATTAATTCTTGTGCGATTACTCTGTGATCACAACAAAGTCCGATAAATCGATTTTTCTGAAACTTCAAGTTTAGGCGCACGATCCGATTAGTCCAGTACCACTTCGTGGTTTATTCTCAGTAGCGCCCTCTGAAGTACAATCCAAGCAGCCTTAAGACGCTTCATTCGATACGCAAGAGCCTGCCCGTTGCCCCGGTACTGCAACTATACACCCTGACATACCACCGGACGGTACACAACTGGAAGTAGGAATGAACCGATCTTTCTCTAGATCCAACCTTGTTCCGCAATGGCTAAGGTAGCATTCACCCCGTATCCAATCTGGATAAGATTCCTCATCGGGGTACCTCCCGGTAGGATACGAAGGAGCCCGAAGCGCGTTCTATAAAACACGACCTCCTGCGTACAATAGTTCTGAAGACATGATCTGGCAAAGTCCTGCAATCAAGTTAATCCGATACCAGAAACTCTAGGGGTAAAAGGACATTTTACCGAAGAGCTCCGTTTTTACGTTGCCCAGGCTTGAAAGAATTTTATTTCGGATATTCATAGTACGTAAGATAATCATCGTCATTGAGGCATCCATTTTTTTAAATACCCACCAGTTGTCCGTCCCAAAGTGGATTTTTGCGAAAAGGTCCTTTTTTCTGCACATCATGCCTTGCTCCAAAACCACAGAAAGGGAGGCTCCGATACCAGCCGGAAATACCTGAAACCTGATGTGAAAACGTAAGAACATGAATATCGATGAAGCCGTCGTGATGTGCAGCACAAATGTCCGCCGCGACGTCTCGTGTCTCGCGAGCGTAAGGAAAGTCGACGATAGCCGATGCAGCAGGAGCGTGTTGCGAAGAGTCTCAAGGTAAGCAAGGTGAACGAGTATAGTGACCAGTCACCGGAGCTCTCACTCTGTAGTCCCTATAAAACAGAGACCGAAATATGTATCAAGCTATGCTATGTGTAACAATACGATATCTTTCGTCTCTCCTTCTATGAGGTCTGTTGCATGAACAGTCAAACTTCCTGCAACTTGTCACTTTGGGACTGCGAAATTGGACCTGCACTACTGGTCCAGCTTGCTGGATACGATTTCAACGCAGAGCGTTCTAGTTAGGAACCAAAAGGACACAATGACTGCTCTTTCTATATACACGATTATCCGCGTTCATCGGATGATTCCTATAGGGCTTGTCAATGGAAAGTTAGCCACTCTCGGACCGAGAGTTCAGAAAGGCATGGACTCCTGATAGCTGATTATGCGTGAATTTGCCACTTGGCGCCTCGCAATAGATATTCCTGGTGGAGATGACGTTTTGTACTAACAGCCAGACAGGCACATGTCACTTGACAAAATGATCAAGGGGCTATACTAGTGTGAACACTGAAAATTTGGGTGATTTTCGGAAATTTTTTGGAAGAAAAGTACTCAATTAAATGTTTCGGAAAATTGAGAATATATTTGGCTATATTTGACGCATATTACATAATTTTTTTATAGAAAAATATTGAGATCCAAGCGACCTAAGACCTGCCTTTGGAGGCGCCAAAAAAAAAGTTCCTCCACTGCTGACATGATTCCGGCCGATTGAGTAGCTGAAACCGAAAAAGGAAAAAATGTCGTTAAACTGGAAGGTATTTCCTGTACAATGATGTAGGATTTTCGAAAAATATCAAAATCTGACTAAATGGCGTAGTTATGAAAAAAAGTCTGTTTTCTTGCCTATAAAATGGTCGTTTTTTTCAATGCCAAATCGTCAATTTTCATCCAATCAAAAATATCCTACGTCATTGTAGAGTAAATATATTCAAGAGTACTCAGTTCAAATTTCAAGTCAATCGGATAATTGCCCTTTGAGTTACAATGTCAGCGAATTTGAAAAATCTCATTTTGAGAAAAACGCGTTTCAAAATTTAACTATTGATTTTTGCAAGATAAAATTATTGGAGATACGGCCTTGAAATTTTTACAGGATATTCTTAAAAGTATAAACTGTCGAAAAAAGAAAAAAAATCGATTTTTGGAAAGCGTCACACTGGTATAGCCCCTTTAGAGTTTGCTTATCACACGGTGCGTTTGGAAAAGCGAAATGACCTCACCATGGATATTTTGGAATGGATTAGGCTACCTAGCCTGGTAGATCTTCATTGATTGATCAATCAGACTACCTAGACCGGTAGATCATAATTGATAGGTGGATGACGCTAGCTAGCCTGGTAGATCATCATTGATAGATGTATCAGGTCACCTGGCCTAATTCACTCGTTCACATCAATGAGTGGATCAGGCTGCCTCATCTACCTGTCGCGACTTTGCTAGTATAGATGTCGGAAATTTGGTTCGTGCGTTTTTCGAGAATCGATTTTCGGGTCATTTCGTATTGAACCTATGCACCACAGTTATTATGAATGCCATGTTTTGTATATTCAAACAAAACCGGTTTCTTAGATACACACCCATACACATATTGAAAATCACATCGCCATAAAAAAACATAGAAAACTTAGTCAGATACCGATTAACGCTAATGATTGGAACTGATAAATGTGCCAGCTTCGTATCCTCACCTCACCAGCTCAATTTCATCCTGAAACCCAAATGTACAGACGAACTGCCTATAGTGTTGATAAAATTAGTGGATCACGCCGAGAGATTCATCAAATGAAAAAATCAAATCAAACTCAGCCTGACAGATTTATGAAACGAAAGAGCCGGTAGGGATTACGTCTGATACTGACTAAAGCAGACCCTGTGTGCATATGACTAGAGAAAATGGTACCCAATTCGTTCCTCAACAAAGCCTCTGGGTTACCAAATGGCCATTGTAGTATGGATCAGGCTAGCTAGCCTAATCCATGCCCATCAGCAAATTGACCTGTGCAAATCGGTCGACCATATCTTCCACAAAGCTGATCCGAAACCGGGCCGCATCTTACCAGAACCAGGCTTAAGGCCTTATATACGCGAAAATGTAAAAAAAATTCTTTTTCTTATTATTTTTTATCTTAGCCTGAACGGTTAGGAATATTTTAAGCTTTACAGAATTGAAAAATTCCAAGAATAAGGTGAGATTGCATTTATAATAGATACCGCGCGGCGCGCCCGACCGCCAACTTCAAAGCCGTTTTTCCAAGATTCACTTTTTTGAACCTTGTGAAAGTTCTAACTCTTGAACGAAGGTTCAGATCGCTTTGAAATGTTTACAACATATTCTTAGTATCATCACCTATCGTGTGAACCACAGAAACAAACATTTCAATGAGACACATAAAAATTAAAATACCGACACAAAATTGAGTAAAAAAATGTTAAGTTTCGAATTTTTATTATAATAATTTTTTTGTTATAATGTTGTTTTTTCCCACTGAAGATACATTCATTATGCAATTATAAATATGTTCTTTTTTCAGACATCCACATCGATGCCAAGAACTTTTACCATCAACGCGGGCGCAAAAAAATACATTGCTTTATTATGTCATATCTCCGCCATTTGTTAATATTTCTGATTTTTTTTACATATACTTAACCAAGTGCAAAAATGATCTGTAAAAAAAATGTTGTCAATAATTGCGTCATTTTTTTTAACCGCGACTACAAAAGTACCTTCGAAAATCGGCGAAATCGCGTATAGAAGGCCTTAAGCGACCAAGTCCACTTTGAAAATTAGAAAAATCGGAAGCAAGCAAGACTTGAAGAAATCGACCATGATGAGCAATCAGAAGGGATTTTGTACGGTGCAGAAATTACCGATTGAGTTTCGGTAAGAGTTTTTCATAGTATAAACTTCAAACGCGTTTTTCTCGAAACAACGTTTTTAAAATCTAGCTCCATCGTATCTCTAAAACTAATAAACCGATTCTCTTGAAATTTGAACCACATATTGTAAACATGATTCGCAACAAGATGACCTTCGATGGTTTTAAAATGTTGATCTTTACTCTTTTTTTTTGCGAAAAACTACGAAGAAAACGCGTTTTTGAAAAAAAAAATCGTTTTTCATCTGCGGATTTTTATTTTTTGATATAACTTTATATGCGAGGGGCATTTTGTAGCTGGTGTCGTACTGAATCTAATGGACTTTGATTTTTTTGTTTCAGACAAGCCGTTGCCGAGTTGTGATGGAGCTACCTAGCCCACCTATTTTTGAGGCGTTACGTTAAACTATAGTTTTTGTACTTAAAAATGAATTGAACTAATTTTTTTAGTGTATTTCAAGACTTTATTTATCAAGCCCAACAATTTTGATATTCATAACTTTTATAAAATCCTCAAAAAAAAATCGCGAAAATAGCCTTTTTCGTGGCTCCAAAGTGCACTGGTCCCTTGATGAGGCATCGATGAAGCCTGCTCCCGGCCAACCGTAGGAGATTGGGCATGCATGGGAGTGGTGGGGAGAGACCGAGGAGCTGGAATACAAGGACTTCTACTGTATCGTATATGCACGAATGCAACAATCGGAGAGAGGGTGAGAGAAGGGATAAGAGCGAAAGAGAGGGTATAAGCGAAGAGCAGTGATGCATGTATAGTTACAACCAAGCTCTGCAGGCAAGTGGCCGGCATTATCGGTTGCTCATCATAGTTCGTAGTCGCCATTCCGGCTGTCCCTACCTGTATTTACCGTTCAAAATAGGTCCCTAAGAATCTTGAGGACCTCCCACTCCCTCTCTTCCCTTCTCGCTCTTCAACGCTCGACCTAAACAAAATTCAGCTGTTATTGGTGACATCGCTCACTCGAGTACAAGCCGGGCTCTCGCGCGATCCACGAGACGATAACTCGAACACTTCGATACAACGACATTGCCAATTTCTTTTTTTTCAACACGTTTTCTCCATTTCTTCTCAATCAACGTTGGTGCTTTTAGCCAAGATTCTTTCGTTTCCTGCCTGAATTTATCGCGTCGTCATAGACCAATACAAAAATCGGTAAAAGTTTCGAAAGTGTGTGGATTTTTTGTCTTATGTCGTTGTGAGATTGCACCAGTCATCAGTGTTTTCCGCCAAGTGTGCGAACGGTTCACGAATAATGATGCGAAAAAATGAGTGGATAACATCGAGATGAAGAAATAACTTTGGCCGGAATTTTTGCTGCACCGTCAAGATTTCTTCTCGTCGCAGCTCTCGCTGCGCAAGCTGTCGCCCACTTGCGACTCGATGTAACTTTCGTTATTCATTGGACCACCGCGAGACTATGCGCCGAAACTGTGAGTATGCGAGGAAAAGCGTGTTTCCGGTTCGATTGGAACGTTAGAATTCACCTGGTGTGTCCTTTCGAAGTGCCGAATTTACTCACTTCCATGCCAAGTTCGTAATATGGGCAACTTCCAGCTACCGATGACTGCTGTCCAAACAGAGACAATCTCTAAATGTGACATTCCGACTGCTCTGATTTGCAACTTTGATGCTCCGCTCGGACTTGCTCCCGAGTATATAGTCCATGCCCCTAATCAAAATTCAATTACCCAGCAACCAAAAAAGGACGATATCGAATTGTCTTGTACCTGGAACTTCATAAAAAATGGGAATACCCCAGTACACCCAAACCCAAACTACACCCAACAGCAAGACCAGTTGTCCGCGAACTGAAAGCAACACTTTCCGACCCGAGCGTTATCAAGCAGCGAAAGAAAGTCCACCGAATTGGCCGGCTCTTTCAATCAGCTTCTTAAATTGAATCAAATTGGAAAATTGGAAGAAAAAAAAGTCTTTCTCCGAAACGTAGATTGATCACAGCCGGACATACATTCTCTCGACAATAATCAAGAGAAAGAAGCAATTTCACTCGTCATCAAGGGTAAAGTGCAATGAAACATCCTTTTTGCACGAGATCAAAGAACAGCAAAAGGCGCGAGATGAGTTTTGCTGACAAGTATTCAAAGTCTTGAAATTACTTGCGTGATAATTTCACACGGAAAAAAAGATAGCCAGACAAGAAGAAGATGGAAAAAACGCCGCTGCTGACTTGTGAATAACAGAGCGTGTGATTTCGTTATTAATGTCGCGTATACGTCGGCGCACGAACGAGGAAGCGGGCTCGCAAAGTGTATGTGTCAGTCGAATGAGAAGAAAAAAAGTCTCACGCTCGCGGACACCTCGCTGGACAGCGACGTCGATTTACTCTGAATGGAAATCTAGGAGAACGTTAATTTTAGTGCCTTCAAAATCATCTTTGGATAATTGTAAGTAGTTTTATATAAAGCTCATTTTGAGGGCCATCTTGCACGCAGAATCGAAGATTGTGTCCTCGAATCAGCATTTGGCTGATAGTCAACGTTAAATAAATATAGTGGGGTCAAAATATTATTTTTACATATATATTTAAATATATATGTCTATACACACACATGGGAAAATAATTCTTTGACCCCGTTATGTTTATCTAATGTTGACCATGACCACTTCTGGCTGAAAATACAATATACTTACAATTATCCAAAGGTGATTTTGGAGGCACTGAAGTTTAAGGGACACCACTGTGACGGACCGAAAAAACGTCGTCGTTTCCGAATTTTTTTGTCTACTAGATTATTTATTTTGGATTCAGGAAAAGTTGGCTCGATAACTTAACAATATTGGATCTAAAAAAAAAGTTTCATAATCTATATCAATGTAGTTCTCGTTGTACGAAGCCGTTTTTTCGGAAAAAAATATTTCACGAAACGCCGGGGGTTGAAAAATAGTGTAATTTTGGATAAATTTTTTATTGTATTCGGGGGCTTAAAAAATACTAAATAAAAAAAAAAATCACGGCTACGTACAACGACAGCTACTCCAATTATATAGTATTATAATATTAATTATAACTAGTCAGGATTCCGGCCAGGTCGAGGAAAGGCGTTTTGAGAAAATCGCGATTGATAGTTTTAGTATACGTAAATCGTTGTGGTACCTGCTCTCACTAAATCGTTTGTACCTTGATCAATTTTCAATATTTTATCTGGATAATTTGTTCACATTGATATGTATACGTTGAGAAAATGCAAGAAAATCATTTTCTTTACCCGCCACCGTAGTGCCCACCCTTAAATCACGTTGAGTATCGAGTTGGTTGGCGACTTTGCAAACAATCCTCGATGTCTAATGTCTTCAACGTCATCGATATATGTATATACAGGGTGTCCCAGAACTGAATGCGTTCCCTGCAATGGGGGGTTGGGGGTGAAATTCCGAGTCGATTGATATAAGCATGTGTGAGTCTCAGATCAACCTCTGAATTGTTATTATTTTTTAAAGGTGGGCCAATCAGGTGCGCCCGATGAACCAGCGTACGTCGGTGAGCGATACGCGCCTGGCGGGAACACCGCACCTGCAGGCACCACACGCGCGTATTGTTCACCGACGTACGCTGGCACATCGGGCGCACCTGATTGGCCCGCTTTTTAAAATGAATAATAATTCAGGGGTTGATCTGAGACCCACACATGCTTATATCAATCGACTCAGAATTTCACCCCCAACCCCTCAATTCAGGGAACGTATTCAGTTCTGGGACACCCTGTATATGCGAAAAAAAATACAACACGTGTAGTCTTAAGCATATGTATGCATGAAAACGTACATATACAATTTTACAATTATATTCGCAATTATAGCGTGTGTCAAGCGTATCGAGCAAGAATCACTGTGCGTCACAACATTCGATGTATTAGCACGACGGGATGAACTCTCTCTCTCTCTCTCTCTCTCTCTCTCTCTCTCTCTCTCTCTCTCTCTCTCTCTCTCTCTACTGCCCTCCTACATCCACGCTAATTCACCATACCCACCACACGAAACGGATTCATCGTAACCAAATAACAATTTAAATCGCTACAACGATAATCATCGGACGAACATCCGAAAAAACAACTTTTTCTCCAATTCTCCGAGTACTCTATTTAAATTGGATGATATTTACCGCGTATATTTCAACGCATTATACAAATTGCGCAATCACTTTGTGAATCTGAGAAACGCGATTGCATATGAAGTCTCGACCGTAGGAACGCACGAGCAGACTCAAAGGTAATTCCCGGGGAACTTTCCCTCTCCGTCAGTCCACGACTACTTTCTCCGCGTGATACGCGAGGCGATTTACTTTTTCTCCCTTCTTTTCGCCTCTCAACGATATTTCGAGGTACGCCAAGGAGACGGGTCAAATTTTAAATGGGCAAAGCGAATCGGGAAATAAATTATTGTTCCACGTATGAGCCTGCAGCGAGTAGTGCCAAATACTCGAGGGTACAGACGTCGTCACGGACCTTGTTACGTAAAACGCTGAGATTTTTGTGTTTGGATTTTTAATTTATTCATGCGTTTCTCGAAACGCTTTGCAAAAGGAGGCATGAATAATGACGTTTCACGGGCATAATTGCATGCAAGGTTAGTCCGAATGTATTCATGCTAAATGCACAAATTCCAAAGTCGACCGATTGAGCACGATCTCGTTGTGCGGAAAACAGGGCCAGCTTGTTCGCTCCTGTACTGAACATTCTTTTTTTCCTTTTGTTAAGATTATCTTGGCTCCGTGCGGAGTATAGGGAGGGGGTAATGAAATTGAAGCGCCCGCAGTAGAAAAAAATTGCAACAAACTCGGCTATTTGTCTGTCAAATTTGTGTCAAATCCGAAATTTTTGCAATGAAATTTCAAATATTGTTCTATTAAAAATGGGCCACATTTGTTGCTGTGTAATGAATTGCAAAAATACCGGAGAGAATTGCAAATGAAAATTTTATCGATTCCTTACGGAAAATTGGAAGTCAGAACAACTCAATGAATGGATAGCTGCAGTTTTACATTTAAGAGAGTGATCCTATGTGACAGGTATTTTTATCGCTTTTTTGGGATTTTTTTTTGCTGAAGCATTGAAATACACTATCTCGGAATTTTTACCACACATTTATTAACATTTTTACAGTCTTTCAGAATTTTATCAAAGAAAAAGGTGTTGGGTTCAGACTTTGCACCGTTTAAAGACACTCATGTGTAAAAAAAGTTGGTTGACGTCTGCCATGATTCCGAAGATTTTGCTCATCTGAAATAAAAAAATCAAACGGCATTTTAATTTGGAGACCTGAGGCTAGGCCGGAACTAGAGTACAGTAAAAATATCGAAAATTGAATTTTTGACACGGTTTTAAAAGTTGAGTTCCAAGTTTCGTCATTTTTTTCGACCTTTGCAGCTTAAAACAAACTATGGCAGGTATCAGAAATATTCTAGTTCGGGTGAGAACTATAGATGTGCTGACTATACCACAAAACTTTGAGCGAAATCCGTTCAATATTTTTTGAGATATCATGGAAGCCAATTTGAACAATACAGTTTTGAGAAAAATACGTTTAAAAGTTCAAGTACGATTTACACAAAGAAAATGCTGACTCACCATCAGTCTGCTATGCCGGGTCCATATAACACGCACACACATATTGCAATTTGTGACAAAATTTTTTTTTCGATCTTTTGGACCTGTCACATAGGATGACTGCCTTGAAAAAATTTTGCATGGCGTCAAAGAAATAGAGGTTTGCCTTACGATACGAGCTTGAATTATTAAGGGGTTATACACAGTCAGGAGGCCCAAAAAGATCGATTTTTCAAGAATTTTTCTTGAGAAGACCTTTAAATCTATTAACGTAAAAATTTGCACACATATTATCGTAACTTTTAACTGTATTTTGACATTTTTTATTTGTAAAAATAATTATTTTAAAAGCTGGTATACACTGAAAAAAAAAAATCGTGCATCCATCAAAAATTCAGTTGGTTTAACAAAATGTATCTTTAAATACGTTCACATTGATTTGTGGTTGGCATAAAATACGTTTTGTCAATCTAACTGATAGTTTTAGTGGTGTGAACTGTAGCTTATTTAGCATGTCTGACCAACTGTTAAAACAACAAAATTTCGAGACAACAAAATGCATTTTGCACATTCAACGAATTTCTTTTCTCAGTGTAGCTGATCTCAGGGAGCACCTCAAAGAATAGGCGTCTTGGGGTGAGCACGATATCACTGGACTGGATCATCGAAAATGAAAAACCAAAAGCATTTCGTTAATATAATGGATTATCTTGTAATTGGTTGAAGGAATAAGAAAAATAATATTTTTTTGACAAAATGGCGACTTCTAAAAAAATCAATTTTTGACAAAATTTTAGGCCTTAAATTGTTTATAAAGTGGAAAATATTTATCGGTGAGAAAAAACCTTCGATTAATTACTAAAAAATATACTTGAAAAGATTGTGTTAAAATTTGAGACTGATCGGTTCAGCCGTTTCCGAGAAACCTTGCTCACCGACTTTGCAAACACAGTTTTGAGACAAACGCGTTTAGAGTTTCAAAAGCACTTTCGAATGCTCTGACACTTCATTACAAATATGCGTGTAACTTCGAGATTATTCGCCGGATTGACAGGAAATGTTCTGTGTGTGCATTTAAATATATGTACATTACGAAAAAAATGTTTAGAAAAATCGAGGTTTCGAAAATTTTAACTGTACATAACCTCTTCTACTTGGGTCATGTTTGGTCCTTAACTCTTCTACGTCCCTAACGTGTTCACTAGATATCAACAGTTTTCTCTTAAATTGAGTTTGAGGTTGAAAATCAATATTGTGAGTTATAATCTCGAAGCCAGTCTTTAAAATTATGCTCATTTTGGGCTGAAAACATAATCTTATTTATTTTATTTTAACGTCGTGCAGTAACGATATATTTTTTTTTTAATTTGAACAAACTCAACTATATAGCTTCATTTTTCGCGTCTTATAACAAAATTACAAGTGAACAAAAAAATACACATATTAACCCTTCGAGGTGACAACCTCGGCCAGCAACTTAATTGGTCACTTGGGGTCGGTGTGACCCCAGCCTTGTTTGAACGATTGCCACGTTGATTCTATTGTTCCGAATGGCTTATAAAAAATGAGGATGTTAGTTTGAACCTTCTAGAATGTGGCATTCTTACTATAATATTGTAATCAATATTTAAAATGGCGGAATCGGGAATCAGGATCAATGCGTGAAAAAACCCGTTTTTTATTTTAAAAATCATATCTCTTGCAATTATCAAAAAAATAAAAATAAAATTCAGGGTGATACTTTTCAGATATGATAGTTTAAGGGGGGAAATAGCTTCATAGTGGGCGTTTCAAAGAAGGTATTTACTTCGACA
Source organism: Ophion ellenae (assembly GCA_963210295.1). Lineage (NCBI taxonomy): Eukaryota > Metazoa > Arthropoda > Insecta > Hymenoptera > Ichneumonidae > Ophion > Ophion ellenae. The sequence goes on from OY723385.1 coordinate 61,016,189, forward strand.
TTTGAAGAGGGCCCATTTCGGAGTAGAAAAATAACGATAATCGTGAAAAAAGAGAAATTTATTCGCACCAAATTTAAATTTATTGGCTCGATAAATTATGAGATCATAGTGTAAACATAATATACATGAAAGATATTTAAAAAAATATATTAAAAAATCGCGAATAAATCAAGTTTGTTCCCCACAGTCGACACAAATGAAAACTCTGTGCTTGTCACATATTCTAAATAGTTTTCCAGGTAGTATTGTAATTAGTTCTAAATTACGTGGACGAACGTCGCCAAAAATTCGTATTTCGGAGTAATTCATATAAACTTAATAGAAAAAAATGTCCCGTTCTCATATTCATACTTACATTACGTAGAGTGAACCCACGCAGAAAGTAAAATGAAAAAAATACCAGTTAAAAAAATATATACGTGCCGGTCACAAGGGGTCAAAACGACCCCAGCGCGCGCCCCATTTTTTTTGTATCGACTACTGCGACGAAACTGCTGTCGCGAATCATCCGACCCTAATCCATACTTACGAAGGACACTTCAAAGCACCCTTACAAGGCAGGCCAGCCCCCTTGGCTGTCTACAACTTATAGTAATTTTGGCTCAAAGTCGCCCGGGGGTCCCTCCATGTTACCACGAAGAGGCAATGAAATTTTTTTTACTTTTTTCACTTTACAGAAAGTCACTCTTCTTGTCGTCTTTGGTCTCAAAAACTGACTCAATGCAAGGGAATCAAATGCATAGGCAGCGCGATATTTATTTTTATAATTTATCACAATATTATAACCACAATCACAGAGCCTTTGACAGAGCCGACAAAAATACGAACGCTACGCGGCGCTGATGTTGCGCACGGAGCCAATACGTCACGTCGTCCGTTCCCGCGGAGACTTCGAGTGACTTTGCGAAAAGATGAAAATGCTCGATCGCGATTTTTATTTTATTCTTCTTTTATTTCTTCGTATTAAAAATCGTTTTTTTTCAGTTCGTTGCACATATAGATGAAGCACTGTTTTACTAAATACATACGAGCATCCTTAAGCATGTGGAACGGAGGATTTACCGTTTCGAAGTACCTACCATCCTCCCAATGTAGCCGCGTATCCTACATCGGTGCTGTGGATGTGTGCGTGTGCATCTATATGTTGTAATACGTTATGTTTTTGGTCTCCAGTACCGCCCGGAGTTCCACTTTCCGGCAACCATTCACATTCTCACTTGTACGAAAGAATTTTCTTCTCTAGGCACCTTCGCCTCTCTCTCTCTCTCTCTCCCTTTCTCTCGCTCTGTTCGATTTTTATGATTTTTTATGACTTGTTTTATTTGCGTTACATTTTTATTTTGCGTTAAATTTTGCGTTCAATTTTGCGATGGTTTTATGCGTATGATTTATTCGATTATGATAATTTTTTCGATACTTGGCGTTTAATTTTGCGCTTGATTTTCATTTTTCGTTCAATTTTGCACTTGGTTTTTATGGCACATATGATTTGAGCACCTGCTCAAACTTCTTATCTTATTTAAAGAATTAACATGCTAGCACTTATATGTGATGTTAGTTGACATATACGTTATTATTTTTATTTTTATTTGCACTTTATTCTGTTATTAGTGCACCCGATCTGTAGATCTATTGCCTAAAGGGATTTAACCAAGGTATGAAATTAATCATCAATCAATCAATCTCTCTCTCCCTGCCTCTCTCTCTCTCTCTCTCTTCGTTTCTCGCTCTCTCTGCGTGTCTGTCTTTATGTCCCTCTCTCCCACTCTTGCTTGTACTTCATTTAGAATATGCGGCCCGGAATTTGGAGGTATAATATAAAGAATAATTCTTATGAACCACTATACGCACCGTTAAAAAAAAGAGAATCCAACCGCGTTCTACTTCAGGTCTTTGCTCGAGTCCGTAGTAAATTGCTGCGCGTTGCGACTATGTACTTTACGACACACTAAATGCGTTGTGTCCGGTGACGTGTGTGTGTATGTATATGTATATGTGTATATATATATATATATATATATATATATATATATCTATGTAAAGGGGTACTTGTCGGGACCGAATGTACATATTGTAACAACCATGTACATAGCTTTACAATAGCATTTATAAGTGTACAAAAGTATCCAAATTGACATGTATATCCCAATAGGAGTGATATAAGCGATTTTATAGTTTATATGTAAAACGGTTAATAGTAGGACCTCAATTTTTTTACGTACTGTTACTTGGTGGGTCCAGGAATATTGCAAGAAAATGAGTGGATTTATGCTAAACTAGTTAGGAGCACTGTCCTACCTAAGTAAAATAGTTGACAAGCCGTCAACATAGACCCGACATAGCAGACGAATGGCAACATTAGTACAATTACAATTACAACAAATTTTTTTTGGTGTAAATCGTAAATGGACTTTTAAACGCATTTTTCTCAAAACCGTATTTTTTAAATTGGCTTCCATGATATCTCAAAAACTATTGAACGAATTTAGCTCAATTTTTTATGGTATAGTATAGTTTTATGGTATAGCCTATAGTGCTCACCCGAACTAGAATATTTCTGATATTTGCCATAGTTTTTTAAGCTCAAAAAGTCGAAAAAAATTACGAAACTTGAAACTTTTAAAACCGTGTCAAAAATGCTATTTTCGATATTTTAACTTCACTCTCGTTCCGGCGATAGCCTCTGCTCTACAAATTGAAATGCCGTTTGATTTTTAAATTCAGATGAGCAAAACTTCCGAAATCATGACAGCCGTCAACCAATTTTTTTCTATTATACATGAGTGTCTTCCAAATGGTGTAAAGTCTATTCAACTCGTTATTTTTGTTTGATAACATTCTGAGAGACTGTAAAAATGTTAACAAATGTATGGTAAAAATTCAAAAATAGTGCGTTTAATCATTCATCAACAACATAAAATCCCCAAAAAGTGAAAAAAATAGCTGTCACCCCGTTAATGTTTCAAAGCTGGATATTTGGAATTGGTGCGCTAATAAACACATCACTATTTTCTTCGTTTTTGCCATTTTATTGTCAATTAAGTCTATAGATTTAAAAAATCAGAAGCTTCATAACTTTTTAAGAAAACAATTCATTTTGTTTTTCCATTTTCACGTATTTCCCTCGCTGTCTTGAAAATGTATAAGCTCTTCGCTGAAAGGGTAAACACATATTCGATAAACATTATAAAGATTGAATAAAATTATGCTGGCAGTTTCTTAAAACTGCAAAGCCAAGAACCACAACACTCGTCAAGACCCCAAACTGTAAGCAACATGCACCTTTATAGGAAAAAAATGGTTTCAATAAATACATCGACGTGAAATGTAACAAAGTGGTACCAGTTATTCGAGTAGACTCCAATGTCCCCACATTGACCTATACGACATTTGCAATGGTACCGTTTTGTATCATTACGTGTAGATGTACACGTCGGAAATATTCTTTCTCGCAAAGGTGCATGCTGGACCCACAAATCATACAATCATCTGCCTGGTCCCCGTATCATCCATTAGGGATTAGAACCGGTACCGGCATATACCATCACACGCAGTCGTACAGCATCAAACTATTCTTTTTCGTAAAGGTATATTTCAGGACCGCAACCCGGCCGGTCCCCATATTATTCATTACGAAACGAGAACGGTACCGATATATACCATTACACGTGGTCGTACAGTATCAAATTATATTTTCTCCCAGAGGTACAGATCAGGACCACAGTTTGCACGATCGAGATCCAGAGCTTGTTTCATAAATACGCATAACCTTGGAATTTCAAAAAATCGAGTTTTAGTTCATTGTATTGTCTTATTGCGTAGAGTTTTGACTTTGATTTGGTTCACATATTTTGTGAAAGTTACAAAAATTGACCGAGATATGACGATTTTAGTGGAGCAGGTCAGAACGCCCCGTTGCGTTAGGCGCAGGCCACACAGAAGAGACGTCAGGCGAGGACGAGGTGCGGTTGAGAATTTCCAAAATATATAGAAACGACGGGGCGCGGACGCGACTCGAGACGGTTATCTATGTGAATTTGGCAACGGACTTTACAGACCTAAACATTTATACGAAAGTTGTATACCGAGAAAGTGGATTTAATACGTTTTTCTCTCTTGCGTTTATCTCGAAAGTACACTTTGCAATTTGGCGTACGTCATGTCTCAAAATTTAATCGTCCAATTTACTTCAAATTTGGATTGGCCATATTTTATAACCTTTCCTTATATTTTATGACCTTTTATTTTAATAGAGTGAAATTTATGCAATTTTTCAAATTTCGAAAAGGTATCCGGTGAATTTGTAGCTTTACCCTTGTACTAAACGTATTTTTTTCCGTTTTTTACTTTAGATCAATCCACTTACCGGAATCACGTACGCGACCGAGCCGTGCGGAGCCCTGAGATTGAATAACAATGATCACGTTGTTTACATATATTTTGCAATAAAAAACCGTGACATGTCGAGATTATGTAAATCTGTGTGCGAAAGATCGACCTAATCATCCCAAACCCGAGACGAAATGAAAAATTGACAATCGACCTGTTTTGATAACTCTAAGGTTTTGCATACCTCTTAATAATACATTAATTGTACTTGCCTAATAAATTAATGCAAATATTAATATTTTGACGATTTGAAAAAGAAAACGTGCATTGGTTTTCCCCGCTCGGTATAACTAATCTATTTTTTAAATGGATACATTTTTAATAGGTAGATAAAAGAGAAATGGATACATAAACTCTATATCTTACGTTAATCTATTATTTTGTTCCCCACGATGCTTGTTTTGCGTATTATTTCGTAGACGGTATTAATCCTACGTTGACATACTGCGTCATTGTGACCCAGATGGATTTTTAGTAAAATGCTCACTTTTACAAAATTGGAAATTTTTCATTATTTTTAAAAATGATTCGAATTTACATTTTCCTAATTTCAATTACACAGACATATTAAGAAATGTTCAAAGTGGATCCCTGATTATTTTCAATAAAAATCCATTGAAGGCTTGTTAATGCCAGGGAAAATATTAGACAGGTTGGGTTCAAATATTATATTAAGCCCCGAAACGATATATTGAACCAGTAGCGTGATTCTGTAACTCGTTATAACTCGGTAGCGACAGTTTTCGTTATCGATAAATAATAACAGCATATCGCATGCATAATCACAGAAGAATCATGCTACAGGGCTCGCCCAAGGATCGGGTCGGTTATGGTCGTGAAACGTCCTTCTGGGAAAAGAATAGTTCAATTGCGTACGTTCGCGTGTAATGGTATTGTAATAAACTCGTACACCGAAGTTTTGTAATGGGTAATATGGGGACAAAATGGATATTCGTGGGATGTGCGGTCCCAAAATGCACCTTTATAGAAAAAATGGTTTCGATGAATATATCCACGTGGAATGGTACAAAGTTGCACCACTCATTTGAGAAGACTCCAATGTCCCCATATTGACCTATAAGACATTTTAAATGGTACCGTTTTGTATCATTACACATAAATGTACACGTCGAAACTATTATTTATCGTAAAGGTGCATACTGGAACCACAAATCACGATAATCCGCCGGACCCTGTATCATCCAGTAGGAAATACAGCCGGTACCGACATATACCATTACATGCGGACGTACAGTATAAAAATATTCTTTTTCGTAAAGGTATATTTCAGGACCAGAACCCGTTTGGTCCTCATATTATCCATTACGAAACGGAAACGGTACTGACATATACCATTACACGCGGACGTACACGGGCAAACTGTTTTCTATGTAAAGGTACATATCAGGACCACAATCTTCGCGTTCGCGATTCGGGGCTTCTTTCATAAGTACATCCTATTGCCTTTGCTTATTAATGCCATTAATTGAATAAAAATATCAATATTTTGACGATTTCAAAAATAAAACGTACTTCAAGAATAAAGCGTCCCAAAGAAAGTCGAAGAAATAAACTCTGTATCTCATGTTAATCTACTACTTTGTTTCCCACGATGAATGTTTTGTGCCTCGTTTCGGGTACTGTATTAAATTCTTCTTATGTCAATGTAGTGTACCAACATTATGAAAAAAAGTCGTAACCGTATAATATATGGCATTTGAGAATAATTCTTAATTTTTTTGTTCAGTGAATAACAATCCATTCATTAAATTATCAAGTAATGTAATGAATTTTTAAAATATGTTATGGCAATTGATGTTGATCTCCGCGGACAATGTTTAAATTTGATTATTATTCTCGTATTCTATACTTTTACTCTCTTAAAAGTACACTGGTAAGAGTCCGACCATTGTTCGAGTTTCAAAGCTGACTAACAATTAGTTATTACGAAGGCCGCATAAAGGCACCGAGTAAGTGAGTATACGGTTAACCTTCCGCATAGGGTTCAGGGGACCCCACGCGCGACTTTGAGCAAAAATTATTACAAATTGTAGGCGGCCAAGAAGGCTGGTCTGCTTTGTAAGGGTGCTTTGGAGGTCCTTTGTACGTACCGATTCGGGTTGGACGATTTGCGACAGCAGTTTGGTTGTGGTAGTCGATACAGAAAAAAATTGGGCGGGCGCTTGGGTCGTTTTGACCCCCATGTGATCTGTACGTATATTTTTACGTAACAATTCGTATTTCATTTTCTGCGTGGGATCACTCTACGCAATGTCAGTATGAATATTAGAACGGTAAAAAAATTCTATCTAGTTTATATGCATTACTTCGAAATGCGAATTCTTTGCGACATCCATCTACTTAATTAAAAACTTATTACAATACTACCTTGAAAACCATGAAACCTTTTAGGATTTGCGACAAGCACAGAGTTTTCATCTGTGTCGACTGTGGGGGACAAACTGGATTCATTTACGATTTTTTAATATTTTTTTTATATATACTTTTCGTATATTTTTAATTTATATGGTGTTTATACGATGATCCCATAATTTTTCGAACCGCTGTTGTGAACAAACTGCTTATTTTTCACGACTATCGGTGTTTTTTTCACTCCGGAATGGGCCCTTTTTAAATGTCCAAGTAAATACTTTTTTGAAACGCCCACTATGACGCTTTTTTCCCGTGAATTATCATATTTCAACAGTACCATCCTAATTTTTTAATTAAAGGTCGTAACAGTATATTTGATAGTATTTGAGATTTTTTTTCCTGTTCCGTAAACAATACAAACATCAAATTATCGAGTAAAGCAATACATTTTATGATTTCTGTGAACAATGTTTAAATTTTATTTTCATTCGCGTACCCCATGCTGCCTTTGCCTATATTCACTTATGTTTTCACCCAGAGCTCATGCATTTGCCTCTATGTCTTTTACGTGGTCGTGGTCCCCATAAACACCTTTCATCCACAATATGCAAGGTCCTAATAATTACCGTTAAATAAAATTGGGACCGGACCCCACATCATCCGTTTTATCTACAAAAGTACCGGGTCCGTCCCCGTATGTGACAAATGTCCCGGTATGTAACGTTGGGGGCCGGTTTTGGTACCGATAAGTACCCTTTTACATAGATATATATATATATATATATATATATATATATATATATATATATAATGCATGTATGTATTGATAGAAAAAACTGCATAACCGACTGATTTTCTTGAACGGTGAATTCCAAGTTTCATATATTACCGGTTACTCCGAAATGACCGATGAATAATACACCTACGAGCACCGTTATACTTATTATATTTTTTTTCTCTTACAATACAGAGTATCGTGAATTTTGCAAAAAACATCCGTTATCCATTCTTCTCTGTTTGGCATTTAAAGCCAACGTCTTTGCTCCGAAAACAGTTAACAAGCGTTTTTTTTCGTTCTTAGTGTTGCGCATCCACGGCGGAAACCCTTATAATTTGATTACGCTCGCCCGCCGCAGCAGAGTGCCCCCCCCCCCCCCCATTCTGCCCTTTTTACACGTAACAGAAGTAATGTTTGGTTTGAGAATCGGAAATATCTCAGGCAAGCAACATTTCTCGAGTACTTTTGCCTGAAATTACGGCGGTTCTTGAAAAGTGATTAGGTTCGGGAGATAATTAATTGTAAAAAAAAAGAACAGTTTTTTTGGTCGGGAGTGTTCTATCTGCCATATTTTTTTACACTATTCGAAGAAATTGTACGAGTGAATTTTAAATTGTAATCATGTGTTAATTCGGTATTACAATTTTGCGCGTACCTAACAAACAGCGAAAACCTGCTGCATAATTCGTGGTGTTATACACGCTGGAGCGCGTTTTTTTTACTTTTCTGAAAAGGGCTGATTTTTTGCACCGAGAATTGGAGTACGAATTCATGGCGCTCGGTATACACGTTTGAATGTTGGACGCATTTAGGAATCGTCGGGACTTCTGTAGCATAATATTGTTTAACAATCATATCGCCGGTAAAAATAAAAAGACGTTGAACAAGAAGAAGAAAGGGAAATGCTTCGTGGAATGAAAAAAAAAGTGATAAAGAAAAACCGATAAAAAAAAAAGTAATAACTACACAATCACAGTGGTAGTGCTTATGATACTAATGATAATATTGATGATAATATATTACTATTAATTTATTACTATTTTTAATTTAATTTATTTTTAATTTTAATTTAATTTAATTTAATTTAATTTAATTTAATTTAATTAATAATATTACTATTAATTTATACTAGTAACAATAATATTGCTATTAATTGCATTAATAGCAATAGTGATAATAATAATAATAATAATTCACATTTTTCTTCGTAATATTTAGCTCCGGAATATCGAATACCAACCACAGCTCTTTACCTCAGAAAATCATGCTCGGCAAAACCGTCGCTGGCGCGATGTATTTCTTAATTTTTTTTTTTCTCCGCGAGAGTATGATAATCCTTGTTAGTGCAATTGCATGTGTATTTTCCCGAGTGTTTATTGCAATACTAGGAAGACCCGAAAGAGTGAGGACTCTTGCATCGGAAGGAAGGGAAACCTGTAGTTAGGTACGGACGATCGTATGTACGTAAACGAGACGCTGATTAGAGAGAAAAAAACAGTGACGCGTTGAAAAAGCGTTCTGTCGTCGACAATAAGAGATACACGCAACAAAGCAATTTGCAGTCGCGCGTCGAGTCGAACGACAAATTACCGTACGAAAAAAAAAATACGCCTCGCAGTTCGTTTTTCTTTTTGCGGTCATTTCGGCCGATACGTTGCGCGCGTCAATTTTCCACCATTATAATTCCCGCTTCGAATGCATAATATTGCGCGATAATGGGAGTACGGCAAGCGATGAGAAAGAGAAGGAAAAAAAAGCTTTTACTGTCTCCGTCAGGGTGTTGGTGCGAATGAGGGAGGTGGTGAAAAGCGAATCTTCGGTACACGTCGAACTGGCTCACGCTCTGTAAAGACTGGGAGACTGGCTATTTTTAAAAATAATTTGGAGTATTTTGTAGTAATTTATAGTGATTTACAGTAATTTATAGTAATTTATAATAATGTATAGCTATGTATAGTAAATTATAGTAATTTATTGTAATCTGTCGTGTCTTATAGGAATTTATGGTAATCTAAAGTAATCTTGGAGCAAGGAACTTGGAGACTGATTAATCATTTTCAGTGATTTGTAGTATTTCGTAGTAACTTATAGTAGTTTGTAGTCATTTTTAGTAATTTATACTAATCTATAGTAACTTTTGGTAATTTATAGTAACTTAAGGGGTGAGATGCAATCAGAAGTGTAAAAAAACGAGCATTCTCAATAATTTTTTTTTATAGTAATTAATTTTGTTTTATAAGGTTTTACAAGGTTTTACAAGTGGCTACACAGACTTTTTATGTTATATTTCAACTTAACTTGTACGAATTTTCAAAGAAAAATATTGATTATGTATAAAAAATATCGCCATCTTTGTCGGACTCCCTTCGGCATGTAGTGCTTTGCGGTGACCATCTTAAATTTTTTTACTGGATCATCTGAAATCAAAAAACCAAAAAAAAATCATTAGTTTAATAATAAATCTAATTCTTAATCGAGCTGTTTTTTCAAAAAATTAACAAAATGGCGGCTTCCGACCGATAACTTTCGATTTTCGATTTAAAAAAATCGCTCGTTTATTGTAAAAAAAAATAGAAATTTTCAACAAAAATGAAAATTCTTCGATTAAGGACTACTTTTTAATGCTATCAATAAGCACACCAAATTTCATTAAAATCCATCGAGTGGTTTTTTAATTATAGTGGTCACCGACTTGATAAACATAGTTTGGAGAAAAATGCGATTAAAGTTTTTCAATGTGGATACGGTATTATATGTTCGTAAAATTTTGAGCTCGATGGATGAAGCTAAACTTTTTTATGTATTTTGATCCGCTGAATCCGAATATCACAATTTTTGCCGAAAAGTCGAGCACTCAATTGTTTATGGCCGATTGTTAAAACAATTTTTCAAAAAATTGATGTTTTTCGGGATGAATTATTTTTTTAAATCATTTTGGGCAATTTAAAAACGAAAGTATACTTTATAAAATTTTGCTAAAGTTCATAGTTTTTGAGTAATACATTTTTGAAAAATTCTGAAAAAGTTTTCCAACTTAACACTTGATTTATGTATAGAAATACTAATTAAAAAATTACTTACATCGAATCATCGATTCTTGGCCCACACAATAGGGCTTCTGCCGATATGGAAGCTTCCAAAATATCAATTTGTTGTTGTCTTCGAAGCATTCTGCCTTCCCGGGTGTTATCGTTTGCGCGTTTGTCAGCCGCTAATTGTGAGATATCCCGGAAACTATTCATCGGATTGACTTGAAATTTTCAGGGAATATTTTTGGAAACATCATACTTCAAGAAAATGTAAAAAAATATCGATTTTTTGAAAATTCTGACCGCATCTCACTCCTTAAAGTAATTCATAGTAATATATTATAAATCATTGTAACTTATGGCAATTTATAGTGATTCATAGTAATTCATAATGGAATGGTTATAGTAATCTGCCGTGTCTTCAAGGAAATTATAGTAATGTATAGTAATCCGTCGTATCTTATAGTAATTTATGATAATTTGTACCAATTCATTTTAATTCGTAGTAATCTTTAGGAATAATTATGGTAGGCAATTTTTTTTAGCAATTATGGGCAGAGATTTATTGTTAATAAGGATAAAAATTATTTTAAACAACAATCAAACAATTTTGAACAATAATTCGGCCTTCTCGCATCTTCGTTTAATCCGCAGGCTTATTCCAAATCCTAAACTATACGAACAACGTGGAAAATAAAAGTAGCGTCAAACGTGAACTTTTTTTCTTTGAGAAAACTGCAAAACTGTACGTATGCGTATGCCGCACGTGTACATCGCGCGAGCGTGAAACGGTGGGCTTATTAAATTCATTAGCGTGTCGAAGTGAACGAGCGTGCCGACGTTAAAATTTCCGTGTTTTGCGATGTACTCATGGAATAACGATGAAGATTTGTTTTTCGCGAACATATACGGGGCACTCGGACTCGAATACACGTATTCCCACCATAGATAACTACTTTCAATTGTCTCCTTTGCTGACTATTTTATGGGACTATTTGCGAAAAAAAAACACCAGGGACAAATTGCCATCTTCTTTAATATTCGTCTCGATGATATTTTCCTCATTTATTTACGCACTTGATTACTCAAACCTATTCGGTTCTTTAATTCTCTATTCACTTTGTGTTTATTTACGTTTTTCGTTTATTCATTTATTTATTCAGAAAGATGCCGGCTCTACAATTATTTGGAAGAAAATGGTTGGCGGCCTCCGACGATCTCGTATATCCCGGACTCTTCGAGATATTCGTACGGGTCCTGTGGTAATTTTTATACATTTTATATATATATGCAGGATGACTTGCTGATATTACAGGGTTATTTTGCGACTGCAAAAAAAATGATTTGCAATGAATTGTTAAGTCCACTTCGAAAAAAAGGATAGCAAAGTTTTGTAATGCATGGTATTTGTCAGAAAAAATTAGTATTCTGGGGAAAAAATCAATATTCCATTTTGGGTACAGCTAAATGATAATGAAAGTCCGAATACCAAACACTCCCGAAAAACTTTTTTTGTGCATCTCGTCGTAGAAAAAAAATGATCTACAATGCATTTTAAAGTGGATGTATGAAATTTAATTCCATTAAAAAAATATATTAAAAAAATCAGTGTTTCGTGTTCGGAATTGAATTATCTTTATTCTGGCGAAATCGAATTGGAATTTTTATTTTTTCTCCAAATTGCTCAATTTCTTCGTGCAAATTCTACGCATCACAAAAACATACTATATTTGTTTTCGAAGTGCACGAAAAACCATACATTTTATATTTTCCTCGGTCACAAAATCTCCGCGTCAGACCCTTAAAAAAGGCATGACTACCCGCCGATTTTTACATTTTTTATTCAAAATCATATTTTTTTCGCTAAATTCAGCACAAATTGAAAATAAGGCGTTTCAGGCCTGTCGAAGCCAATTTGGAAATCACAAAATCATTAATAGCATTATTGAACATTAAAATGATAAAAATCTTCTAAGAAAAATATGATTAATTCGAAAAAAAATAGAAAGAAAAATAGACCCACGATGAGACTAGTCTCAAAAATCATAGAATGGGTGACTCTATTTTGGAGAATTTTTGGATTTTTTTTTTTTAAAGGCCATCATCTTTTAAATAAATAGTTTTTACTTTGGAAGCAAAAAAAAAGTTGGCATTGATAATTTATCATTTTTTTCATATTTTTTAACAAAAGTATGCTTTAAAATGAAAAAAAAAATACAAAGTGACATTTGTCGATACCTCAATTAGTGCAGGAGTTATCAGCGTTTCAACGGTTCCAAAACTCCAGAAATCAACATTTTTTACAAAAATTATAACTCGTAATAGAGAAGAGATAATATTCTAAAAATTGATGTGGATATTCCTTTCATGGTGTACAATTTTACAAAAAAAAATCAGGAAAACCAGAAATGGTCGGGGTGACAGGCTAGGTGAAATGACGTGGAATTTCCCATATATATAAATATAAATCTAAAAATAATATATAGGAGAAATCCACCGGAGCCTCCCCTTCGACAATCGAAATGTCGATTTTGGCGAACACTTAAAATGTACTCCCTGACGTTTTTGTTCAAAATCAATATTGATAAGAATTTTCAAATGTCCGGTTTCTCGTGACGCACTCGGTATGTATATATTTGTTCAAGTGCTCATAACCGACGAATAATGATGTGTTTGCACTTTTAAGGTTCGTTCTTATTGGTGTTTGCTGCCTGAGATTTTACGACGAGACATGGAAATGTCGGACGGGAGGTGAACTCGTGAGGGTATTTCTAGCCGGTGAAATGGTAATTCTCGGTGTCGTGACCATCCTCGCATTCGTGATCGTGAATCACAGCGCCAGAGGATCGATCACCGATACACACGCGAGGAGATTCGTCCAGCCTCTTCTCACAGTCAAGTGAGTTGTCTCAAGCCTTTAATTTCCATTCGTTCGGAACGGAAATTCTTTTTTTTCCGCGAGATACCTATTTGGATTTTTGATATCGCTGAAGTCGATGAAGAATCTCGAGAGAAAAAAACATTTCAAGGAGTTTGGAGTGGTCCAGTTGAGTCATATGACGGTTTATGCATTTTTTTAAATCGATGAACCTCGAAAAAATGCATGCGAGGTATAGATTTATCCTGTGGATGTTAATTTATTTTACGAAAAATTAGCATCCACTTCATGTCATTTTTTACTATTTAGAACCAAGATAAACCACTTCTTATAACGAATTAACGCAAATTAAACCTTTGTAAACATTTCGAAAATAAAAAAACCCAGCTTGCCCATCGTAAATCATTTATATTCAATATTGAACCATCAAGGTTTGATAAAAGATCACGAATCTTGGCTGGCGAATGGAGAGCATTGCTGCCAACCTTAATGTCCGCAAAGTTGGCGTATTTCGGCAACACTTAATGTTAATTAATGATAACAACGAATCATCTCATGACGTAAATATAAATAGGCATTATCATAAATGACTCGGAAGTTTTTATTCTGAGTTGTATTCACTTACGCAGTTTTTTTCATGATAAGCGTCGAAAATGTTATACCTTTTCATGTTGGAAGTAACACTTTTTTAAAGTTGTTTTTTCTTACTCACGTAATGAAGAAATAAAAATGCATAATTTTACTCTTTAATTGTACGAGGAGCTGGTGAACAAAACCGGACTTGTCCGCACCACGTAAAATTTGTGTAGTTTTTATGTGTCGTGTTTTTTCCAAGCACAACTTCATTAGCTCCCGAATTTAAAAAAATCAAATCTGGCCCTAAACGCCTCAAAATTAAAAAAAAACTGCCTTTTCGCTTGAAGTTTCAGGCACAAAAGAATAAAAAAAAGAATTTTTTGTTTAATTTACGTAGTGTGGACAAGTCCGGTATTGCTCGCCAGCTCCTCGTACAATTAAAGAGCTAGTTTAATTTTTTATTACGTGAATTAGCAAAAACAACTTGAAAAAAAGTGTTACTTCCAACTTGAACTATAACATTTTCAACGATTATTATGAAAAAAAAACTGCGTAAGTGAATGTTTTTTACAACTGACAATGAAATTCTGAATCATCTATGATTATGCCTATTTATATTTATGTCACGAGATGATTTGTTATTATCATTAATTAATCTTAAGTGTTGCCAAAATACGGCAACTTCGCGGACATTGAGGTTGGCAGCAATGCTCTCCATTCGCCAGCCAAGATTCGTGATCTTTTATCAAACCTTGATGGTTCAATATTGAATATGTATGGTTTGCAATGGGCGAGATGAGTATTTTCTGTTCGAAATTACAAAGCTTTATTTGCGTTAATCCGTTATAAGAAATGGTTTATCTTGGTTCTAAAAGGCACAAAAAATGACATCACCCGTACGTCTTGTCAATCTAACCGCACCTAAAATCACATACATTAAACTATTTTTTATCTCTGATGTTTAGTGATGAAAAAAATTCAAAAAATTCATAAATCCCCACTATAGTCTAGACAATAATGTATATATTTTTTTAATCTTGGATCTTGTCTAACGCTCCAACCTCCTTAAAAGGTGTAAAAATGTAGACGAGAAAAAAATGGTAAATGTCTGAAATATCCAAATTGCGAAGAAACGAAATATTATTCATGAACCAAAAATAAACGGCGTTCGAAATGAATGGCTTTTCTACGTGTACGAGTGTGAATTTGTGCGCGTGTCTGCCAGCACCGCAAAATTCGAAGGACCGTGTAACTGGAGAGCGACTTGGTGAGTTGAGTGAGCTGCGATTTCGTCAGGCAGGTTAAGTTGCCTTCGCCACTTTTGCCACGAGTGCAATTTGCGTAGTGAAATATTGTTCACTGTGTAGCCATAACTGGACTACTATTCGATCTTAAGAATCGGCAAATTTCGATGAGAATTCAAAAAATCCACACGCAATGTTAATTTTTTTAAATCTCACGTGTCTACTCGACATCGTTCTTTATAATTGATTTTTCGCGTGTATTGGACATTCCAGGATATTGCATCTCGTGCCTGAAATAGTGTGGAACGTTCTCGGCACACTGTGGATACTGAGCAAACACGTGGATTGCAACCACGAGCATTACACGATAGCGGTGGTGGAGGCGCTCGTTTTTTTCAATTGGGTTTTAATCGGTCTCGCTATTCTCGGCCTGGCGCTCGTCTTCGATCCCCTCGGTTCCCTCGGCTTGCCCGACAAAGTACTCGAGGACTCGATCGAGCACGGCAAAGTCTCGAGAATTTGGCTCAGGAGGTTCAAGTTCTTTTGGTGGATGAGACGCGACGAGAGCGCCAAAGACACCTTCCAACATGTTGCTGGTGAGACATAGGTACATGCCGTTTATGGGTCCAGAGTAAATAGACGAGAGATCGTTGTAAAAAAATGTTGCCACCGATTGCTCATCTCCCCTGACGATATACTCCGAGTCAAAATTCCGTGTTTGTTTTCTTAAGGGGGGAAATACCTTTTGAGGTGAAAAAATGCTGATTTTGTTTTTTTTTAAGGCGGGAGCCTGAGATAGGAGGCCCAAAAAAAGCGTTTTTTCGGGAAATTTTTTAGGAGGGAAAAAAACAAGTGAGCCCAGTAAACATTGAGGTATCTTTTCATGTAGATTTTAAATGTATTAAACAAATCTTTTAATATGAAACAATAAATGAATGCAGATTCATCAGCCTATTCCATGTGCGTCTTGCCACTGCAGACCCCAATCGGCGGGAAAGATGCAGCTCGTAATTCTTGACGGATAAAAATAAACCAATAAAATCTTCAATTGTCATATATTTTTCTTCTGGGAGAATTAAGAAAAAGCTGAAAAAATTGTGAAAATACAACGTTTCTCAGGATTGAAAAAAAAAATGTGTTAAAAAATACTTTAAGGGGCTATACCAGTGTGAACACTGAAAATTTTGGTGATTTTCGGGATTTTTTTTGAAGAAAAGTACTCAATTAAATGTTTCGGAAAATTAAGAAATTATTTGGCTATAGTTTACCTATATTACATAATTTTTTCATAGAAAAGTATTGAGATCCAAGCGACTTGTGCGCTGCCTTCGGAGGCGCCAAAAAAAAAGATCCTCTACCGCTGACATGATTTCGGCCGATTGAGTAGCTGAAACCGAAAAAGGAAAAAATGTCGTTAAACTGGAAGGTATTTCCTGTACAATGACGTAGGATTTTCGAAAAATATCAAAATCTAACAAAATAGCGTAGTTATGAAAAAAAGTCTGTTTTCTTGCCTATAAAATGGCCGTTTTTTTCAATGCCAAATCGTCAATTTTCATCCAATCAAAAATACCCTACGTCATTGTAGAGTAAATATATTCGAGAGTACTCAGTTCAAATTTCAAGTCAATCGGATCATTGCTCTTTGAGTTACAATGTCAGCAACTTTGCAAAATCTCATTTCGAGAAAAACGCGTTTAAAGATTTAACTATCGATTTTTGCAAGATAAAATGATATTTACCATAAAAACTGCTAATCAGGTATACCGGACCCATACAATGGACTGTCGAAAAAGGCAAAAAAAATCGATTTTTTAAAAGTGTCACACTGGTATAGCCCCTTAAGGTGCTATAAAAATTATTTAAAAAGACTTTTTCAACGACTTTTTCAATTCACTTACAAGAGATTTTCATACTGAAGAAAATAAACTTTGGTTTGATTCAATAGGTCATTTAGTTTTTCTGCTATCACGCCCGCAAGTTTGGAAAAATCGTGAAAATGAAAACGGGAGAAATTGCGCTTCAAAGTTTTCAATAGGAGGAAGTATCAATATCCAATATCAATCGCTTCGCTGCTTTTGGCCTTGTATCTTCGAAAATATTTACAATTGGCCTCTGTAACTTTGTAAATATATTCTTGGATAGTTTATCTATAGATTTAACCAATAAAAAGAACGATTTTTCGGACCCTCTAATTCAGGCTGCCGCCTTAATGTAATAAAAAGTAGATATTCTTTTACCAAGTCACCTATATGTGACTATAAATAAAAGCTTAGGGCGCTCAAAATTTAGACATATAATGCTTTATTTACATAAATCCGTTAACATATCTACTGTATTTAATTTACAGTAAAACAACCTTAGATTTCTTAAATAAAAATCCTGAAACTAAATATAAACGTGTGATAATAAATTCTCTGATTACTATTGTGCTAAATTAAATACCGTTAATGAAACTGAATCGATCAAATGTATTAAACATTTAAAAAGTTGAACGCCCCAAGCTTTTATTTAATGTCACATATAGGTGATTTGGTAAAAACAATTATTTTCTAATTTTTAGTACATCAAATGAAAGCTTCATTAAAAAAAAAATAGTTTACATAAAAAAAATTATTTTCGAAAACATTTAGCGTCATGTTTTAAATAATAAGGTTAGAAAGATTTCTACCAAATTTCATCAGAATCTGTCGATTATTTTTTTAGCTACACGTCACGCAAATTTTCAAATTGCAGTTTCGAAGACCGTGCCATAATTCCGTTTTTCGAAAATTAATAAAAAGGATAAATATCACGTAACAGCCAAAAGTAGTAATAAAACATACCCTAAGCCACAAAAATGGTGAATAAATCTTACCTTTAAAAAAAATCATAAAAATCAGCAAATTGTTTTTCTCCCCTTAAGGTATCTCCTCCCTTGAAGAACGACTAAATTTACATTTTTTTTTTCAATTTCTGAAACACTTCGTTTTTTTTTTTCAAGGATTACTGAGCGCCCTGTTTCGTGGTACGGACCTCGTGCCCTCGGACGTTATGGCCGGCTGTGTCCTGCTGCGAGTTCGTCAGAAGCGAGAGACTCTCGAGCTGAGACGACTCAATATATTGAAGCTTCCCGCGTACATAATCGGTACGCTTTTGTCTATGGTACCTAGCATTACGTAGCAGTACGTGACTCCACACAGCCGTAATTTGGAATGACTCGAGCGTTTCATTGATGAATGTCAGAGGATAACGTATTGGCGTAGGGGCGTCCAATGAAAGTCCAAGCCGGAAGTTTTTACTTGGGCAATTTGTTGATTGGAAGTCATCGACTGTACCCTGGTATTTTGTCGTCAATGAAATACCTGAAAAGATCAGTATTCTGCACCCTTCATCTCCGAAATGCTCGATGATCCTTGAGATGAGGAAACCCAAGGCCTCATATACCTTTTGGTGGTCGGAAAACAAGGCTTTTTTAGGATTTTTTGAAAATACTAATAGAGCAATCAAACCGAGATTTGAAGGGATTATTTTACGTGTATGTAGGTACTAGAATCAATTTTTTACTTTCCACAAAATACAAAATATACAAAATAGGGCCGGTAGAAAGAGAACGCCTTTTTAGCCCTTTACGGGCGGATTCGTTGGAGACGCATCTATGCAGAACGAATTTTTTTTGCGTAATCTACATGAATTTTGCTAGCGAAGTACACACGATTATTACACAGTATTGATTTGTGTTAAATTGGCGCCATTTTGAAACAAAAAGGCCGCGTCTTCGTCGAAAAAACAGCATTAATTTTTTTATAAAAACCGTAATTATTAATCAATCGCAAAAATCGTGTGTACTGCGCTAGAAAATCTATCTAAGAAGGTACAGTTGAAATTCGAAGTCAATCGGTTGAAAATTGTAGGAGCTACGAGTCCGCCCGATTTTGAAAACATAGTTTTGAGACGAACGCTTTTAAAGTTCTAAAACCATTTTTCCTCGCACCATATCAATCTTGGGATGTTTATACATATCAGCCATATAATTATCGATTATTGATTTTAAAGGCAGCACACCACGGTTCGTGCGCGGTACGAGGGTGTATTTTTCGTAATTATTTTCAAGCAAACAATGAATGGATTTTTTTTATTAATACTCATAGTCAATATACACATATAGATTGTATAGACATATAGATTGTATAGATTGTATACACATATAGACACAGATAGACTGTAAACAAATGTTTGTACTCGAATCTAAAGTATAGTTTGCGGTGTGCGCCGCATCCAAGAGGACACTCCGACAAAATTGCTGCTCGGCGGTTGACAGCGATTAAGCCATACGGTTCATTTGAAAAATAAAATAAAAATATATTTAGAAACTAGACATATAGGTTTACAGCATTACGTAGGGGAAATTCGATATCTAAAAAAAAATGGCGGACCAGCAAATTTTATTTCCGATTTTCATGGAAAATTTTCATCATTCATAAAAAAAATAGAAGGGGGCCCTTTATAAAAAAAAATCCCTACGTGGTGCCATAGAGACTGGATTTTTGAACAGTTTAAGACTTGGCGCATGAAAATCGGATGAATAGTTTTTTTAATATGTTGTCAACCAGGTTGAAAAACGTAGTTTCGAGAAAAACGCGTTCAAAGCCGCACATCTGCCGCTCGGCGCGGTCGTGCGCTTCGAACGGTTTCACATAAAATGCTGTATCTCCGCCAATTTTACAAATTTCTTTGAAAAATTTGTTGAGAGCATTCTTAACAAATGTATCTTTCAGAAAATAACAACAAACAAAATTACAAATTTTTTTTTACCGTTGTGAGGTGCCTTAAAGGACGAAGGAACTACTTTTTAAATTAAATTTTCCTCCGTATACCCTTGCAGGCTTCTACTTCCGTCCGTTTCACTTTTTCCCCACTCTTGACATTATTTCCACTTTTTTGGAGACCAACCCACAGTACTGCCCACGCGTGCTCGTTTCCTTACGGATTTGCACGAGGGCACAGGGAAACTAGGGAAAACCTGTACCGATCCAGGCAGCTGTATTTTGCCGAGTTTCGATTTTGTCACTAAACAAAATTCAATAAGACTGCCCCCGCCCAGTAGTCAGCGCGCAAGCGAGTGCACGGCTAAGCTGTCACCCATCCAAGTGTCGGCGCCGATTTCTGGACATGGGAGATTGCCGAAGCCGCACACCGGTCGCGCGTCTACTACTGTCAGTTCCCATTTGGCGACTCTTTGTTCGCCACTTCGCTCCCACGCCATTCGACAGTCTGGAACGTCCCATACTTCCGCAATCTCTCGAACATCTTGTTTCCTAAACGACCAAACCCAAAAAAAAACTCACTTAAGGGGTTGCGTGGGTTTCGAAGCCCAAAAAAGGCATATTTTCTCTATTTGAAAAAAAATATAATATATAAATTATTTTATTCAAAATGTTAAGCACATGAAAGAGTGAATTTTAAAAATATTAAAAAAAAATTTCATCCAAGAGTTTGGATAATTCAGCCGATGGGACCTGGTTTCCGGAGATCCCTAAACAAGTGTCCTCGTGGTGGTCAGGATTACTCATGATAGCTTTATCTAAAATTGAAAACCCAATTTTTTCTGTTAGTAGATGAGTATAGCTCGTGATTGAACGAAGGATTCACAAAAAAAATTGAAATTTGAATTTTTGGCAGAGTTGTATGCAAAATAGTTCAATTTTTGGTACAATTTACACTACGTATAACCTTGTAAAATTAGTTGTAATCGAAAAAAAACGTTCGTTCAATCAGTAGTCAATGCTTTTTGAAGAAATGTGCAAAATTTCAATGAGATCGGTGCTTTAGTTTTGGGCAAATCGTGTCCACCGACTTCAAACATACTGTTTTGAGAAAAATGCGATTTACCTGCGTCGCTCTCGGCCGGTCTTTCCCAACAACTGACGTAAAACTTTGGGAGAGTATTCCAGACATATTGTACCATTAGATAATAAAATAATAGAAAAATTGATTCTTTGAAATATTCAAACCCACGTAACCCCTTAAACACGATCGATTATCCAGTTTAATTGTCACCAGGACCGATCTCTGAGGCATGTTTCACTGGTTTGCAGATAGCGCGAGCATATTCGCCGGTGCCCCAAAATGGATGTCACTGGAATTGGCGCATCACTATTTGAAGTTGGCGATATCGTCGTACGGCTGGTTGTACGTCATCTATCGGCACACTTGCACCGGCTGTTTCAGGCTCGCCCGAGGATTGTCCTGCTGCACCTGTTTCAGGACTGAACGGACCGAGGTGCTGGACGACAATTGTTGTTTTTGCAATCTAGCTGGAGTCAAGTACCTCTCGAGGCTTTCCGAGGACGATATACTCTTCGCGTCCTTTAGAAATCACTTGTGCGAGGTGAGTGTAGCCAAATTGGAATTCTCCATAGCACCCAACATCTGGGAGATTGACACAGAAACTTCCGAACCCGCACTTGATCAATGGTAGAACAAAGTAGTAGAATCCAACCATCGTTTGCAAACTATCCATAGATCCCATTCTGCGTCATAGCTGACCACAAGACCTCGAGTATCGTTGTTGCGGTCAGAGGATCATTGTCAGTCCGCGACTTGATAACGGACATCGCGGCAGCTTCGGAATCCTTTCAGCCGGAGGGTCTTCCAGCTGGTAGCATGGTAAGTAACCTTTTCCCAACTGATTCATGGCTAATGGATCGAACATTATCACTTGCCAGGGCTAATCTCGCGTTTTCAGGCTCACAAGGGTATGATAGTTGGTGCTAAAGTGCTACTCAAGCAACTGGAGCAAAACAAGACATTGGAAAAGGCCTTCGCCACCTATCCTCACTACAGTCTGGTTTTGACAGGTGAACAAATCAAGAATCCAAATGATGCAATCCCATAGTAAACAAGATTAACACTGTTGGATGTTGTTTTTTGCCTAGGACACAGCCTGGGCGCCGGACTGGCTGTTTTGCTCGGACTACTCATAAGACCCCAGTATCCGTACCTAAAGGTCTACGCTTTCTCCACACCGGGTATGTGTAAAATATTCACCGACGCTGCGCAACACCAGCAAATTACCACATTCTCTGCCAAATTGAACACATTTCATCCTAATTGAATACATTCTCAGCTGGGCTACTCAGCAGAGAAGCTGCCAGGATGACCGAAGATTTCGTGTTGACGGTGGGCCTCGGCGATGACTTGGTAATGAGGCTGAGTGTCGACAGTATCGAAAACTTCCGGACTTCGCTCCTCATAACACTTCAAGCTTGCCGTCTGCCAAAAGTATTTCCTACGAGTCGCTTCATTCTCGTACACATATGTACATTTGATCAAGTTGCCATTTACGTGATTGCATTGCTACTAGTGTACCTCCTGTTTCGTTTACATAGTACAGAGTCGTTTTGAACGGTTTCGGCTACGCACTGTTCGGGGTACCTGATCGCGATTTAAACAGGACTTGGAGAAATGGCAATACGATCAATTCCATACCTGGACAGTTGCCGTTGCTCTCGGAATTGCCGTCGGCACGCCAAACGGTAAGAATGCCTCATGCTAGTTCATTTTACTTCCAGGCTTGCCTGATCTTGAACACTGACAGCACTGTTTGGTGATGAGCTTACATTAGCTCACCTTAGTTGGTGCTCAAACTCAAACAGTTAGGCAGGTTCGGTATGTGAGGTGAGGGCAAAAAGATATTCGAGTTGAGGTAAACAGTAGGTGAACACCTAACAGCTTTGATGCTATCAGGTCTTTCAGATTTTCGATAAACATCTCAACCCTTTAACTGCCATTGTAGCAAATTTGCTATGTTCACTTTGGGCCCGTCGGTAAAAGCGTAAGGACGCTATAGCGGACAAGCTACTTCACAGTTCCATCAATTTATGCTAGATGCAGCTACAAATGCCGGGACAGCTTGAAATTCAAACGTAAACATATGAATTATGTTAATATGGCAATAACGTTCTCGTGAAAATTTACGACGCTTGCTCCAGCACTCGATCTGCTGCCCGGTTTTTGTCCAAAAAAGTAGGTAAATGGACATTCTTGAAATATTTTTTGATAGAATTGTGTAAAGGAAGCTTAACTGGACGAACTACGCTTTGAAGATTTTTTTATTGAATTAGAATAATAGTTCGAACCGAGCGGGTAGTAGCAAATTTGCTACAGTCCGAAAATACTATTTCCCAGGCCCTTATCGACAAAATTATGGTTGGACATTCATATTTAACCCTTTTTTAGCTATACTACCAGAGGGAATGGTTTTGAGCCATCCAGAAATAAGCGTGGCCGTTAAAGGGTTAATACCGTTTTTAGGGTTGCGCTGCTACCTGGAACCCCTTCGGTATATGTCCGTCCGTGGCAGCTGACTGCCTATTTATCCTTGTTACGTATTTGCCCGAAGATGTAGGGCTACCACAGGCAATCTAGGCAAAAGTAACCGAAAATATAAATCTCCAAATGTCTATCCTAGAACAAAATCAGCCGTCAGTAGCATCAAATTTAAACGAAGTCTGAAATTTTCAATGAAGGCGTTTAATAATCTTCTGGCCTGCATTTGTTAACATTTTGCTTTTGTGGGACAAGAGGCTAGTGATAGGCAAAAATGGACCAGCCGAATGATAAAATAAGCGGTGCAGCAGTACTTTACAATTAATTACACGGCAATTATGTAGCGAATGATTGTGAAATGTTTCTTTCATACATCAACTACCCACATACAAAATCCCAATCATTTTGTACCATTTTTTTATGCTGTTTTTTTCTATCTGAGAGTAAAACCAGTGCCGGATTTATACTTTTCTTAAGTATAGGCCACTTGACTTTGCGCCGCCTCTCCGATCTTAATCACTTATATTTACCTAGACCTTTTTAGGTGCCTCTAAAATCCGTCGCCCTCCAAAGTCTGCCGCCCCTAGGCAGCTGCCTATACGGCCTATTGGCAAATGCAGGGCTGACATGAGTAAAACAACCTCCCATACGCGCAGATGCAGAGCTACCACACATTAAAAGTGTCATAATTCTTCAGCGGAGTAGTTCATCGATCCCAAATTTTGCATTCAGGTTCAGAACAAAAAAAGTAACAATGCATCCAACTTTTTCGCTATGGTGACGTTTCTTAAAGACTCTCATACAGCCTTAAAAATCTGTAATAATTCGTGAAAATAGCATTTAGCGAGTACGTTCGAAAAGTTATTACGGTATCTAATGAATAATTCATATGCGTAAAAAATGAGCGCGCCGGATTCCAATTCGCCAAGATTCTGTCTGCCATCCCCCCGGTGCTATTTCGAAAATATTGCATGTTAAACGTTGATTATTAAAAATGTTGATTAATAAATAAATTAAACAACAGATTCATAGTAATCAATCTGATGTATAATTGACAATAGTTGGTAATGAGGCTGTTGGTAATGAGGCTGTATTCCACCCTTTGATTCGCGAACTTTTTCAAAGTAATGAATCCTGCGTGCATACACTATATTTTTCGAGACACGGCGTGTACACTGGGTCTTTTAGGGAACAGTCGGGTTTTCAGTTTCTTAGGCTTTCAGAAAATCTGAAAAGATTCTGGGTTACTTCTTGAAGTGTCTACTAGATGGCCTACAAGTTGCCAAAGTCAAAAGTTTAAAACCGTTGTTAATAAAAATTGAAGAATAGTCGAAAAAGCGGAATTTTGTTTAAAAAATCGTAACTCTACAATAAACAAACATTTTTGAAAATGGTTATAGGCTTTTGTAGCTTAGACTATGAGCTTTCAAAGAATATAGTGTCTTCTCCGTGGGCTCCAGAAAGTTGAATTATTTAAGCACCTAAAAGTGGGGAATATTTTACGGATTCAGGCATGTCGTAATAAACGGAACAGTAATTTTTGGCACAAAATGAGTTCTTATTGTTGCAAATACGAAAATTATGAAATATTGATGATAATTGGTTAAAAAAAAATGTACAGTGCGCAATTGTGGCAATAGTGCGTTCGCTGATCATCGCAAACCGGCGTTTTGCAATATACACAAGAATACATTTTTTTTTGTTTTCTTCATGAACTTTTTCTCCATCGGCTTCATTTGAACTTTTTTCATCATAAAACACGCCAGGGCGACGGTCGCGTAAATTGTACCTAACCTGAGATGCATTTCTTTCACCCATCTTAAAAACTGTTAGAACAAAAAAACTTATTTCAGTAAAAAGCATGGGCTAATAAAAAAAACCGAAAAAGCAAGAAAGTAGACAAAGCAAAAAATAATATATGAAAACTTTATTTTCTATAAAAATATGGAAAAATAACGGACTTATAAGCCGAAAATACAAAAAAAGTTTCGTTTTGGAGATAAAAGTCCGTAAAAAATAGCCGAAAAGCATTAAATTACATGAAACATTTATTTTAGCCATGAAAAAACTGAAAAACTACGAGAAAAGCGAAAAAACTGCATTCACTTACCTTCGAAAATACCGACGCCGTAGTACACTGACCCTTTTAGGGAACGGTCATGACTTGCACTGGCTGGCATTTGCAGGTAAACTGTCAAACCCGGGCGTCCCTTGGGCCTTCAGTCCGCACTACCTAGATTTTGTAGGGGGGTAGCCGAAGCACGCCCTCTATACGTGAGAGGGAAATTTGAGTGTCAAATTTCGACTGTTCCTTCAAAGACCCAGTGTACACACGCAGGATTAAGGGTAAAATTTGGGGGACTTTCGGGAATTTTTGGGAAGAAAAGTACTCAATTAAATGTTTCGGAAAATTAAGAATATATTTGGCTATATTTAAACTATATTACATAATTTTTGCATAGAAAAATATTGAGATCCAAGCGACTTATGCGCTGCCTTCGGAGGCGCCAAAAAAAAAAGTTCCTCCACTGCTGGCATGACTCCGGCCGATTAAGTAGCTGAAACCGAAAAACGAAAAATGTTAAGCTGGAAGGTATTTCCTGTACAATGACGTAGGATTTTCGACAAATATCAAAATCTAACAAAATGGCGTAGTTATAAAAAAAAGTCTGTTTTCTTGCCTATAAAATGGTCGTTTTTTTCAATGCCAAATCGTCAATTTTCATCCAGTCAAAATATCCTACGTCATTGTAGAGTAAATATATTCAAGAGTCCTCAGTTCAAATTTCAAGTCAATCGGATAATTGCTCTTTAAGTTACAATGTCAGCAAATTTTTAAAATCTCATTTCAAGAAAAACGCGTTTATAGATTCAACTATCGATTTTTGCAAGACAAAATGATATTGATATAAATGACATAAATGATAATGATATTCTTAAAAGTATAAACTGTCGAAAAAGGCAAAAAAATCGAATTTTCGAAAGTATCACACTGGTACAGCCCCTTAAGTTTCGTACCTAAGCATGCCATGGAACGATATTTTTTTATGGGTGGTGCGAAACGAGCTCGAGCACCTCTTTATTTTTCAAGGAAACTCTGGTGCTGGAACGGGATGTAGCTAGGAGGCGTTATTCCAAGGTCAGGTTGTACAATGCGGGTCGTATACTTCATCTGGCCAGATGCAAACCATCACAACCGGACAAAGGGTACTGAAAATCTTAGTTTTTCAAAAATAAAAAGCAAGGAAGAGATTGACATGTCCTTTATTGTTTTTTTTTTTTTCGTTTTTTACATACAGTAGTAAAAAAGTAAGCAAGAAGGACAGGCAGTACGAGATGCGTTGGGCGGAACCGGAAGATTTCATGGAACTTTCAGTCATGCCCCGAATGCTCCTCGATCATCTGCCGGAAAACTTGGAGCTGGCGTTAGCGACGGTGCTCCGTCAGCAAGAGGAACTGCCGGTTTACATCGATACCTCGTAACCCAAAGATTGAGCGTTGCGATCCAATAAATATGCGGGAAATTAAGTCCATAATGAAAAACCCCGAACGTAGGAGTTATCGAACCCTAGTAACCTCTCTCTTTCTCGTAAGATAATCTGCATCTACCAATTGGATCAACTTGCCACGAGAAGTTTCCTCCACTGCTGTACTCCCAACAGCGAATTATTTATGCGAAACACTTAAGTTAAATTTGTAAAATACACGTGTAGGGAGGAAGAAGACGAGAGAAAAATTTAATAAAATTTTCTATGTTTTTTACGAGCAAATTTTTAATTATTTTTAATCTTACATCGAAGATGTGTGGAATTCGAGAAAACATACTGAGTGTTTTCCCATTTATTAAATACAAATTTATCATTTATACAATTTATCCCATTTGACGACAAAAAATTGATATGCATATAAATATACGATGAAATAATTATACAGTTAAATGTCACGCTATTCCTGTGCAGAAGATTCTGCGTTAATTAAAAGTCACCTGATCAATTTAACATTCCACTTGCTCTGACCCTGGATCTCTGCATCGTACGGAAGTTATCTCGGCATCGTCGTGCTCCGGGTGTTCGCCTACGTGGCGTAAAATAGAAAAAGATCTAGTCTAGAAGAAGATCTAGAAGAAGATTTAGCCCCGAGCACAAAATAATTTTCGTCAGCAACGGATATGATCACTGACTTGCCGACCGTCGGTAAGATACCAACAGTCGGTTGATAAACTATCGCGAATTTGGTACTGCAAAGTGCATCTATCTACATCAGTCCAAGACGTTCGCCACCACCATAAGCTTAGCCGAGCTACTGTATCTTTTCATATTTTTTTTTATCGTTTGGTGATCTTTGGCCTACTAGATTTGCGACTAGGACTATGTCGCCAAGCGCGTAAAAATCCTCCGACGATAACAACCCATTCAGCGAACCAATTTACCGACCGTCGGTAAGACACCAACAGTCGGTTGACAAATTATCGGTAAATTGGTACTTTCGAAGTTCTCTGCCTCATGCGACAATTCAAACGCCGCCAAAATCAGAAGCTTATTGTCCAATAAACAAATACGCGTCTTTGACTTTCCTATCGTAATATAAACTCCTACTTGTGCGTCGTACTCAAGTTCGTGAGTATCTAAACGAATTTTTTACCAAGGCCTATCTTACCAACTAAGATGATAACTAAAAACTCCAAAAAAAGTACGTCCCCTAAACATTATTGTCGTTACCGTTCGGGGCGCTCCCAGTGGCGCGCGAGCTCTGTCCCCGTCGCATTCGCGACGCGCACTCCGCCCGTCAAGCACGTTTACCTACGTTTACACTAAGAGAGGTTATTCGGTAAATACGCACCCAATCGAACAAAACAAAAATGAGTATACAAAACGTTTAGAATTGCCCACATAATCATCGACTCAGAATACGATGAGCCGCGTCCAAGCGACCCATTCCCAAATGCCGCGTCTTCCCACAATCGTGCGAAGAATCCTCGTAAATCGTTGATCAACGTCTCGATAAACGTGCTTGTGTCTTAGAGTGTAAACATGTCGGAAGACGGTGACTTGTTCAGGCTCGAGGGCTCGGATGCCAGTGAAACGGGAGGCTTGATAATCCGCAAGCAAGCATCGGACCATACCTTCAAGAAGCCCATGGTCTCGCAGCTCGGTCTGGACAAACTGGCCGAGCGCAAAAGACGAGAAAACTCGCAAGAGCCAAGCAGCAGCAGCAGGCCCGACTCGCAGAGAGCGTTCAACAACGAATCGAGAGCCGACCGAAGATACAGATCGCGCGAGGAAGAAACGCCGACCTACACGGGCGGCGTCAACGCCGAGGCTCAGAGAAAATTGGAGAGCAGACTCAAACGCCAAAGGCTGGACGCCCAAGATCGCATGAGACGAGAAAGAGAGAGAAGCCGCAGCAGGGACCGAAGAGACAGAACGCCCAGATTCAAAGACGAACCTCAAACTCCTAAATTTCGCACGAGGGTAAACCTTCTCCGTATTTTCTTCACTCCTTTTTCAATCTCTTTGCCGAACGATTCGTTTTAGCTTCATGGATCGAATGCGGTTGAGGAATTTGCCGTGCTAGACGGACCGTTGATAACTTTGCTCCCACAGGATCCAACTTCCAGAAGCAATTGGGACGACGACGATGACGAGGAGCCGCGCAGGTCCAGCTGGGACCATCCGACTCCCAAACTCTACGGGAGCAAGGACCATAGGGAGAGCGCCAGAAGCGAGTTCACCCCGTCCTACAAGTACAACGCTTGGAACCGCGACCACAGAGGCGGCTCCGGCGCTACGCCGATGATAGACGGCGAGGAAAAGGCTCTTTGGGAGGAAGAACAAAAAAGGTGATTCGTCGATTACTCTGCTTTCTCGAGACCAGGAGTCTGCTACCTCCTATCCCTTATCGTATATAAAAGTGCTACGCTTTTCGACCGCTTTATTTAGTTCTACCTCTCCCCGTGGCGCTAGTAGGCCACTGACAATATTCTTATTGCACAGGCGTGAGGCCTGCACGGCGTACTTAACCACCCCAACGCCGAATACGACTATTTTGACGTTTGGAGTTTAAGCCGCGGTGTGGAATTGATGAAATAATCGAAATTACTTATACTCAGGCGCTAATGCTGTGTATTGTGCACGGTTGTACCACAAGGTACCCGCGTAATCTTGAAAAGGTGCACTTTTCACCATAGTAGCCAACCCTTGCATCCGAAGATATGGAAAATCTTAGAATTATATGTGTGCGTGTGTGTATATATACATAGCCCCTCGCATCAGGATTGTGCGAGAACAACTAGCGCTGGGGGGGGGCTAACACCTCATAATCGTTCCTTAAGGGGAGGGTAGGGGTTTCGGCGTGAAAAAAAAACCACTTTTTTGCGAATTTTTTTCATCTATATCAAACAAGCTAGCGACAAAGCTTTTCCAAGAACGCCTTTGGAAAAACACGATTTGCGGTGTCCACTGTATCTCAGCTAGAAATTATCTGAAATCAAGTACCATTAAAGTTTAGTCAAAGTATCATCAAATCCTCCCCCCAACGGTCTTTGATAATTTTGTTTTCATTTCTAAATTTTTAGTGGTCATGTAAAGTGAAAAGTGCTATTTTTCACGAAAAACTCCGCCATGTTGGGGGTGGAAAACCCCCTTAATGTAAAAGAAAAAACTGAAACTAACCGTTGGGGGGAGGTATTTTATATGTAGAAAGTGTGTAACAAGTTTGAAATAAATCGGTCATGTAGTTTTCAAATGACAGTGAACACGGACTTTGAAAAAGTGGTTTCGAGAAAAACGCGGCACCGGCTTGTTTGTGGTTATTTTCGCGTACAAATTTCACGGGATGTTCTTGAAATGACACTTAACAATGTACGAAAGGTTTCAATGAATTTACTCTATCCATATAGATGAAAAAAATGCGCAAAGAAGTGTTTTTTTTCACGCTGAAACCCCTACCCTCCCCTTAAGAAATGAGGCCCCCTGTTCTTTGTTCTGAACAAAGAACAAGGAATAAGGATTCCTCAAGGTACATCTATGAATACTGGTGTAAATGATGGGCTGAGAAGTTTGGAGGCTATGATGATTTTGTCATAATTGCCAGCGATCAACCATTCCATAGTTTTCCCCATTTTTCTCAGCCATTTTCTCACGGAATGCAATGGTTCGAGGGTGAAAATGTGTGTTTCTACCATAGCTAGAGCAACACATCCTTCGATTTCCAATGGGATCAACCAAAACAATTTCTAACTGTTTTCGATTGCAGTTTTTCATGCTAGAGCGATTTGTGATGTTTTTTCCGGAAATAAATATCCGAGAGATCCTTTCTATAGTCATCAAACGACCGTGACAATTGCAAGTCCACCTGTCCATAAGTTTTTGAGAAAAGTTATGAAAACTTTTTCAGAATTACTTTACGAGTTGAAACTGTGTTATTGCGCTTCAAGGTGATCTGTCTCCCTCTGGCATCAACATGTGTTTCGCATCACCTTAGAGTACTGCGACACTCGCTCGGGTCTACAGACTCTAAAACATTTATGGCGTTGAAGTTTGCATCGATGGAATGCAACGAAAATTCTTGTTGATTTTTTCCCTTTCTTTATTATTATTATTCTATAAAATCTTTCTCGTGGGTCTTGGTTATAGATTTCGAACAAGGATCCTCAAAAATGTTTCAGTGAGTATCGTAGCCTGAATGTGCCAGAAAAGAACAAGGCAGTATGAAAAAAAATTATTTTCGTTGCAGCCCAACGATGCGAACTTCAATACCATAAAACATTTTCCTTCCCGACAACTTGATCCATTTCGAAAAATAGTTTCATCTAGCGTTTGAATTTGGGTGTAATCCGTAAACGGAAGCTTCGCGTTGAAAAAACGACACTAACGTAAAAAATTAATTCATTCGATTTAATCTGATCTCAAATTCCTAGGAAAAAGAACCACATGTTTATTCACACCCTGTAACACTGCGCTGACAAATTACACTGCTCTTAGACTCGACCGCGAATGGTACGCGCTGGACGACGGTGAAAATCAGCGATTCGCCGACGTCTCGGAGGAATACACGCGAAAGAAGGAAATGGAGCTGGAGGCGAAGCGGGAGAAGCGCGTGTCGGCGCAGCAGAGACAGATAAACAAGGACAACGAGCTCTGGGAGAGAAACAGAATGTTGACTTCGGGTGTCGTGAGTTCGCTCGAGCAGGACGACGATCCGGACGACGAAGGAGAGGCGCGTGTTCATCTCCTCGTTCACAACGTCGTGCCACCCTTCCTAGACGGTAAATAATACGAATATCGTAACGAGCAATCCCTTTCTAATTCCTCGCAGACCCGCCCTCCTCGAGTGCTGCAGGAAAATCGAAATATTGAGAAAACATTTTTTCACCGGTATCGTCACAGGTCGTATCGTATTCACGAAGCAACCCGAGCCCGTCGTGCCCGTGCGCGATCCAAGTTCCGACATGGCTCTCGTGGCCAGGAAAGGCTCCGCCCTCGTGAGAGCCTACCGCGAGCAAAAAGAGCGTCGCCGAGCACAGAAGAAGCACTGGGAACTCGGGGGTACTCACATCGGCAATATAATGGGTGTACACGACAGTAAAAAAGAGGAGAAGGAACAACAAGCTCCGGAGATGGATTTCAAAGCTGGGCAAAAGTACGCGCGCCATATTGGACGTGAGTCGGGCGGTGAATCGAGGCAACGTTCGATACAGCATCAACGACGAAGTTTGCCGGTATTCGCTGTTCGTCAGGAACTACTGAATATAATCAGAGAGAACAGCGTCGTGATTATAGTGGGCGAGACCGGTAGCGGAAAAACGACCCAACTCACGCAATATCTACACGAGGACGGCTACAGCAAAAATGGAATAATCGGCTGCACCCAACCGAGGAGAGTCGCCGCGATGTCCGTCGCGAAGAGGGTCTCCGACGAAATGGACACCACCCTCGGCGACAAAGTGGGTTACGCCATTCGGTTCGAGGACTGCACGTCGAAGGAGGTGAGACTCAACGACGTCTCAATGAGCCTGCGTGCTTTTGCCAGACACGTGTTATCTTCACTGATTTCTCTTTGCAGACCGTCATAAAGTACATGACCGACGGTATATTGCTGCGCGAGAGCTTGAGGGAAGGCGATCTCGATCGTTACAGCGTCGTTATAATGGACGAAGCTCACGAGCGATCACTCTCGACCGACGTACTCTTCGGATTACTCAGAGAGGTGGTTATTCGCATTCGTTTATTTTTTGGTTTCGATCATCTTGGGATACTTTGCAGCACTCATTCTTAAGCATAATTCGATATGCAAGTTGAGGTGAATGGCGATGCATCTTTTTGGGATTGATTTAATGGAGATCAATCCGTGAGCGCTGTGATGTGCCTTGAAATTATCATCTTTTGCATCGATGAGTTCTACAATTCATCTCAAGGTTATTGAAATCGGAGATACCGCCATCTTTGTAGATATTTACCCCGTTTCGCTTTCTCGCAGACGCGTTTGATGACAATTTATTTTCAAGATTTTAATGGAAATTTGGTCAAAATATTGAAAAATGACATTTACACACAAAATGTCTGTGGGCTTTTTCGAACGGCCGAATCATAGGAAGAACCTTCCGGAAGAACTGAGTGAGAAGCGGCAAAACGCTTAAGGGGGTAGATATCTTTAGGCGAGGAAAAATTGCTGACTTTTGTGATTTTTCTTTAGAAGGAAAGATTTCTTCACCATTTTTTAGACTTAGGGAAGGTTTTATTACTACTTTTGGCTGTCACGTGGTATTTTTTATTAATCTTTAAAAATTGTGGATGTATGGCACGATCTTCTAAACTAGAAATAGTATTTTTTTTTTATTAAACTTGAAATATGGCGGAGGTATGGCACGGTCTTCTAAACGGGTTGCGGCGAATGTTGTCAGACGGCGTGACACGTCGGCGGGATTTGGGAAAAAACCAAAGAACATTTTTCTTTCATTAAGGACATGGCTCACACGTCCAGTCGGTGAAAATCCTACTGCCAAGTTCTCTGCCAAACGCATCACATTTCGGGCAAACGAAGAGAAAGACGTTGTTCGTCGTTCAACAGAGCGGAAGCTGTTTCTTTTCTTTTTTCCGAGAAATAAACTGTTTAGAAAAACACTGGGAATCTGTAAATCAGCTATCTCTCTCGCACTCGTGGCCGCTCGATCGGTGTGACACATAGCCTTAACACTCATACGCAGAATATGAACCAAGAAAAAGTGAAAAATGTTGAAAATCGATTAAATGGTACGGTTTTAAGTAAAAAGATTTAATTCTTCGAAAAAAATTGCTACATTTTGCAATAAAAGATACGTTTTTATTTTCGAAAACATTTAGGATCTTGTTTAGATAATAAGGTTAGAAAGATTTATACCAAATTTCATCGGTCAATATGTTTTTTTAGCTATGCGTCATGCTAGTTTTGAAGATGCAGTTTAGAAGACTGTGCTATACCTCCGTCATTTCTAAAGATAAATTTAAAAAATACCAACTAACAGCCAAAAGTAGTAATAAAACATCGAAACTGCTGAAAAAACTTTTCCTTTTAAAAAATCGTGAAAATCAGCGATTTTTTTCCTCGCTCAAATGCATCTACCCCCTCAACCCTCGCGTGCCCCGCTGGGGTCTGAGAAACTCGAACCGAAACCGTAAAATCAAATTTTTTTCCCTTTTCTCGAGAGAAAATATTTTCTAAACAAGTATATCTCAGAAATTCTAAACTTTGACGATTCGGTCGATGCATCGACAGATTTCTCGATTAATTGACTATCGATAAAAAAAAAGGCTATCGAAAAATGACGATTGTACTTGGAATTATGCTTGAAAATCTAAATGGGGTCCCACAAACCCGCGTGTGTCAAGTATGTCCCGAAAAAATAAGTGTGGCACGCTAAGGGAGTTTCAGTGAGCCAAAAAAAAATTTAACATCGCACCCGTCACAATTCTTTGCTGTCTGGTTAAATTTTTATACCGAAATAGAGTATCTTACAGGATATAGTCAGACGCGATTATGCGAAAATCGGAAAACGAAACTAGAATTCGAGACAATATGAATTTTCCTGCCGAAACCATCTCAAAATGAGCGATATCGGAATGGTTCTTTTCTCCTTTCACTTCAGTGCGTCAGATTCGATAGCTCCCGATTGAATTTCCGTGCTACTGAAGCTAGGCCACTTTTTAACTTGGAGTAATCACCCCGTTATCATTGAGTTCTCGTCTCGCCGTAACGAATCCCTTTCACCGAGCAGGTAGTGGCGCGACGTCACGACTTGAAGCTGATCGTAACGTCAGCGACGATGGATTCGAGTAAGTTCGCGGCGTTTTTCGGGAACGCAGCGACGTATGAGATACCCGGGCGAACGTATCCGGTGGAGGTGTTGCACTCGAAGAACGCGGTGGAGGATTACGTGGACGCGGCGGTGAAGCAAGTACTGCAGATCCATTTGCAGCCGCGTAGCGGTGACGTGCTAGTTTTCATGCCGGGACAGGAGGACATCGAGGTGACTTGCGAATCGTTGAAGGAGAGACTGGAGGAGATTGACTCGGCGCCGGAGCTGTCGATACTGCCGATATACTCGCAATTGCCGTCGGATCTGCAGGCAAAGATATTCCAGCGTTCTGAGGGTGGTCTGAGGAAGTGTGTGGTCGCGACGAACATAGCTGAGACTTCGTTGACGGTGGACGGTATAGTGTTCGTCGTTGATTCCGGCTACTGCAAGCTCAAGGTTTACAATCCCCGTATAGGTATGGACGCGTTGCAAGTGTATCCGGTGTCGCGAGCGAACGCAGATCAGAGATCGGGTCGTGCGGGGCGTACGGGTCCGGGCATCTGTTATCGTCTGTACACGAGGCGTCAGTACCTCGACGAGTTACTGCTGACGGGTGTGCCTGAGATACAACGTACGAATCTCGCGAATACGGTGCTGCTCTTGAAATCCCTGGGTGTACAGGATCTCTTGGCGTTTCACTTTATGGATCCACCGCCGCAGGACAATATATTGAATTCGTTGTATCAATTGTGGATCCTTGGGGCGTTGGATCACACCGGACGTTTGACCGCCCTCGGTAGGCAAATGGCGGAGTTTCCGTTGGACCCGCCGCAGTGTCAGATGTTGATAGTAGCCTCGCAGCTGGGCTGCACCGCCGACATACTCATCATCGTGTCGATGCTCTCGGTGCCCTCGATATTCTACAGGCCCAAAGGACGCGAGGAGGACTCGGACTCGGCGAGGGAAAAGTTTCAAGTGCCCGAATCCGATCATCTCACGTATCTCAACGTTTACAATCAATGGAAGTCGAACGGCTACTCGAGCTCGTGGTGCAACGAGCACTTTATTCACGCGAAAGCGATGCGAAAGGTTCGCGAGGTGCGTCAACAGCTCGAGGAGATACTCAAACAGCAGAAGATGGAGGTTGTTAGTTGCGGCACCGACTGGGACGTCGTTAGAAAGTGCATATGCTCCGCGTACTTTCATCAAGCTGCTCGCCTCAAGGGTATCGGCGAGTACGTGAATTGCCGTACCGGTATGCCGTGCCATTTGCATCCAACCTCGGCGCTCTTCGGTATGGGCTTCACACCCGACTACGTCGTTTATCACGAACTCGTCATGACCGCCAAAGAGTACATGCAATGCGTCACCGCGGTCGACGGCCACTGGCTCGCCGAGCTTGGACCGATGTTCTTCAGCGTCAAAGAAACCGGACGCAGCGGCAACGCCAAGAGACGACAGGCCCTTCAACATCTTCACGAGATGGAGGGACAGATGAAGGAGGCCGAGGAAGAGATGCGCGTTCGGGCTCAGGAACAGTTGGAACGCGAACTAGCATCCGTGAGGAAAAAGGAAATTTTGACACCCGGTATCAGAGAACCCGGTACTCCAGCGTCTTATCGCAAAACGCCCGGAAGATTGGGCTTGTAAATCTATGTACCATTTGTATCATACAGCGACGAGAGTGTATTTTTTACAAACAACGCGTACATCAAAAGACTAGCTAATAAATTATTTCGCTTTTCTCGATCGATAGGCACGCTCAACTTTGGCATCGAAATCGATTATTATTGTGAAATGTTGTTCCGGAAGCGGCACGCCTGATTGAGCGTCAGCCTTTTGGGAACTTAAACTTCGATCGGAAATGAGACTGGAAGAAGAAAGCATCCGGGGCAATTTATATGCTAGTTTTTTTTACAGTTATGTTTGTATTCCTACGAAACTCCCATATCCCCGCGCTCACCTGCACACACACTGAAAACAAAGCTAAACGAATATATACCCAAAAGGTTCTCGTGCAACACCCAAGGGACCTTCACGGGAGAGAACATTTTTTGGAAACCAACATATTAATCGTAATATGGAAAATAACGGAGGGCAGAGTGCCAAAAAAAACTTTTTAGTCCGAGCTCTGATGAAGTGTTTTGTAATCCGCTGTTGACCTATCGGTTTATTGAATTTCGGGTCGGAAAGCCCGTAGAGAGCAGCAGCAGGAAAAACGTTTTTACGAGGAAGCCGAAGGAATCCTGTATGGCGCTGCAATCGCGGATTAGCCGGTAAGACGTCAAAATAATTAAGTTTTCCCTTGTTGAAACTTTGAGCGCGTTTTTCTCAAAACTGTATTTATCCCAACTGCTGGAGTGATTACTCAAAAACTATTCAACCGATTTTGATGAAATTTGTCACATCTTCCTTGTACCATCAGTTTGTTGGTGCACCTAAATAATATTTTAATTCCAAAAATAAAACGTACTTTTGCCCTTAAATATGGTAAAAATGTGACGAAGAATCATAATTGACTTTATTAAACTGCCATTTCGTAAATTTTGCATATATTTCCAAAATCCTGCTTCACCGACAGCGTATGGGTGTTACCTTTGAAAATCATTTTCATATTTTTGCTTCAGACAATTACAGCGTGAGGCAGAACTCCAGCAGTGCGGAACCTTTATTGAGCGACTTCCTCTGAACATCCATGAACACGACTGGCAATTTGCATTTTTGTAAAATAATAAAATATTTTTGCATACTTAAAATATCAAATAAAAAACACAAAGTTTCAAACTTGCTATTCTCTACGTGAAAAGAAAATCACGATAAAACCCTCGATTTTACCTTCTAAATGTTCTTCCTCCCTTAAGGGGTTGGGCCACAGTAACGGGTATAAAATCATGTGCAAAATTAACCATTTTTTCGTATGAAAAAGTGATTCACTCATAAAATTAATTTCACATCTATTGATTATGAATATCAAGCTGTTGGAAAATATTGTTTTTCGATGGACAAAATGGCCGACTACTATTTTCTTTTTTGTGGCGCTCCGCAGCGTAACATTTAGCATCCACAATTTTTTACCTAGAACAAAAACAAAAATTCTCGTCAATCTACATTAGACGATTATACTACGAAGTACAAAAGTACTTACGGAATTGAAAAAATATTGTTTTATTCAAAAGTTGTAGGTATTTGAATGAATTTTCAGTGAAAAATTTCGTATAAAACTGCTCATAAAATGAAAAGTTTTTGATTAATCAGAAATTCCGGACGTACTTCTCTGCGAAATGCAATTAGGAACATAACTTTTTAATTTGAAGTAAATTGAGTGAAAATTGTTATTCGTCACGCCAATTGGAAAAACGCGTTTAAAGTTTTAGGTACTCTATGGCCGTCCCAGATGTGGGCTTACGTTATACGCTCAAACTCGTTTTAAAAAAATTGTCCTTGCTATATATCGAATAGTAACTTATTCTTATGATGATAAAGCACCATTTTAGCGAA
Source organism: Ophion ellenae (assembly GCA_963210295.1). Classification (NCBI taxonomy): domain Eukaryota; kingdom Metazoa; phylum Arthropoda; class Insecta; order Hymenoptera; family Ichneumonidae; genus Ophion; species Ophion ellenae. The sequence continues at coordinate 61,054,536 of OY723385.1, forward strand.
AAAAAAATCGATTTTTTGAAAATTCCACTGCGACCTTACCCCATAAAGGGAGTTGAAGGCTGAACAAGATTTGATCGCCGAAAATCCTCGAGGTAAGAAGAAGCTTTGCAGAAAAAGTCAACCTGATCGGAGAACTCCCTCTTTGGTCACTACCCAATCAAGATTGTCAACATAATTTTGAAAAACTTTTCCCTCTCATTTTAAGGAGGTACACCAGCTTCAGCAAAATGGTGATAGATCAATAAAAATTGGTGAATATATTCTTTAGTATTATTCATGTAGATACAAATTTTTTCAGATTTTTTGGTTGTGCCGTTTTCTTACAAATAATTCACAAGCGTTTATTCTTATACCCGGAATATATACCTATATCTATAAAAACGCTATGCTTATACACGTGAACTTCAATGTTCAATTACTCGATAACGGCACAATGAAAAAATCTGAAAAAATTTGTATTGACATATATAATACTAAAGAATATATTCACCAAATTTTATTGATCTATCACCATTTTGAAATTTTACCATGGTTTAGCATGGCAACATTGTATGAAGCTGGTGTACCTCCTTAACAAATACTTTATATACACAAAAACTCTATTCTTTTTGATTGGCGTGTCACGTTCGAAAAAAAAACAACCTTTTTTCTTATTGTTCGGGAAGTCTAGAATAAAAAATAAATTCAACGTCGAATATTTTCTTTTCCATTATTATTTATAATTTGGCGTCAAGATTTCAGATGCGTCGCCTCATATATTTCTTTCTTTACATATTTTCATATATATATATATATATATATATATATATATATATATAATTTGTATACGATACTACGCGTCTGCATAACGTTTGTGCCTTTGATTTCGCTTGGTCGGTTTTTCTTTTGTACGCTCGGACCAGATAATAGACATATTTTCAGCATATACCGACATAAACTTCGAAAGGTACATATCAAGAAGCCTCCAGCACGAGGCTCAGGTTGTCGAACAATTATAATTGAAGCAAGATTTCTCCTGGGATTGCTGGCGTTTCACGTAGTCCTGCACATTGAACTTCGACGTGTCCGAATCACCGCTTTTCCGTGCTTTCAAGTGCCTTAAAGAACGAAATTGGCGGCGTAGACGATCATTTTGATAGTATCAATTTTTCATTTCGTAACGATGAACCCGTAATTACCTCGCAACGGCAAAAAAGGCCAATTCGACATTGAGGCCAGTTTTTGCGGAAGTTTCCATGAATGGTACATTATGTTCCCGCGCGAGGCGCTCGCCGTCTTCCCGCTTTACAACTCTCTCGTTGCCGCAGTCGCACTTGTTGCCTGTCGAGTGTTCATCATTCGCGATCGTTTAATAGACAGCTATAGACGATAATGGACGATGTTGAGCAAGAAAATAGAATTGAAATCTCACCCAGCAACATTATAACGACATCGTCGTGGGCGTACTCTCGTATCTCGCCTAACCAGGCTCGGATGTTGTCGTAGCTCGTTTTGTTCGTCACGTCGTAGAGCAGAAGTAACGCTAAAATCACTCGACTATATCTAATATCGTACTGAATATAATATTGATTTTCTTTCTATTGTTATTGTCATTATGAGCGTGGTTATAATTACTGTTATTTTAGAATTGCGATACCGTTAATAGCATCTCGTACCATGAGCGTCCCTGTAGTAGGCGTGGGTGACGCTTCGGAAACGCTCCTGGCCTGCTGTATCCCAGATCTGAAGTTTTACCCGCGAATCGTCCACAGTGATCATTTTGTTCTGAAATATATACAAGACTCAGCAGTGTTTGAAGTAGTCGAACGTATCGGCCAGGTAGCAATTTCGGAGAAGTTTTTTTGGAAAGTTGTCCAAAGGTTTCGCACAATCTGTGCCCGTCAGTTCATCTTCAAGTTATCACATGTCCGAAAGTTGTATTTTGGAATGGTCAACTTATAGGTTCCATGGGGACATTTGCTACCGATTTGGACCACTCCATTGATAACTGTTTGGAAATTGGTACCTGGTCAGGGAAGGTAAGGTAGGGATTCCGAACTCCATGGCATATGCCGTATATACGGCCGTAAAAAATGTGCGCAATAAGGGTTTCATCCAGGAGGCGCTGCTATCGACTTTACCTGCTATGATGTATGCGCGTATGCATACATTGTTTGATCAACTTGACAGTTGAGGCTCCTAACCTCAATTTATTAACGTTTGGACAATTCACTAGGATATCTTTCGATTATCGAGTAACGATTGAATTTTATCATAACCGGATGTATGTTGCGATAAAGCAGGTTAAAAAAATGGTAAGTATTTGAAGTTATAGTAACGTTACGCAGGGAGCAGACTTATTTTATTTTTCGAAAACTTAAGGGGCTATACCAGTGGGACACTTTCAAAAATCGATTGTTTTTGCCTTTTTCGACAGTTTATACTTTATCATTTACCTCATTTGTATCAATGTCATTTTATCTTGCAAAAATCGATAGTTAAATCTTTAAACGCGTTTTTCTCGAAATGAGATTTTGCAAATTTGCTGACATTGTAACTCAAAGAGCAATTATCCGATTCACTTGAAATTTGAATTGAGTACTCTTGAATATATTTACTCTACAATGACGTAGGACATTTTTGATTGGATGAAAATTGACAACTTGGCATTGAAAAAAACGACCATTTTATAGGCAAGAAAACATACTTTTTTCATAACTACGCTATTTTGTTAGAATTTGATATTTTTCGAAAATCCTACGTCAATGTACAGGAAATACCTTCCAGTTTAACGACATTTTTTCCTTTTTCGGTTTTAGCTACTCAATCGGCCGGAATCATGTCAGCAGTGGAGGACATTTTTTTTGCGCCTCCGAAGGCAGCGCATAAGTCGCTTGGATCTCAATATTTTTCTATGAACAAATTATGTAATATAGGTCAAATATAGCCAAATAAAATCTTAATTTTCCGAAACATTTAGTTGAGTACTTTTCTTCCAAAAAATTCCTGAAAATCACCAAAACTTTCAGCGTTCACACTGGTATAGCCCCTTAAATCAAGCTCAAAACATTAACGGCTTACACCTAGTCGAAATTTTTGAAAATATCGATTTTTGGTTTTCGACGGATTCTCAAAATATAATATCTCAAAAATGTTAAAATTAAAATTTCAAATCAATCCGATCAAAACGCGAGAAAAACGCGTTTAAAGATCCGCGAACCGGCGCACTTTAAACGCGTTTTTTTAATGACTTTTCCAAAATCGGTGACCACGGTGTATCAAAAATCTTTTTTTTTTCAACGAAAATAGAGCGTTTTTCACAGAGAATCGATACATCCACTTTGGACTGCAGCCATTTTGTCAAAAATCAATATTTTATCAAATACTTCGTCAGAGCACGAGATAATTCCATGCACAAACTAAATGCGTTTGATTTCTGAGTTTTAAATGATTTGTTTCCAAGCAGCAGTGGTCACCGCGAAGAACGTTTTTCAAGCAGCGATCTGCACAAACCATTGTATCTGCCACATTTATAATTATTTTTCAATAAAAGAATTGTTAAAGGGACTTCAAACCATACGGTGTAATATAAAAAACCAAATTGGAAACCTGCACACGTTTTCCGCGACGTGCAGATTGCGTTAAAAAAATAATCAATTTATTACTATATCGATAGGATCTGTCAGATCGAAGCGACGCCTCTGACAAATTTTGACACTATTGATCGCAATTTTACGGACGTCTTTTATGCCATCTTTGCTCAGGAGTTCGGACTGCTGTATCTTAATATCATTTTTATTTAGGTGCGAAAATTCCCCATTTTGCTTGCGCCCGAAGCTTCGTGCTTGAAGAACAGTTATGTGTAATCAAAACAATGATTACTTCGTGATTGGGAACGGGTGTGCACAAGTTTTCAACAAAGTGTCGTTCGTTTCGGCAGTCTGTGGCGTTGCGAGCGAGCTCGCGAAGGCGGGAAAGGGGACGTCACACGTGTCTCTCACCCTAAAGTCGATGCCAACCGTTGTAATGTAGTTGCCAGAGAGAAAGCGACCGTCGCGAAAGCGGGTCAGGAGACAGGTCTTTCCTACACCACTGTCACCCAACAACATCACCTATTCGCGCGTAGAAATGAATGAAAATTCGATAAACCGACGTATAAAAACTAAACAAGGAGATTCGGGCTCAAATTGTAGTCACTTCCGGTTCGAATAGCCCGCACTTCAGGAAACTTGGTTTGTGATTGAAGAAACGAATTGCGGAGGGCGGTATCTAGTGGTCGATGCGAGAAACACGAAAAATGGCGGCTCAATGATGCACGTTTGAATTAAAATGGCAGACAAGCGCGGGGATAACTAGAGATTAATTATAACTGCGAAACAAATCAAATTTACTTTCGAAAATGTTTTTAAAAATGGCGGAGCATGCTTCCCATCGGATCGGTAATATATCGGATGATCGTGTCTCCACGCGGATTTGAATACAAGCTATCAATCGTGTGCAACGCGCTCGAGCGGCCATGACACCTAACGGCAGCGCCGTCAACCTTCATCCGTTTCTCCAATCGACAATTCGGGATTTTTACGTCCTAGAGGTGGCGCAGCGATATTTCTACTTGGCCGGTCAAACGTAAACAATTAGGTCGTTCTTGATTTCCTGCTACTTGGCTATTGGATTTACCTCCATGCGAGATTGTGATGACGCTATCGAGAGAATAATTTCTTTTTTTAACTTCGTCAGATCTAGATTTCGATTTTTTAAGGTTATGAGAGTCACTCGCACGTTGCGAGAAGGACCGATTCTATTTTTCGGAGCATACTTTTTACAAGGGACGTCTGAAGTTATTCATTGCATAAAACAGAAATAACTTTGATTATTGCTTGATTTATTATTTATAAAGATACAAACGTGGATAGAAAAGCCTAAAGAGAGTCATATTCAGAGCCAACAATAACTTTTTTAAAGACTTTATCTTTACGTGGCTTATGAAACGACAATTCACTTTTATTATCCGTCTCGCTCCCTGGGACACAGCAGAACCTCGAGTAATTTTTCGTTTTTAAACTTTTGTCCATTGTCATCAATATAGGGTAAGGTGCCTAATTGGCACTTTAAGGGGTAATGCCACAGTAGAATTTTCAAAACATCGTTTTTTTTCGCTAAAATGGTGCTTCATCATCATAAGAATAAGTTACTATTCGATTTATAGCAAGACATTTTTTTTCACCGACTTTGAGCGTATAACGTAAGCCGACCTCTGGCATGGCCATAGAGTACCGAAACCTTTAAACGCGTTTTTTTCGAACGGCTTTTTTCCAATTGGCGTGACAAATAACTTCAACAATTTTCACTCGATTTACTTCAAATTTAAAAGTTATGTTCCTAATTGCATTTCGCAGAGAAGTACGTACGGAATTTCTGATTAATCGAAAACTTTTCATTTTATGAGCAGTTTTATACGAAATTTTTCACTGAAAATTCATTCAAATACCTACAACTTTTGAATAAAACAATATTTTTTTAATTCCGCAAGTACTTCTCTAGGTATTCTAATGTAGATTGACAAGAATTTTTGTTTTTTCTTCTAGGTAAAAAACTGTGGATGCTAAATTTCACGCCGCGGAGCGCCTAAAAAGAAAAGATAACAAAAGAAAATAGTAGTCGGCCATTTTGTCGATCGAAAAAAAAAATATTTCCCAACAGCTTGATATTCATACTCAATAGATGTGTAATTAATTTTATGAGTGAATCACTTTTTCATACGAAAGAAATTGTTAAACTCGCACATGATTTTATACCTGTTACCGTGGCCTAACCCCTTAAGCCCAATTATTGGCACTTTAAGGGCCCAATTATTGGCATCTTAAGGAGCCACTTATTCTCACTTTAAGGGCCCAATTATTAGCACTTTAAGGACCACTGTTTATGTAGGAGAGAAGTGTCAATAATTGGTGGAGTGCCAACATAAGGTGCCTACCCTATTTTGACAAAGTTTACTATACTAGCATGGCCTTAGGTCACGAGAGGCGCCAAAACTTTTGGTGATCGCGAACAGCTCATATGGGACAACCAAATATAAATAAAGTTCACCGGGCCACGGCTTCGACGAAAAGAAAAGACTAAAGCAATTGAATTTCAGGCCGGAAGCGGGAGGCATTGTTTGACCTTGAAAAAGTGATCGCACGTATTGTTCGAAGCTTGCAACGTCTTCTGAGGCACGGGAATGATATTTTCTTGCGACGATTGTCGACTACGCGACGCAAGATCCTGTCTCCTTCGATTTTTCAGACTGGAGCGTAGACCGGGACTCGCCGATACAACAGATTCCTCGTTCGTGCAGTCGTTCCCGTGGATTCCTTGTGCCGGTAAAGAGCGACGCTCGTAACTGTCGCTAGCGCCACGAGCGGCGAGTGCGGCAGACTGCTCCACAACGCTCATGATCTCCCGTTACTCCGAGCACCAATTTGCTCTTCTTCTTCTCGGCCACTCCTCGTCACAGTCGCTCTTGCGCGCTTTCTTGCCTTCGAAAATGAGCCGGAGAGAATCTTGTCTCCTTCTCACTCTTTCTTTATCCCTCTCTTTCGAATATTTCGTGACGTTAACACCACTGTACGTAAGCGTGTAGTTTATGTCTCGACTCTATCTGCGGGATGCAATGCTCGCAGAGTTTCGCCGAGGGGGACAGACGGGGATGAAAGATAGGGCAAGACGGATGAAGAGAGAGAAAGAGAGAGAGAGAGAGAAACAGAAAACGACGATACCGTGCCAACCACAACCAGGGTCAGTAAACTCGCATCCACTCAACTGGACTCGACTCTCAACACGTCGAGTCCGCAAACCAACACGAAGTCTTGCCTCCTTTTCCGCTCACTGCTAATACCCGAGAACTCTCCTTAACGTAAAAACATCGACCTGCAGCACGCGTACACAAAGCGTACGATCACGTCCTTTTTTTCCTCTTTTCCTGATCCAACGCGACGGAACGAGTCAATACTTGACTTACGTATCTACACATATGCAGCTGAGCGTGATATCGTCCTCGGAAATACAATAAAACATATTTTCCGTGACGAGCTTGGATACGTAGAATTGCACGTGAAAGTAGCAACAATTTTGAGAAAAGTCCAAATTCCGGCTTGCAGGTGTCGAAGAGAAGATCGATTGCAGAATCATTACGGTGCCATAACGGCATGATTTTTTTTTATGACTTTTATGATAGTCGTAATTGACAGTGATTGCCGGCAATAAAGTGCGAGGCGGCGGGGTAGATGGGTCGTAAAAATGCAGGGGACGAGGGCAAAGCTTGAAAGATTCGGACGGGCCATTCGGGTTACACCCAGCGAGTGCGACCAAATGGAGGCACAGAAGACGGTCTTCGAGCCCGATACGGTAGATTCGAGACTAAGGTTTGGACTATCGGTGACACGAGGTTATTTCTGCGTTTTTTTTCTCTACTTTTATCGATGCGCGGTCTTCGTATACTCGCGTCTATAAGCTGCGATTAATTTTCCGCTGAAAAAAACCGGGATCCTCATCTGTTAACGTTAAAATTCGCCACACCAACCTAACTGGAAACGCCATCTATGATGTAGACTGCAAAGTTTCGAAAGAAGATTGCTCATTAGTATCCGAAAGGGAATCCGTGTGCGGGGAAAACCCGTTAAAAAGGTTGTATATTTCACTGTGAGCACTCAGAGTAACTATGACATTGCGCGTCATCGACCAACATTGAGCCCGAAGATCAGGACGACCTTGGGCTCGAGAGGCGTTGATCTCCGGCAATGTGTATCATCATTGTGCGTGAAAAAAACCGCGATGATCGCAAATTTCAGAAAGAAAATTTCCGCCCGTCGGGGGGTCTCGAACCCGCACCGTCCAAGTGGCGCCCCTCGACGAGCTCCGACACTCTAACCACTCGACCAAACTGGCTTACGACAAATGCGACTGTTCCAAGCCTTATCGTTCGTTTCACGATCGAACGAATAGCCCGGTGGGACGTTTCAACGTTTGCGAACAATTGACAAATCGCTTACGAGGGAACGGAAAATGAAATTACGAGCGTCGTAAAATGGCGAAACTTTCGATCGAATAATTGCGGAAGGGGGAAGATATACCAAGGCAAACAAAAAGGAAAGTATCTAAAATGTTTTTAGGACCACGAGAGTGCTCCTAAGCGGTATCGAATCCACGAAACGTGTCTCGCACAAATGCAAACGGAATATAACCCTAAATCCCGGTGTTCAAGGAGTGGCCCACTTTCCGCGATTATTTCGCTGGCCCAATGAACAGTGTAGACGAGAAGTGCAGCAGAATAGCACGAGCATCCACACCGTCGTTTCGAGTCGATGAATTTTCGTTCTCATATGAGCGACCGTGCGGAACAAAATTGTACAGACACACAACGACAGCCCTCTCGCCTACACAAGCCCTTGTAGCTCGATGCAATATATGCAGGCAGAACACGTGGAGGGTCGTGAATGTAAAACGAGGCCAGGATGATACACGCAAACACATACGCGAGACAACGTATAGCCGGTAGGCGGATGAGACCCTTTCGTAATAGCAAAACCGTTCGACGCTTCTCATTGAAATGAATCTACGTAAAACCCTTCGTGAAACCATCTCGAAAGTATGCCACGAGAATAGACATCCCTGAACACTCGAAAATAATACGTCGTATAGAAAATATGCTCGAGGAACTTGTTACAATTTTTCCCGAATTACTCGCGATTTCTTTATTGTTTTTAGACGCAGATATGAGAAAAATTCAAGTAGGAAGTTTTCGCGAGTTTCACTTCGTCGTTTTCAAATAAAAGACAGAATTAAAATCGTGGCGGTTACTTATCGCGAATTTATGGCGGTGAAGTTTTTGCATCGTTGGAATGCAACGAAGTCTTTTTCTCAATTGCACACATTTTATTTAGATTTGGGCTGTAGACATTAGTCAAATGTTTTCACGTATTCTCATTAGAGATTTACTACCTCAATTTACCAAAAAGACTTTGGGTGATAATAAAAACGAAGAAAACGTCGTTGCATTCCAACGATACAAACTTCAACGTCGTGTGAACATTGCAGCAAGACGTAATTAACGATTTTTTTTTTAACTGAGGATATTTTCGAACTTTTTGGGCTCGCAAATAATGAAGCGGAACTGGTGGAAAATTTAAAGTTTATCTTTTGAATGGACATATCAACGTTTGGGAGAAAAAATCGCGATCCTAAAATGAAGCGTTTAAACGCTTGAACTAATTAATGAATTCATCATGTAATCCAGACCGATCGCAGCGCCATCGGCAATCTTGATTTCTTGTTCAACCCCCGCCTCTCCCTGTTGTAACTTACAAGCCACCTGTGTCTCGAATAAACCACTAAATTCCTTTCCGACAAAACTAATTCATCACTCCTAATATACGAAGCCCTCATTCGCCTCTCCGAATAATTCGAGCCGCAAGATCTGCCGTTCCGAGTGATCGATGTTTTCTAACCTACAAAATCGCGGGGCCGCCATTTTCTTGTCCGACAACGTCGCGAGGGATGATTCTTACGAAAAACAAGCGAGTATCAATCGAAATCAACCAGCGGACACGAATATCGTACTCTGAATGACGTACGTGTAACATGATAAATAAATAATATGAAGGCAAATCCGCGTGTAGATACTATTTCGAGAGTGGGCAAGGTTGGCCGTCAGGGTACGATTATAGGCGAGCACCGTGCGTCCACGCGTACGATAAAAGCGCGCGGCTCTCGCTTATCACAGTCTCGCAAAACTTTTTCCCCGTCTACGAACGCGGAACACAGGATCGTGGAGCGAGGATCCTATCGCGAATTTATTGTACGATCGCCCACGCCTGCGTGCGACCACAGGAAACTCGTTACTAAAAATAAAAAAACCGAACTCGCGACTCGGACACACTCAAGTCGGCGAAAACTTTAAGGGGCTACGCCAGTGTGACACTTTCAAAAAATCGATTTTTTTGTTGTTGCCTTTTTCGACAGTTTATACTTTCAAGAATATGCTGTAAAAAATTCAAGACCGTATCTCTATCATTTTATCTTGCAATAATCGATAGATAAATCTTTAAACGCGTTTTTCTCGAAATGAGATTTTTCAAATTTGCTGACATTGTAACTCAAAGAGCAATTATCCGATCGACTTGAAATTTGAACTGAGTACTCTTGAACATATTTACTCTACAATGACGTAGGACATTTTTGATTGGACGAAAATTAACGATTTGGCATTGAAAAAAAAGACCATTTTATAGGCAAGAAACCAGACATTTTTTTCATAACTACGCCATTTTGTTAGATTTTGATATTATTCGAAAATCCTACGTCATTGTACAGGAAATATCTTCCAGTTTAACGACATTTTTTCCTTTTTCGGTTTCAGCTACTCAATCGGCCGGAATCATGTCAGCAGTGGAACTTTTTTTTGGCGCCTCCCAAGGCAGCGCATAAGTCGCTTGGATCTCAATATTTTTCTATGAAAAAAATTATGCAATAAACGTCAAATATACCCAAATATATTCTTAATTTTCCGAAACATTAAATTGACTACTTTTCTTTCGAAAAATTGCCGAAAGTCACCCAAATTTTCAGCGTTCACATTGGTATAGCCCCTTAACGCGCGATTGACGGGACAGCGTACTCAGGACGTTGAAGTTTGCATCGTTTGCAACTAAAATTCTTTTCCCATATTCCTTCGCCTTATTTTTATCATTCTGCGAAATCTTTTCTTTCGCAGATTCATTTGCCAGATCTCTGCGAATGAGTGTCCGAAAAATAGCCCTAGGGAAATTTCAGTGGGCGAAATTTGGCGAAAGAAATTCTAACAATTGAGAAATATTCACTTTCCCCAAATCCCAACGATGGAAACTTCAATCTCGTGCGTACTTCGCGATTGTTCTTTTCAAACGCTCGAGACGTTGTCTCTGGAAAAATAGCGAAGTAGGTTCGAACTTGTTGAGCGTAGAACAGCGTTGGAAAGTTTTTTTTTGTTTCTCTCCGCTTGGAAGCCGATTGCACCGCGGGAGAAAAAAAGACGTCGACGCGCCCGATGTCAAAGTCGAACGAGTACTAAGCTGATACGCGGTCTAGCAGCACACATCGTCGCTCGACCCTAGCTACATTTATATATATATATATATATATATATATATATATCCGTTGCTGTTGACGAAGGAATTTGCCGCGCATATGCGTGTGCTCGTGCGCTCTTTCGATAAAAATTGAAAAAGCGTTACAACAGTGTAATAATTCGTGAAGCGCGCTCGGCGTGGCGCGCAGCGTGTATTTTCCTTTTTCTTCAGGTGTGCCATTCGTACGTAATCGCGTGAGCCGCGATATACGTGTGGAATAATACAAAGTGGCTCGTATGTGTACCGTAAAACCGATGCCAACTGTCGCAGCAAAGTTGCCCGGTTGAAATCGTCCCGTGTCGAACTGCACGAGCAACGATGTTTTCCCAACGCCACTGTCGCCCAGCAATATCGTCTGTTGGCAGAAGAGAGAAAGAGAGAGAGAGAGAATAAAAGATTGAGGCAAGGACAATTTATGGTTGATCGTGGACGACAGTATGATAAATATACGCAAGTATGGCTGGGTATTTTACTGATGTAAAATTGTGCGCTCTGTTTGTACACGAGTTTTTTTTTCAGACTGGAATAAAACTGCCAGGGTCAAAATACGATGTGACGATATCCATTGATTTTGGAAATTCTGTCCGTTTGAACGAAATTGGCGTGAAAAAGGCTGATGCTTTTTTGTCATTGATATGTGGAAATAGACACGTCGAGAATTTGACTGAACTTTGTTTTATCAGGAGGTAAATGGAACCGGAGAAAACACGATTTTTCTTTTGATGCGTTGCAATTAGCTAGTGGCCGGAGAAAAGAGAAAGTCGCGTGAATTTTTGTCTGGAAAAAGGTGGGCAGATTTTCAATTTTTTGTTTTCTACTTGAAAATTTTGCACAAACCTTCCTTTTAATATTTTAAGACAACCCCTCAAGGGATTTTTGGCGACTCGCAATAGTTTTCGAAATATTGAATTTTTGAGCTTTTTTTAAGACTAAGGTTCCGAAGGCCTCCCCGATCGAGCTGAAATTTTGCACAAACCTTCCTTTTAATATGTTAACCCTTTGCGGCATAGTGTAACACTGGTGTTACAGCTAATGCAATTGAGATTTTGACGATTTAAAATTGTTCTTTCATTAAATATGGCGGTTGTAAATGCCTTTCAAGGTTCCTAGGACTTCAATAACTACTGAAACATACCTATTAAATTTTTCTTTATCACGTAGCGGGTGTCATCAATAACGAAAGTGCAAAAAAACGTGCACGTAAAGAAAAATGTATGCTTCAAAGGGTTAAGACAACCCATAAAGACATTTTTAGCCACTTGCCTAAGTCGCTAAGATATAGTTTTCGAGATATTGAATTTTAAAGTTTTTTTTAAACAAAAATACCCCGACAAACCCAAACACACCCAAACCCGAAAACTATTGCACGTCGCCAAACCCCTTTAAGGGTTGTCTTAAAATATTTGAAGGAAGGTTTGTGCAAAATTCCAGCTTAATCGGAGGGGGGATTCGGACTCTTACCCAACAAATCAACCGAGTTTTAAAAAATCAAACGCGTTTTTGCATGAATCTATCTAGTGCTTGGAGGAAGGATTTAATAAAATAGTGGAAAAAAATGGCCGCAGTCCAAACACAGAGTGTCGATTTTCGGTGAAAAAAACACTCCATTTTCATTGATTAAGAAAAACTATGGCTCGAAGAAAAAAATGGTTCCTTCAGGGGAGATATACACCTACATGGTCGAGGTCGAGGATTTGGAAGCTATAAATATTCCGTCGACCGTGGAAGACCTACACTATGGGCCTGGTATCGATGATTCCATGTAAGTTGACGAATTTCATGATTTATTCATTCCCAAATTTTCAAAGGCGTTTTTCTCAAAATCACGTTTTTCAAATCGGTACCCAAAATTTCTCGAAAACCAATGAACCGATTGCCTTGAGGGTTTTTGTGCGTTATTCTGTACACCATTATCTAGTACTTGTCATAGGATTTTTTTTTCCGTTACTTAGTTTTTGTTTTGTAGGCAAAATAATAACTAATTTTTGGCCCAAAAATCACTATTTATGCTCAAACGTCCGCCATTTTGTCATAAATCGATATTTTCAAAATCGGCTATGACAAGTACAAGATTACAGTATCTAATTAAATAATCTTTTTGGTTTTTTTTCAGATGATTTTTGAAGAAACGCCAGTGGGTACCGTATACGCAGATTTTTTTACGACGCTCCAAGGATCATACAATATCCTTGAATATTTTTGATATTTTTAAATAAAGAAAATTAAACAAATTTTTGAATGTATATACTTTTAGATAATTAAAACCCCAATCCGAAATTCCCAATCTCTCCTTCAAGCACGCCTGTTTGATAGGTAAAAGAAGCTTGTAAAATTTGAATTTGATCGGTGCAGTAATATTTGAGATATCGTGGTCGCCGATTTTGCAAAACTCATTTTGATAAAAACGCGTTTAAGGCGAAATATACATTTACAATGATCAAAAAAAAAATTCTTTTTTTTCTTTAAACGATGGGTCTATATATGCAGAATATTTTCCCGAAGTTTCAAAGCGAAATTCGAAAAACATCAAACGTTACAGCCCGTCAAGTCAGTATCGATTATGCAAATCTAAATATCTAGGATCACTACCAATTATTTGGTAGTGATTCGAGATATTTAGATTTGTAGTTCATTTTCATAGATGACCTTGAATGACCTTGAACGGCTTTGACTCCCCGATGTTTTTTATGCGGCTTGAGGTGCTCCACAAGATGGTTGAAAAAAATGTACCATTCCATTTTAAAAAGTGGAGGTGACCTTCACTGTGCGTCAGCGCCTCCACCGAAATAAAAATAAAAAATTGGTCGCATTTGATGGCCCCCTTCACACCGTACAACTTTTGTCTGGAACATTTTTTTGTGACGTCGATAATTACCGAGTTATTTCGGGTGGCAGAGATAAGAGGGACACCCTGTATAACAAAGAAAATCATTTTGGCCGCCTCATTAGCTTAAATACCCCTATGTGCGTTGATACGTTATGGTCCGGAAATCTATTCCGAAGTTGGGCATGAACTGAATTTCCTACAGACACACACGAACGCAGCCGAAGGGCAAGAGCAAATAAATATAACTAACGATTGAGCACGTGCTTTATCGTGGGTTCCGCGACGGAAACTCGCAGCTCGCGGCTATTTTTTGTATGTGACATTACACAGTCCCACGCTTTCTACGCTAACGGAAACCGTGCTGAGCTACCTACATATTTTTCCCGAAGCGACAATGCGCAAAACTTGTTAAAATTTCGAAGCTGAATTTTTATCGAACATAGCTAGGTATGGAAACATGAACCTCCTTTAAGGCAGTACGAGCGCGCAATCTTGATTTCTATAGATTTTTTTTCAAATTTTAACCAGACATTGTTCATATCATTATGCATGTTTGAGTGAAATTTCAGAACAGTCGACTATTTAGATTGGGAGATAATGGCTTTTCAAATTGCAACTTTTAACACTGCAGGGTCTGCATTGAAATTTAGACAGAATAATTTTCCGAAAAAAATATTCGTCCCCTGTAATAAGGAGAGATATGGCAACACCGCACAACAGTATTGTTCAATATTTCGAAAAAAAAATAATTATCGTGTTCCTAAAGTTAAAAATTTTGTCATAAAAATATTTGCATTATAAATATTAATATTTTACATTGTTTATGTTATCTTCATTAACAAATAAAAGTGTTGGTTCATTCATAACTAATGAAAAACTTTGTTCGATTAAAAATTACTTCCAAATAAAAATTTGTGTTGCAGTATTATTTTTAATATGCCGCGCAAACTCACGTCATTGGATACGTGGAACGTTGCGGTGTTGCCATCTGTCTTTTTATTATAGGGGACGAATATTTTTTACGGAAAATTATTCTGTCTAAATTTCAATGCAGACCCTGCAGTGTTAAAAGTTGCAATTTTAAAAACCATTATCTCCCAATCTAAATAGTCGACTGTTCTGAAATTTCACTCAAACATGCATAATGATATGAACAATGTCTGGTTAAAATTTGAACAAAACTGCATTTTCAAAACTGGCGTGAAGTATAGCTAAAAATATAATCGATCGATTCTAATGAAATTTGGTATGTAACCCAAACAAACCCAAACAAACCTCACGGAGATGACACGCTGACCACATTTCTATCTAATAATTTATACACCAAATAACTCTAGACGCCTGATATAAACTGCTCACGCGTGTAGAAAATTCTAAAGATTCCGTAACGACACACTGGCAGAAAAATTCTATTGATATGAACAATTCGCGTTTATTTGATTTTTGTTTATTTGAATCAACTAGATTTTTCGTAGTATCAAAATTTTCCTATTGCATTCCATTATTCAAATTATTTACTTTAAATATATTTATTTATTCAAATCAAAATATATTCAATATCGTTCGAAAACTAAATATTTTATTTAATCCTAATCAATCTGTGATTCGGTTTCATTTGCTCAAAAAACAATTTCGTTGAATCCACTAAACAGATCCATTTGATTTTTTTAAATTTAAATGAAATAGAATTTTCGTAGAGTCAACCATTTTTCTGTTTGATTGAATGGTCTGTCTTTATTGCAACACACATATCAAAGAGGTGTGGGGGTAGAGAGGGTGGAGAGAGAGGAATTATATATATATATATATATATATTGTTAGAAAAATATATAGCATGTTATTCGATAAAACTCTCTAATTATCACAATGATATTAACTAATTGATAAATTTAGGGCCATAAAATATCGATAATTTACTACAAAAAACGTCTCTACAAAAAAAAAACAAAAAATGCATATAGATTATGTGATACTGCATATAATTATAGGAATTTATTTGGTCTCTTAGCCATATCTGTGAGTAGGTAGGTTCTAGGTTCGATTTCCATATAGGTTAAATATTTTCTTCGATATAAATCATCTCAAAAGGCCAGGGAATGACGAATCACGATACAAAATAGTTGTCGTAAAACCCTCAATTAACCCTTCGAGTGCACACCTCCGCCGCCAACCTATAAGTGCGACTTGGGTCAATCTGACCCAAGGCGTTTTTCAAATCGTTGTATTCCGGTAAATATGCATTTTTTGTTGTTTTTTTTCGTGGAGACGTTTTTTGTAGTAAATTATCCACATTTTACGGCCCTAAACTTATTTTTTGACGAAAACGAAAATTAAATGCCAAAACATTCGTTCAAAGTGGGGCATACGTTGAAAAATACGTACTTACACGAAAAAAATCACTGGGTCAAAACGACCCAGTGTGCACTCGAAGGGTTAAGTATATAATTTTATTTTGGATTTATGAAATATTTTATGTATATAGTACACTTAGATTTACAGTGTACATTGTAAGCAAATAGAGATTTAGTTGAATCGAATATTTATTTATTCAATTTGAATATATTCAATATTTAAAACGAACAGCTGAAACCAAAAAAAATCTTTGAAACAAATAAGATCGTAGTAGGCCGTGAGCCAAGTAAAAATCTATTTGATTTAATTAGATCCTATTCAAATTAAATATTCATTTTTGGCAGTGCAATAAAAGCAGAACACCCAATTTAAAAAAAAACATTAATGATAAAACTCAGAAAAATGTGACTAGCGGAGGAATTTTCGTAACCGCGACTTTTTACAGAAAATACAAATGTATCTAAATATACTAAATTTGCGCGAAATTTTTTATTCCAGTTGGGTATAATAATTGATCGTGCTTTATTTTTATAAAGCTCCACGGTCTTTACCAATGATGCAGAAGGGCCCTCCTTACGCCCCCACAAAATACGACCCTTCGCGTAAGGAATACCCTAAAGTTCATCATAAAGGACAGAAACCATGCACGCCTTATGGCTCTTCCTCTCTCCCTCGCTTTCATCAATATATGCTACAGCTCTCTCTTTTACTCTCTCCCTTTTATCTGTACATGTACAGCTCTCTCTTTCTCTCTCTCTCTCTCTCTCTCTCTCTCTCTCTCTCTCTCTCTCTCTCTCTCTCTCTCCCTCTCCCTCTCTTTCGCCCCAGCAGATCAACTGTTGCGTGTGCGCCTTCCTCTTCACGCGGAACAAATATACTCCTCTCACCACACAACAGTAAAAAAGAGAGGGGGCGGACAGGAGAAAAGCGGAGTGATATTCTATGCAAGGATATTTTCCTCTTTACGGACCTTTCTTCTCTGAGCCTCGCTGCTCATTCGACTGGAACTTTTTTTCGTGGATGCCATTTATGGCGACTATCAACTAATTTTTCCCCCAGAATAACTATATGATCTTGAACTTTGCATCCTTGGAACGCAAAGATTTTTTTTCTTTCAATGCCTAGACTTCTGTTTGGCACATTTAGTCTACGGAAATCACTAAAAGGTTTCTTGGGAATCCTTATTCGAGGTCGGCGCAGAAATAAACATTTTTGATAATAATGAAAATCAAGAAATAAAAAACGAATTCTCCTTGTATTCCAGCGATGTGAACTTCGAGACCATATGACTTTATAGTTCTATTGGGAAAAAAAACAAAAGCTATTTCAATTTGATCTTCGTTGTACTGAAATAATACTATTGTTATCTCAGTATAATAACGTCGAATCGGAATCGCCTCTTTTTTAATAACAAACAATAACAACCGTTATTACAATAATTATTATTGCAATAACAATTAAATTTATTGTTGTTATTGTTATTTATTGTTATTTTCTATTATTAATAACAACAACGACAACGACTAAAATAATTGTTATTGCAATAATTATTATCGTAATAACAATTAAACTCATTTTTGTTGTTATTGTTATTTATTATTATTATTAACAATAACAGCAATAAAAATAATTGTTATTACAACAATTATTATCTTAATAACAATTGTTGTCATTGTCGTTGTTATTGTTGTTAAAACAAGGTTATTTCAATTTGATCGCTGTTTTATTGTTATTTTTATAGCTATAATTATTGCTATAATTGTTTAATAGCATTGTTGTTATTAATTTGTTATGTAAAAGTTATCATAGTAACGGGAATGTTAACACTTTTGGTGTATTACAATAATAATTGTTGTTATTGTTATTGTAATAGCAACTTTTTCCGTTGTCGTTGTTATTGTTCTTAAAAAAAGGTTGTTTGGATTTAAACGTTGTTTTATTGTTATTATTATTGTTATTATTATAGCTATTATTATTGCTGATTGTTTAATAACATTGTTGTTATTAATTCGTTACGTAAAAATAATAATAATAATAATGGGAATAGTAAAAGCGATAAGTACCTTGTGTGCAAATGTTTCGTCCTTTCTTTGTGAGTCTGCTCCCTTACCGATCGAGTACGCCGTACTCGTCGACCGAGCGTCGTGGTCGTTATCGTCGTCATTGTATCGCGGCAACAAGGACGAATAACCGCCGTCAAATCGGCTTTTCTGCAAAAGTTCGGCCGGTGGCGTATAATCCCTATAACCTGTTGGCGAAGGATCCAATTTTTCTCTGTAATTTTCTAGTGTCTCGCGACCAGCGTAGCTTCCGTTATAAGCGGTATTCGCGGTCGTAAGAAGATGAGGATCGTGAACGTTTCGCAATTGTCGAACTTCCCCGGGCTCGAATACGTCGTCGAAAGACGCGCTATCGACACTTGCACCGCGACCGACACGTCTCATTATCTATATATGTACATACAGGCGCGTTAATGACAATTACAATTAGTAAGAAAGTCGGCGAATCGCGGGTCTCTACGGGCGAGGAAGACGTAAGGATGGAATAAAAATGAGTTATGTGCGGTGGAGAAAGGTTGATTGTTTTCAGGATTACGGATACACATGGACATGCACTTTCTCGCAATGTCACACACACGACGCGTCTTTTCGATCGATGATACGAGCCACGACATTGAACTACGAATGTTCTAGTAAACACTTTGCTCTTTCGATTGAGATATGAACGTACGCTGTGGATGGGGCTAAGAGATTCGAAAAAGATATATTTATATGTATACACTGAGAAAACAATATATTTCGATGTACCAGGATTTGTTAACTATTAATAAATGTTAAAGTTGGATATGGCGAAATAAATATCTTTTTACAGTTAATGAATCATTCATTTGAGCCTCTGGATTGTCACAAATAAAGATTTGGTAATAGTTGAGAAATTGGTATTTTAATGGCACATACCCGTTCTTAACAGCCAATAGGTATATAGTTGGTCTAACCCAATGCTTCGTATTAATATATTGCGTGTTGGAATTAATTCGAGGCGTTTTACAAGAGATGGCGTAGGTAGTACAGTATTTCGTTGTTACCAACAGTAATGTATTTATCGTGAAACAGCTATCATTGAATGTCATTTGCTGTACACAACCTCTTTTTGAATCGTAAATAACAACACTTTATAATTTATTGAATATGTCAACATTTGGGTCGAATAAAGTGTTTTTGCGGGGAGTGTTACTTCCCGCTTTTTTCCCGGTTTTTTGCATCGAATTGTCACTGGTGATGAAAAATGGATCCATTACGACAATCCGAAGCGCAGAAAGTCATGGGTTAAGCCCGGCCAACCATCAACATCAGTGGCAAAACCAAATATCCATGGGTCTAAGCTCCTGCTCTGTATTTGGTGGAATCAGGGGGGGTGTGATTTATTATGAACTGCTGAAACCGAATGCAACCATAACTGGGGATCGCTACCGACTGCAATTGATGCGCTTGAGCCATGGATTGAAAAAAAAAAGCCGGAATACTCCCAAAGACACGACTAAGTCATTTTGCTGCACGACAATGCTCGTCCGTGGGTCGCAAAACCCGTACAAACATATCTGGAAACACTTGAATGGGAAGTCCTACCCCACCCGCCGTATTCTCCCGATATTGCTCCTTCTGATTACCATTTGTTTCGTTCGATGGCTCATAGCCTGTCTGAGCAGAAGTTCACTTCTTACGAAGATTGTCAAAAATGGGTCGATTCGTGGATTGCATCTAAAGACGAGGCGTTCTTCCGACACGGTGATCGTACCCTGCCCGAAAGATGGCCAAAAGTAGTAGAAAGCGAGGGCGATACTTCATTAATGTATTTTTTCATTTTCATTTAAAATAAATATTTTTTTTTTCCATTGAAAAAACGCTACGAATTAATTCCAAGTCCTAATACTATAAATACTTGTTGCCTATAACTGAGGCGTTTATTCAATGATATCAGTGGAAAAGTTGTCCCAGATGTAAAGGATAGTGGAGTGAGCGATATTTTATATTCGCACAAATCAAGATTCGTGTATAGTTACCAAATGAATATGTGGACAAAGTCATTCATTGATTGTCGACCGATGATTGTGTAGTTGAGTCAATGTAACACTATAATGCTAGTGGGCAAGTGTACAAGGAACAACTCTCATAGAAAATAAGTGTTGTTCCTTGCCACTTGTAGAGTACAAATCGTTGGAAAACGATTTGACGTCTACAAGTAACAAGTCCGTTAATCGGAGGACAACAAAGATGGTAGCATCAATAGGTCGTAGAGGAAGAAACAGCTGTCATGGAAAATAGCCGGTCTGCCGGTCCCGCGGTCGACGTCTTGGCCAGCCCTGCTCTAATGCATAATTTAATATCCTCTATGTATACTTTCGATAGTTTCCTAAAGATTTGGCAGGTCCCGCAAAACAAGCAAATCGTTAATTGATGCCATCGGCGCAGATAATAAATTTACGTTTTCACGGTCACAAACTGATATCCTCTAGGTAAGTGGACATACGGTCACGTACAGTCTCCAGTGTACCTCGATCGTAAATCGTCGCGTCTGCGCACGAACGAGCTTGTGCGACAAAGGGCCATGGTAGCGTACAAAGTAAACGGTCTTGCCAAGTGTACGATACTTATCTCAAGTACAGATTTGTTAACTATTAACAAATCATTATTTCAGACGGGTCGTCGATTTTTTAACAGTTATTTGCTAACTATTAACAGGGCTATATTTGATTTAACTGAGGATTTTTTCATTAATATCAAATATTGATTACGACTGTTATCTCAAAGAACTGCTGGGCCATCATCTTAAATACGGATTCATGAATAGTTAATAAATCCTTATTTGCGTTAAGGGGTTACCCCCACTTGCGATTTTGAAAAAATCGATTTTTTTTATTGCATTTTTTTGAAGTATAAGTATCTGAGAATATGTCCTGAAAATTTCAAGTCGATCCGAACAAAATTGACTGAGATATGAGCGTTGAAAGAGAAGAATCCGCGTTGAAAGAGAAACGTTAA